>CM056057.1:205642608-206162608 GCA_029574335.1 Rana kukunoris
CTCCCCCCCCCCCCCCAATGGCGGTCCTGCTCTTTGCTGGCCCCTCTTCTCTTCTCGACTGTCCAGGTGATGTCATTTACAAGCACCTGTGGTGGACGGGAGGGAAGAGGGAAGAAGGGGCGGCGGAAGAAGCTCGCCATGAATGATATTATTACAGCCGCTTCAACTGGTATACTGCTTTGTGTGTTACAGAGCCTCTAATAGGGCCCCCTATTGGCCCCAGCCCCTCGGGCAGTGCACGAAGGGTCAGTCCACCCCTGCTACCAGTACATTAAACATGGTTGAAAGACTCGGAAAACTGAGTCGGTCTCTAAATTGCAAACATCATGGGATGGGTCGGCAGTGTGGAGCCGAACAAAAACCCTCCAGAGTGACACCATGCCCGTCTCCTGCCCTCTTTGATCTGCGCTCTACTACTCAGCCACCTTGAGGACTTTATACAGAAGACTATCTACCAGGCCGAGCCATCATTGCACAGAGAATGAAAGAGAATGTGAAGCAGAGAGTTATACTTCATTCATTCTTATTAGATCCAAGTAACTGATGAAATGTTCTCACCAGAGATTCTAGGAGCTGCTTGTTTCCCAGTCTCCCTCCAAGCCATAGCGGTCCCTCCAGTTCACTCCCTTCTAAACAGCACTGACGGTCCCGGTCCCAGCCTGCCTCGCTCCCGCACAAGAGGTTCTGGACACCAGTGGGCGGGGTGGTGCTCAAATTTTTGGGGGGCGTAAACTGAAAAAAAAAAAACATAAATTGCAGCCACTGTACCCATCAATTGCCACCAGTTTGCCCATCAAATGTCACAAGTTTGCCCCATCAAATGATTCCAGCTTGTTCCATTAAATGACGCCAATTTGCCCCATCAAACAACGCCAGTTTTCCCCACCAAATGCCATCAGTTTGACCCATCAAATGCAACTAGTTTGCCCCATCAAATGCCACCAGTTTGCCCCATCAAACGCCACCAGTTTGCCCCATCAAACGCCACCAGTTTGCCCCATCAAATGCTGCCAGTTGGCCCCACCAAATCATGCCAGTTTGCCCCATCAAATGCCACCAGTTTGCCCCATCAAACGCCACCAGTTTGCCCCATTAAACGCCACCAGTTTGCCCCATCAAACGCCACCAGTTTGCCCCATCAAATGCCACAAGTTTGCCCCATCAAATTACGCCAGTTTGCTCCATAAAAGGATGCCAGTTTGCCCCATCAAATGCAGCCAGTTTGCCCCATTAAATGATGCCAGGTTGCCCATCAAATGACGCCAGTTTGCCCATCAAATGCCACCAGTTTGCCCCATCAATTTTCGCCAGTTTGCCCCACCAAATGATGCCAGTTTGCCCTATCAAATGCCACCAGTTTGCCCCATCAAATGCCACCAGTTTGCCCCATCAAACTCCGCCAGTTTGTCCCATCAAATGATGCCAGTTTGCCCCATCAAACGCCACCAGTTTGCCCCATCAAATGCCACCAGTTTGCCCCATCAAACTCCGCCAGTTTGTCCCATCAAATGATGCCAGTTTGCCCCATCAAACGCCACCAGTTTGCCCCATCAAATGCCGCCAGTTTGCCTCTTAAAATTACGCCAGTTTGCTCCATAAAAGGATGCCAGTTTGCACCGTCAAATGCAGCCAGTTTGCCCCATGAAATGACAACAGTTTGCCCCATGAAATGACAACAGTTTGCCCCATCAAATGATGCCAGTGTGACCATCAATTGCTGCCAGTTTGCCCCATCAATTTCTGCCAGTTTGCCCCATTAATTTCTGCCAGTTTGTCCCATCAAATGCCACTAGTTTGCCCCATAAAATGCCACTAGTTTGCCCCATCAATAGCCGCCAGTTTTCCCCATCAAATGCCACAAGTTTGCCCCATCAAATGATTCCAGCTTGTTCCATTAAATGCCGCCAATTTGCCCCATCAATTTCCACCAACTTGCCCCATCAAATGATGCCAGTTTGCCCATCAAATGACGTCAGTTTGCCCATCAAATGCTGCCAGTTGGCCCCATCAAATGCCGCCAGGTTGCCCCATCAAATGTCACCAGTTTTCCCCATCAATAGCTGCCAGTTTGCCCCATCAAATGCCACAAGTTTGCCCCTTCAAATGATTCCAGCTTGTTCCATTAAATGCCACCAGTTTGTCCCATCAAATGCTGCCAGTTTGCCCCCTCAAACTCCGCCAGTTTGCCCCATCAAATGATGCCAGTTTGCCCCATCAAATGCCACCAGTTTGCCCCATCAAACTCCGCCAGTTTGCCCCATCAAATGATGCCAGTTTGCCCCATCAAATGCCACCAGTTTGCCCCCTCAAACTCCGCCAGTTTGCCCCATCAAATGATGCCAGTTTGCCCCATCAAACGCCACCAGTTTGCCCCATCAAATGATGCCAGTTTGCCCCATCAAACTCCGCCAGTTTGCCCCATCAAATGATGCCAGTTTGCCCCATCAAACGCCACCAGTTTGCCCCATCAAATTTGGGAGCCACGTCGCACGGCCGCGCAATTGTCATTTATAGCGACACCGCGCCGAATCCCAAAAAGGGGCCGGGTCCTTTACCTGCATATTGGTCCGGGGCTGAAGTGGTTAATAATCTAAACTTCTGTTGCCTAACATTCCATGCAATGCTACTGTTGTCATTTACAATAAATAAATAAATAAATAAATAATAAAAACAATTGAGTTTAAATACCTAAATAAATCACAATTTAACTAAACACATTGGATTTTAGGCGGCCCCCAAAGCACCCCAATGATTTTGCCAAAATGAACACTGGATTCCATGAGCGATTCCTCATAAACATGTACAGAACATCCCATAACTGGGCCTGGAGCCGACAGAAACAAATAGAACAATGGGTGGAGCCACGTAACAATAAAAAACCTAATCAACCCCTCCCCCACGCCAACTATCTAGCAATGGTCTACATAGTTACATAGTTACATAGTTAGTCAGGTTGAAAAAAGACACAAGTCCATCCAGTTCAACCATAAAAAAAAATAAAAAAATAAAACAAAGTAAAACACAGTACATCCTCCCATATACCCAACTCCATACCCACAGTTGATCCAGAGGAAGGCAAAAAACCCCAGCAGAGCGATGATCCAATTTGCTACCGGAGGTCTATGAGATACTTGTACAATATTCCAGCAGAGCGAGGAGTCAAATGATTTATCTTCATATAATTGATGAAGGATATTGTTCATAAATATTACTGTCCCTCTCCATTCAGCCAATAAAGTAGCTGTCCATCATTTTCTCGCCCCCCCCCCCCCCCCCCCCCCCGCGTGCCCCTAATAGACACGGGGGACTTACACATAAGAGGTTCCTGGGAAGCTGAGAAAGGAGTTTCCTGACCTCTCTTAGGTAATCTGGGTTCCTTGGGGCCCCCACCCAAAGTGACTGGGGCCCTGAGGAACATGTCATGTGATGTCATGGTGCAATGGAGCCAAGTAGAGCGGCCAGCAGTGGCGGTGCGTCCATAGTAGGCGCAAGAGCGACGCCCCCTCTCTCCTGCACCCGTCAATCTCCAATAGATAGATTCATGCTTAGCATTCATCTATTGTCGCCACTGCCGCCCACTTATGAGGTGTCAGGCCCCTTGTCGGGCGCAGGCCATCTGAATTACAGCGGTTAAGCAGAGGGCGCACGGCTGTGCATTCCCTGGTTAAACAGTGCTGTGTTGGGGAATCGCTTCTCTAACACTGACCCACCTCTCAGCCAATCAGGTGCACCGGGTCTGGTTACTGGTCACCGGATTGGCTGAATCGACAGGCCCTAAGCCTCCAATCACAGCATCTCTGACAAGAATAGGATGGGAGAAGACACAGAGGACTTGGAAGGATCGTGGAGGATGGTGCTGACCCGAGAAAAGTGCCGGGTGGGGTGGCAAACTGGCTGCAATTGATGGGGAAAACTTAAATCATTTGATTGGGCAAATGGGCATCATTTTATGGGGAAAAATGACGGTGTTCTATGGGGAAAACTGGTGGAGTTTGATGGGGCAAACTGGCATAATTTCATGGGCAAACTGGAGTCATTTGATGGGGCAAACTTGTGGCATTTGATGGGGCAAACTAGTGGCATTTGATTGGACAAACTGGCAGAAATTGATGGGGCAAACTGGCGTCATTTGATGGGGCAAACTGGAGTTATTTGATGGAGCAAACTGGCATCATTTGATGGGGCAAACTGGAGTTATTTGATGGGGCAAAAATGGTGGCAATTGATGGGGAAAACTGGTGACATTTCATGGTGCAAACTGGCATAATTTTATGGAGCAAACTGGAAACATTTAATGGGGAAAACTGGCAGCATTTTATGGGGGCAAACTGGTGGCATTTGATGGGGAAAACTGGTGGCATTTGATAGGGGCAAACTGGCGGCAATTGATGGGCACACTGGCATCATTTGATGGGGCAAACTGGCGGCAATTGATGGGGCAAACTGGCATCATTTGATGGAGCAAACTGGCATCATTTGTTGGGGCAAACTGTCAGCATTTGATCGAGCAAATTGGCGGCATTTGATGGGGCAAACTGGCGACAATTGATGGGCACACTGGCGACAATTGATGGGCACACTGGCATCATCTGATGGGGTAAACTGGTGTCATTTGATGGAGCAAACTGGTGTCATTTGATGGGGCAATGTGGCTGCATTTGATGGGGCAAACTGGCATCCTTTTATGGAGCAAACTGGCGTAATTTGATGGGGCAAACTGGAGGCGTTTGATGGGGCAAACTGGCGTCATCTGATGGGGCAAACTGGTGGAATTTAATGGGGCAAACTGGCATCATTTGATTAGGGCAAACTGGCAGCAATTGATGGGGCCAACTGACAGCATTTGATGGGGCAAACTGGTGGCATTTGATGGGGAAAACTGGCGTTGTTTGATGGGTCAAACTGGCGGAGTTTGATGGGGCAAACTGGTGGCATTTGATGGAGCAAACTGGCATCATTTAATGGGACCAACTAGCAGCATTTGATGGGGCAAACTGGAGTTATTTGATGGAGCAAACTGGCATCATTTGATGGGGCAAACTGGAGTTATTTGATGGGGCAAAAATGGTGGCATTTGATGGGGAAAACTGGTGACATTTCATGGTGCAAACTGGCATAATTTTATGGAGCAAACTGGAAACATTTAATGGGGAAAACTGGCAGCATTTTATGGGGGCAAACTGGTGGCATTTGATGGGGAAAACTGGTGGCATTTGATAGGGGCAAACTGGCGGCAATTGATGGGCACACTGGCATCATTTGATGGGGCAAACTGGCGGCAATTGATGGGGCAAACTGGCATCATTTGATGGAGCAAACTGGCATCATTTGTTGGGGCAAACTGTCAGCATTTGATCGAGCAAATTGGCGGCATTTGATGGGGCAAACTGGCGACAATTGATGGGCACACTGGCGACAATTGATGGGCACACTGGCGACAATTGATGGGCACACTGGCATCATCTGATGGGGTAAACTGGCGTCATTTGATGGAGCAAACTGGTGTCATTTGATGGGGCAATGTGGCTGCATTTGATGGGGCAAACTGGCATCCTTTTATGGAGCAAACTGGCGTAATTTGATGGGGCAAACTGGAGGCGTTTGATGGGGCAAACTGGCGTCATCTGATGGGGCAAACTGGTGGAATTTAATGGGGCAAACTGGCATCATTTGATTAGGGCAAACTGGCAGCAATTGATGGGGCCAACTGACAGCATTTGATGGGGCAAACTGGTGGCATTTGATGGGGCAAACTGACAGCATTTGATGGGGCAAACTGGTGGCATTTGATGGGGCAAACTGGTGGCATTTGATGGGGCAAACTGATGGCATTTGATGGGGAAAACTGGCGTTGTTTGATGGGTCAAACTGGCGGAGTTTGATGGGGCAAACTGGTGGCATTTGATGGAGCAAACTGGCATCATTTAATGGGACCAACTAGCAGCATTTGATGGGTCAAACTGGTGGCATTTGATGGGGCAAACTTGTGGCATTTGATGGGGAAAACTGGCGTTGTTTGATGAGGGGAAACTGGTGGCATTTGATGGGGCAAACTGATGGCATTTGATGGGGAAAACTGGCGTTGTTTGATGGGTCAAACTGGCGGAGTTTGATGGGGCAAACTGGTGGCATTTGATGGAGCAAACTGGCATAATTTGATGGGACCAACTAGCAGCATTTGATGGGTCAAACTGGTGGCATCTGATGGGGCAATGTGGCTGCATTTGAATGGGCAAACTGGCATCCTTTTATGGAGCAAACTGGCGTAATTTGATGGGGCAAACTGGCAGGGTTTGATGGGGCAAACTGGAGGCGTTTGATGGGGCAAACTGGAGGCGTTTGATGGGGCAAACTGGCGTCATCTGATGGGGCAAACTGGTGGAATTTAATGGGGCAAACTGGCATCATTTGATTACTGCAAACTGGCAGCAATTGATGGGGCCAACTGACAGCATTTGATGGGGCAAACTGTGGCATTTAATGGGGCAAACTGACAGCATTTGATGGGGCAAACTGGTGGCATTTGATGGGGCAAACTGATGGCATTTGATGGGGCCAACTGACAGCATTTGATGGGGCAAACTGGTGGCATTTGATGGGGCAAACTGATGGCATTTGATGGGGAAAACTGGCGTTGTTTGATGGGTCAAACTGGCGGAGTTTGATGGGGCAAACTGGTGGCATTTGATGGAGCAAACTGGCATCATTTGATGGGACCAACTAGCAGCATTTGATGGGTCAAACTGGTGGCATTTGATGGGGCAAACGTGTGGCATTTGATGGGGAAAACTGGCGTTGTTTTAATGAGGGGAAACTGGTGGAAATTGATGGGGCAAATTGGCGGCATTTAATGGAACAAACTGGAATCATTTGATACGGTAAAAGTTGTGGCATTTGATGGGGCAAACTGGCTTCATTTGATGGGGCAAACTGGTGGCATTTGATGGGCAAACTGGTGGCATTTGATGGGGCAAACTGGCTGCATTTGATGGGGCAAACTGGCATTCTTTTATGGAGCAAACTGGCTTCATTTGATGGGGCAAACTGGCGGCATTTGATGGGGCAAACTGGTGGCGTTTGATGGGGCAAACTGGTGGCGTTTGATGGGGCAAACTGGCATAATTTGATGGGGCAAACTGGTGGCATTTGATGGGGCAAACTGGTGGCATTTGATGGGGCAAACTGGCGGCATTTGATGGGGCAAACTGGCATCATTTGATGGGGCAAACTGGCGGAGTTTGATGGGGAAAACTGGTGGCATTTGATGGGGCAAACTGGCATCATTTGATGGGGCAAACTGGCAGCGTTTGATGGGGCAAACTGGTGGCATTTGATGGGACAAACTGGCATCATTTGGTGGGGCAAACTGGCGGCAATTGATTGGGCCAACTGGCAGCATTTGATGGGGCAAACTGGCAAAGTTTGATGTGGCAAACTGGTGGCATTTGATGGGGCAAACTGGCATCATTTGATGGGGCAAACTGGCGGAAATTGATGGGGCAAACTGGCGGCATTTGATGGGGCCAACTGGCAGCATTTGATGGGCAAACTGGCATAATTTGATGGGCAAACTGGTGGCATTGGATGGGGCAAACTAGTGGCATTTTACGGGGCAAACTAGTGGCATTTTATGGGGCAAACTAGTGGCATTTGATGGGACAAACTGTCATAAATTGATGGGGCTAACTGTCATAAATTGATGGGGCAAACTGGCAGCAATTGATGGGCACACTGGCATCATTTGATGGGGCAAACTAGCATCATTTTATGGGGCAAACTGTTGTCATTTCATTGGGCAAACTGGCTGCATTTGATGGGGCAATCTGGCATCCTTTTATGGAGCAAACTGGTGTAATTTGATGGGGCAAACTGGCGGCATTTGATGGGGCAAACTGGCATCATTTGATGGGGAAAATTGGTGGAGTTTGATGGGGCATACTGGTGGCATTTGATGGGGCAAACTGGCATTATTTGGTGGGGCAAACTGGCGGCAATTGATTGGGCCAACTGGCAGCATTTGATGGGGCAAACTGGCGAAGTTTGATGGGGCAAACTGGTGGCATTTGATGGGGCAAACTGGCATCATTTGATGGGGAAAACTGGCGGCAGTTAATGGGGCAAACTGGCGGCATTTGATGGGGCCAACTGGTGTCATTTGATGGGGCAAACTGGCGTTGTTTGATGGGGCAAGTTGGTGGAAATTGATGGGGCAAATTGGCGGCATTTAATGGAACAAGCTGGAATCATTTGATGGGGCAAACTTGTGACATTTGATGGGCAAACTGGTGGCAATTAATGGGTACAGTGGCTGCAATTTATGGTTTTTTTTTTTTTCAGTTTACGCCCCCCAAAAATTTGGATCACCACCCGCCACTGGTGTCCAGAACCTCTTGTGCGGGAGCGAGGCAGGCTGGGACGGGACCGTCAGTGCTGTTTAGAAGGGGAGTGAACTGGAGGGACCGCTTGGCTTGGAGGAGACTGTGGAAACAAGCAGCTCCTAGAATCTCTGGTGTGAGAACATTTCATCAGTTACTTGGATCTAATAAGACTGAATGAAGTATAAACTCTCTGCTTCACATTTCTCTTTCATTCTCTGTGCAATGATGGCTCGGGCTTGGTAGATAGTCTTCTGTATAAAGTCCTCAAGGTGGCTGAGTAGTAGAGCGCAGATCAAAGAGGGCAGGAGACGGGCATGGTGTCACTCTGGAGGGTTTTTGTTCGGCTCCACACTGCGTCCCATCCCATGATGTTTGCAATTTGGAGACCGACTCAGTTTTCAGAGTCTTTCAACCATGTTTAATGTACTGGTAGCAGGGGGTGGACTGACCCATCGTGCACTGCCCGAGGGGCTGGGGCCAATAGGGGCCCTATGAGAGGCTCTGTAACACACAAAACAGTATACCAGTTGAAGCGACTGTAATAATATCATTCATGGCGAGCTTCTTCCCGCCGGCCCCTTCTTCCCTCCCGTCCACCACAGGTGCTTGTAAATGACATCACCTGGGACAGTGGAGAAGAGAAGAGGGGCCAGCAAAGAGCATGACCGCCATCAGGGGGGGGAGCCAGTACAGATGTAGGGGGCCCGGGCCCCAACATGACCACAGGCCCCATGATACTCTCCTGGTCCTCCCTTCCACTGTATCTTCCTGCGTGCTTCCACCACAGTGTCCACCTATGTCGCACTGCATCCCTCTATGTCCCCATCATACAGCATCCCGCTCTGTCCCATTGCACTGCATCCCTCTCTGTCCCATTGCACTGCATCCCTCTCTGTCCCCATCATACAGCATCCCTCTATGTCCCCATGGTACAGCATCCCTCTATGTCCCCATCATACAGCATCCCTCTCTGTCCCATTGCACTGCATCCCTCTCTGTCCCCATCATACAGCATCCCTCTATGTCCCCATGGTACAGCATCCCTCTATGTCCCCATCGCACTGCATCCCTCTCTGTCCCCATGGTACTTCATCCCTCTCTGTGCCCGGTGTCCCTCTCTGTCCCCATCGCACTGTGTCCCTCCCTGATCCCTGTAGTGTGTGGGTGGGAATTGTGCTTCTTGTTCTCAACAACAGAAAAGTAACATTCACTTATAGCAAGGAATATCTTTAATACAAAATTTATTTTTACAGAGAAAAGATTTTTATCTAACGGTGAAATCTGTGTCTGTGTAGTGCCATAAATAATAAGATGATATTTGGTGTTTTTACTCCAGGAGTGTATAATGAGTAGAGAGAAATGCTGAAAACAATGGATGATGTCACTAAACACATGGATTTTAGTAGAATGAGATGATTTTGCCAAAATGAACAATGGATTTCATGAACTCGTAATCCAATCCACATAAACATCAAAAACACGGACAGATCACCACAACATAAATCATCCACACAGTTTGCGACGCCATAGGCAGACGGAAACAATAGAACAATGGGGCACGATGATAACCCCGTCCTCACCTCAAACTATCTACAATGGTCTATGAGATACTTTCTACAATATTCCAGTTGTGTGAAAAGTGAAATTATTTATCTCATATATTTCATGAGGAATATTGTTCATTAAATATTTTTGTCCCAAGTGAATGAGGACTCTCCATTTTTTCAGCATCACATAAGTAGTTTTTCTCGGTCACCTCGTTGCCCCTATAGACACAGAGACTACGGGGGACTTACACATAAGAGGGGTCTTGGCTGCTGAGAAAGGAGTTTCCCGTAGGCATGTGCATTTCGTTTCGTTCCGAATCGAAATTCGGACGAATTTTCCATTATTCGGACATTCGGATGCATACGAATTTCCGAATTGCTATAATAGAGAAAAATTTCGACCGTTTTCGGAATTCGTTCATTTTCGACCGAATTTCGAAAAAAAAAAAAAAAATAAAAAAAAAAAAAAAATGGTCGAAATCGAATTTTTTTTTCGAATTCCGAATCGAATACCCGCGGACTAAAATTCGATCGGAATTCGAAAATAAAAAAAAAAAAAAAAAAAAAAAAAATAATATTTTCGAATTTAATTCGAAAAAAATTCTATTCGAAAAGAGACTATTTGTTTTCTAATCTGGTTGAAATATTTTCGATTTCGACCGTTTTTTTTTTTTTTCGAAATTCGGTCGAGAAAACGAAACGAATTCGAAAAAACGGTCGAAATATTTTCGATTTCGACCGTATTTTTCGAAATTCGGTCGAAAACGAACGAATTCCGAAAACGAATTCAACACATGTAACGAACCTAACTTAACGAAATTTATTAAATGACGAATTGAAACGAAACGAAACAAAACGAATTTTTCACTTTTGCACATGCCTAGTTTCCCGACCTCTCTTAGGTAAGCTGGGTTCCATGGGCCCCCCACCCAAAATGACTCCCGTCACATATCTCTTCTTTTGGGTGGGAGGACCTCGCACCACAGGCCCACAAAGGAGGCCCCCGGACAGGTTGACTTCATAGTTACAGGGTAAAAAATTGTCCAAAACAGAGCATTAACTACCCAGCCAACCTCTGCCTCTCTCATGGAACATACCTGCTGCTGGGGAGAGCTGCGGACTGGCCCTTCTCCCTGCAGTCCTTTCAGCCGCTGGAGAGAAGACAGGGTGGCTGGGCTCACTCCGTACTACTCTTGGGGATCTGGGCAGTATGTACAGTAGAGGAGTGTGGAGGGTATGACAGTGGGCAGTATGTACACTGAGGCTAATTATCTAATCGTAGCTAGACATGTCGGCACCGCATCATCAATAGACTGTAACGACTACGCCGACACCATGAAATAGGAGATGAATGGTATTTACTTGTTATGGAGGATACTCAGATTAAACCACCTGGTTGCTCTAAGATGTTAAACAGAGCTTATGGGGTTATTTCATCACAACCTCCTGCGATATATCTCCTATTGATGGTGTGGTGCATCTGCCATAGAATATAGGAGATTACTGGTATACGTATCAGTCTCTACAAACATATGATTTTAGGCAATCAGGAATATATCATAGTAAGCAATCCAGGATGAACAGTATTCCAGTATACAGGCTTGCAATGGTTAGCTGTGGGTACTTGCGGTTTAGATGTGATGAGGTGTGGAGTTCCTTCCTGGAGAGGGATTAATAGCAGGTGAAGGATGCTTCTATGGATCTGTAGATTGCCAGCTCTGTGGTCAAGAAGAAAGTCATAGGTAGTAGCAGGGTCCTTTGTGTGGAACTTGGTCCTGTGAACCTGGTGATCTCCTGTACCAGGTGAGGATCTGTGGGACTCTGGACGGGGTCTAGGGTCTCAGATGGCGGCGAGCGTCAACCTCAATAACCAGACACCCAGCCGCCATCAGAGGGGGTTTAAATAGGCAGCCTGTTGCGGGACACACGCTGGGCGCGCTTCCGCGTTCCAGCGTGGAGCGCAGGATTCAACGGCACGTTAACTCAGAGAGAATGACATTCCTGTAGATAATGACATCAAAACCAAATACTATCACACAATGATTAGAGGCTGCTACTTTGTAGTACAATACACAATCACAGATAATCTTCACACCCATGTAAGGAACCTCAATCACATTCTAGACAGACAGTACGTCTCTGACACCATTGTGTACCATAGACAATGTAGTGTCTATGAGTAGATGCAATTAACACCTTTTCAACAAAATATATGTGTTTCACAGTGAATAGCCAACACCTCAAGACATTTCAATAGCCTTTATACAATGTCTTTCACAAGTCGGGTCGCTTAGCGTTTTAAAAGCAGATGTCTAGTAGGAACACCTTAAAATCTCAGTATCCTGCCATGTGAATTATTATTATGTTCCCATCTTCTGAAATACATGATATAATGTCTTTGTCACCCTATGGCCCTAGTGGACATAAGGTGACCCTAGACATAGGAGAATCTCAGTCTGTCACGGGTCATTCAGCTACATCTCTCCCCTTTCAGGGGGGAGACGGACACAGGAGTGAACCCCAAACGGGTTGACTCCGAAGTCAGTCAGTAGTTCCAGTCCTCCAAGGCTGGTATCCATACTGTACCCAAAATAAATGTCTCCAAAGTGAGCATTACTCACCACGCCAACCTCTGCCTCTCTCAGAGAACACGCCTGCCGCTGGGGAGAGGCCTGAACTGGCCCTTCTCCCTGGAGTTCTTTCAGCCGCTGGAGAGAAGGCAGGGTGGCTGGGCTGGGCTCAGTCCATCCTGCTGTTGGGGGTCTGGGCCAACTGCCCCCCCTTCCTGGGGTATACCAGTGGAGACTGAAGTCCCATCCACTGGTGCTAGGTGAAAACCCCCCCGGTGCTTGCAAAAAGCAAAGCCGACATCCTCCTGTCCCAGTCCTGTACCATTTTCTGGGGTTGTGTCAGTGGAGACTGAAGTCCCATCCACTACCCCAGGAACCCCCTCTTCTGTTAGTGGAGAGCAGAGGTCCGTGACCCTCTGTTCGGTTGCCAGCTCTTTTCCGCTGGGTTGCTGTGAGTGGAGACCACAGTCCCATCCACTACCACAGGGACCCCCTCTTCTGTTAGTGGAGAGCAGAGGTCCGTGACCCTCTGTTCTGTTGCCAGCTCTTCCACGAGGTTGCTGTGAGTGGAGACCACAGTCCCATCCACTACCACAGGGTCCCCCTCATCCGTGAGTGGAGAGCAGAGGTCCGTGACCCTCTGTTCTGTTGCCAGCTCTTCTGCTAGGTTGCTGTGAGTGGGGACCACAGACCCATCCACTACCACAGGGTCCCCCTCTTCCATTAGTGGAGAGCAGAGGTCCGTGACCCTCTGTTCTGTTGCCAGCTCTTCCGCTGGGTTGCTGTGGGTGGAGACCACAGTCCCATCCACTACCACAGGGTCCCCCTCTTCTGTGAGTGAGGAGCAGAGGCATATGACACTCTGCTCTGTTGCCAGATCTTCCGCTGGGTGCTGGTTGGTGAGTGGAGACCACAGTCCCATACACTACCACAGGGTCCCCTCTTCTGTTAGTGAGGAGCAGAGGCCTATGACACTCTGCTCTGTTGCCAGCTCTTCCGCTGGGTTGCTGTGAGTGGAGACCACAGTCCCATCCACTACCACAGGGTCCCCCTCTTCCGTTAGTGGAGAGCAGAGGTCCGTGACCCTCTGTTTCTGTTGCCAGCTCTTCCGCTGGGTTGCTGTGAGTGGAGACCACAGTCCCATCCACTACCACAGGGTCCCCCTCTTCTGTTAGTGAGAAGCAGAGGCCTGGGGCACTCTGCTCTGTTGCCAGTGATTCAGCTGGGGGTAAAAAGCTTTACCACCTCAGCTTGTTGCTGGGAGAGAGGGGCCAACCGCCTCGACTCCCTGGAACTTCACACCATCTGCTTCGGCTTTAGGGATGGCAATCTCCATATTTTCCACTGCCGATTCATCAGCCAGGATTTCACAGTTGTCATCTGACCTTTCCTCATAGTTGCAGGCAACGGGAGCCCCACCCTGCTGCTGAGCCGAGAGTCTAGCAGCTGTCTGTAGGCGATTTCCAAATCACATTCTTGAATGGCCAGAAATTCCAAATCATCCTGTAACCAGTGGCCTCCCGAGATATTCAATTTTCCCTCTCTGTGCTCCATTATGTCCTCCAAGTGCCACTCCCGATCATCCCAAAAGTTGGGATCACTGGACATCCTCCAATACAACAATCCCAGGCCATCATTGTCATAGCCTTCTGTGGGGCTGTCATCCGCTGGCCACGGGCACTCTTGGGCTACATACCACCGGAGGGCTCTGTAGCTCTCGTCCAGCTGCATCTCTGCCCGGATCAGCCTGCTTAACTCCCGCTGTCCACTCCTGCTTTGGTTTGTTCCCCCAACAACAGCATTCATACGTCATACTGCGGCCAGTACCTTGCATAGATGGAGGGCAGGACCTTTCCTTGGTGATGGTGTTCCCGAGCTAACGCTTCCTTCCAGAGTTGGCACCGAATCACATCCGACCATCCCAGCAGGGCCTCCTCTGATACTGGTCCTCTATGCTGTATCCGCATCTCTTGTAACCTTCTTTGGAATTCCTCTTCCATGGAGACTGGTATCTGCACCTTTCCTCTCTCTTTAGTTGGTGCTGCTGTGACTTCAGCTGCTGCAGCACTTCTTCGCTGTAGCAAGGTGGCATTCAGAGCCGCTATAACTCGATCCCTGATCTCCGGTGGAGGGTTAGGGACCATAATGTGCCAGTCTTATGTTAAACGGCCCGATCAAAACTTGCTTCTTCGGGTGTCCTGTCCGTTACGGCGGGCCTTTTAGCTCTATCCATTTCGACCAGTTCTGCGATAATGTCCCTTTTCTTACGGTTGCTGGCCGGTCTGCCCCGGCTCTCCAGTAATTCCATCAGGGAAGAGAGCTTCATCCGTTCATACCACGTCTCCATTGTCATGTGTCCTTGTAGCCGTCCTTCTGAAGATGGAATCATCCCACTGCTGTGCCACCAATGTAACGGTCACCCCCGTCTACGACCTTCCATCCAACCACGACAAGCTTATCTGACACACTCCGACGATCCTGCATACACGATCCATATCATTTCCCATAATCAAGACGAGACTCTGCTCTGCACTTGCTTCCAAAGATATTAACATTTTAATGGTTTCTTCTCAACTCTTTTATACAGTACAGGTAATCACAGGACAATGCAGTCCCCACCCCCCTATTCACACACTGAGGCTAATTATCTAATCGTAGCTAGACATGTCGGCACCGCATCATCAATAGACTTAACTCAGAGAGAATGACATTCCGTTACAGAGGGTATGACAGTGGGCAGTATGTACAGGAGAGGAGTGTGGAGGATATGACAGTCGGCAGTATGTACAGGAAAGGAGTGTGGAGGGTATGACAGTGGGCAGTATGTACAGGAAAGGAGTTTAGAAGGTATGACAGTGAGCAGCAGTATGTACAGGAGAGGAGTGTGGAGGGTATGACAGTAGGCACTATGTACAGGAGAGGAGTGTGGAGGGTATGACAGTGGGCAGTATGTACAGGAGAGGAGTGTGGAGGGTATGACAGTCGGCAGTATGTACAGGAAAGGAGTGTGGAGGGTATGACAGTGGGCAGTATGTACAGGAAGGAGTTTGGAAGGTATGACAGTGAGCAGTATGTACAAGGAGAGGAGTGTGGAGGGTATGACAGTGGGCGGTATGTACAGGAGAGGAGAGTGGAGGGTATGACAGTGGGCAGTATGTACAGGAGAGGAGTGTGGAGGGTATGACAGTGGGAGTAGTATGTACAGGAAAGGAGTGTCTAATGCCCACTGTCATACCCTCCACACTCCTCTCCTGTACATAGTGCCCACTGTCATAACATTCCTTGTGGAATAATAATGACCAGTCCCTTCTCCATGCTACCCTTAGTACAGAGGAATCATTGTACCGTCTCAGGAAGTGAACAGATTCTGTTGAGCAATATTGATCAAATATTGGCGGCTGTTCCTGCGCAAACAAAAAAAAAAAGTTCTGAAATGTGACCAGCAGTGACATAGCTCCGCCCCCTAGTCCTATAAATACAGGGGCCCGGGGCCACTACACAGTTCATAGCAGAGTTTGCAGAACATCACGATGAAAGCAGCGATCACTTTCCTAATCCTGGGGCTCCTCCTCCTCCATGGTAAGTAAGAATATTTCTTATTATACATTTTGTCTCATTATCTGAGAGTCCCGTGTATAACAATGTATTGTCCATAACACAACATCTATACCAGCAGGACACTGACTTTGTTTTCATTCCAATCTCTTCTCCTGAATATTTCTTACTTTATATTGAAGCTCCTGCCGGGGAGAAATGAAAAGCAGCCCACATTACACATTGTTAGGCACACAGGTAGCCCCTTGATTGCCGCTAGATGTTACCCCCCCCCCCCCCCTTCCAAACCTGTGTCATTAGTACAGTGACAGTATACAGTATTAGCACTGATCAGTGTATTAGTGTCACTATTGGTGTCAGTTAGTCAGTTAGTGACCCTTCCAGATAGTGTCTGTTAGTGGCAGATTGTCCAACACACTATCACAGTCACACTATAATTCTGTTGTCCTGCGCGGGGCTCGTCCTGGGCGGGGCTTGTGATGTCAGTGGATGAGAAGCAGTGTGATGTCAGTAGAAGAGGTTGGAGGCTCCCTGTCTGTGTCCTGATAATCTCTTTCTATATTCCTCTAGGGGAAGCTCTGCAGTGCTATAAGGGATCCTGTACTGGGGGACAAATATGTAGCTTACCAGTGGAGACCTGTACAGGCGACCAGGACCGCTGCCTCCACACAGTTTCGTTTCGCTCACCCAAAGGTATATCTGCCCAACGCTTTGGTAAGTGTCTTCTATATTATTAGACCCGTCCTTACTTCTTTATCATTTAAAGTAGCAATCCAGACAACACTTTTTTCTAATCCTCCCTCTGGCGCCCCCTTCAGCCTGGCACAGTTGTAGCGGCTCCTCTCCTGTAGTAATGGGGAATATGGAACAAGAAGTGTTGTGTGTATATAAATGTCTGTACAGAACAGCAACAAGTCCAACTGGGGCATTCATCGATGTTGAGTGGTGTTCAGGTAGTGTATAGTGCCAGGTCAGGGTGGGTGGTATATAGAGACAGGTTAGGGTGGTATATAGAGACAGGTTAGAGTGGTATATAGTGCCAGGTAAGGTGGGTATATAGTGCTAGGTCAGGGTGGTGGTATATAGTGCCAGGTTAGGATTATAAATAGTGCCAGGTCAGGGTTGTATATAGTGCCAGGTTAGGGTGGTATATAGAGACAGGATAGGGTGGTATATAGTGCCAGGTCAGGGTGGTATATAGTGCTAGGTCAGGGTGGTATATAGTGCCAGGTTAGGATTATAAATAGTGCCAGGTTAGGATTATAAACAGTGCCAGGTCAGGGTTGTATATAGTGCCAGGTTAGGGTGGTATATAGAGACAGGATAGGGTGGTATATATTGCCAGGTCATGGGTGGTATATAGTGCTAGGTCAGGGTGGTATATAGAGACGGGTTAGGGTGGTATATTTGCCAGGTCAGGGTGGTATATAGTGCCAGGTTAGGATGGTATATAGAACCAGGTCAGGGTGATATTTTGTGTCAGGTTAGGGCAGTGCTTCTCAATTATTTTCTGTCATGCCCCCCCTAGGAAGAAGAAAACATTTTGCGCCCCCCCCCCCCCCCCCCCCCGCGCAACTGTAAATAGTATCATTTGTCTATAAAATTGTTATAAGTACACCTCTGCATAACACTGTATCCACATATCCCCCCCACACAGTATTGCCCTTCTTCACATATCCCCCCCACACAGTATTGCCCTTCTTCACATATCCCCCCCACACAGTATTGCCCTTCTTCACATATCCCCCCCACACACAGTATTGCCCTTATTCACATATCCCCCCACACATTATTGGCCCCATCACATATCCCCCCACACAGTATTGCCCCCTTTACATGACCCCCATCACATAACCCCCCTTTTCCCCCCACAGCACAGCCCCCACCCCACTCCCCGTCCTTAACATTTCCATATATTTTTCCTCCCTTCCCTCTCCACTCCTACCTGTAACGTTTCAGCGCGGAGAGCAGGAGGCAGGACATTCGTCAAGTGAAGCCGCAGCATCACTGGGCGGGGCGGGGAGACTTTTGGGCGAACTGGTGATTGGCTGCTAGGACCACCTCCAAGCAGCCAATCACCTGCCGTCCAAAATGATAGGCTGCTACCTCTCTGGTCCCGCCCGTCAGTTCAAAAATGTCCCGCCTCCCGCCGTCCGCTCCTCTAACTAGCGCAGGAGGCTGGGGACAGTGGCTTCTAAATGGCGCAATCGCCGCAGTCCGGAAGGAGGCTCGAACCCCCTTCATGGAGCCTCGGGCCCCCCCAGATATTTAGTGTCAGGTCAAGGTGGCATATAGTGCCAGGTTAGGGTGATATATATTGCCAAGTTAAGGTGGCATATAGTGCCAGGTTAGGGTAGTATATAGTGCCAGGTCAGGCTGATATATAGTGCCAAGTCAGGGTGGTATATAGAGACAGGTTAAGGTGATATATAAAGACAGGTTAGGGTTGTATATAGTGCCAGGTTAAGGTGGTATATAGTGCCAGGTCAGGGTGATATATAATGCCAGGTCAGGGTGGTGTATAGTGCCAGGTTAGGGTGGTATATAGTGACAGGTTAGGGTGGTATATAGAGACAGGTCAGGGTGGTATATAGTGCCAGTTTAATGTGGTATATAGGCAGAGGCAGATTAGGTTGGCATGTAGTGACAGTGTGCATTGCTCATGTCAGAAGATTCCCGGGCTTTTGTGGTCTCTCCTCCTCTTTCTTTTTTAGCTGCGGGAGGGGGAACGCCTGAGGGGAGGAGTCTGTAGGAGGAGTGGATGAGGCAACCACACCCCAACCCCAGAAGGTCTGTAGTGGGAGGAGTCTGCTGGGCCCCTCCTTCAACTTTGTTTTCTCTCCTTGTGAAGGGTGACTGGTCTTGTCTCCGCCCCTCCTGTACTTTTCTATAGGCAGTGGGTGGGGCCTGCTGGGCCTGCCAAATTTATTTTTGTTTTATCGTGACTGCCTTTATACAGCAATCAGTGCTATGATTACTGCGTAAATAACACTGGCAGAGAAGGGGTTAAACACTAGGGGGCAAGGAAGGGGTTAAGTGTGTCCTAGGGAGTGATTCTAACTGTGTTGGGGGCGTGGCTACAAGTGACATGACAGTTATCACTGCACCTGATGACAGGGAGCAGTAGATCAGTGTCCTGTCACTAAGCAGAACAGGGAAATGCCTTTTTTACACAGGCCCCCCACGTTCTGCAGCTCCCTGACTCACGATCATGAGACACCGGCAGACATAAAGTCTGTGCGTCCCAGGGGCAGGTCCATCTTATCCAGTGGGCACACCTGTGCACAACACAGGGGCCTCGGGTGCCCATGGGGCCCCATCAGGACAGACATGGCCCGATCCTATGCGGGTGCACCACGCCTTGACGCTGTAAGCTGCCACAGAGAAGGGGTGCCAAGCTGCTGAAGCTGAAGCTGTAGCATGCCACTTGACTACACTGGTTGCTAGCATTGGTGTCCGCCTGGTGCCTAGCAACCAGTGACATCATCAGCCCCAGCATTCAGAGCGTGCCGCCTGCGTGGCTGGAAAACTAGATCGGCTGCACCCACCTCTGCCATCTTCAGACTCAGTCAGCGTAGCATGCCACAGGTCACCATCTTCACTGTTGGGGCCCCAATGCATTTATTTGCCCGGGGGCCCATGATGCTATGAAGATGGCACTGCCCGGGGGCACGGTCACGCAGCTGGCGGTAGGGGCCAATTCGAAGCAACGTACCTGTACGTTGCTTTTTGCAGCCGTGCCATTCTGCCGACATATCTACAGGAGGCGGGTGGCAAGCAGTTAATATATTATTATTATTATACACTATTTACAATGTAATTAATATGAATACAATGTAATAATATGAATGCAATGTAATTATTATGAATATTATTACACATCATTCCCAGTACTCAGGTCATTTAATTTTATTTTTCCACAAAATGTGGGGGTTGATGTGTGAAAATACGTTACTATGGTGTGGCCCTCTGGACGTGTCGGGGGGCCGTATCAGAGACCCTCTATAATTTTTAAGTTGACCATCGCTGCTTTAACCCCTTGACTACCAGGACAGTGATAAACATACCTTGGTAACAAAGGGGTTAAATGGAAGATGAAATCCCAACTCACAGAATTTTTCTCTTTCTCTCTGTCGCTTTTATTGAATTTTTTCCTCTCATTTGTTTTCTAATCATCTTTTTATTACATTCTCTTGTTTTTCAGTAATAACCTGGACCACCGAGGGGTGCGCTACAAAAAAACAATGTCTGAAGTGGGAACCAAAAAAACATCGTTTAGGGTGCTGCGCTACAGACCTCTGTAACTTTCGATAAGAAATGTTATGGGATGGAGGCGGAGCTCACCGTGGGATGGAGGGCGGAGCTCACCGTGGGATGGAGGGTGGAGCTCACGTGGAATTGAGGGCGGAGCTCACCGTGGGATGGAGGGTGGAGCTCACCGTGGAATTGAGGGCGGAGCTCACCGTGGGATGGAGGGTGGAGCTCACCGTGGAATGGAGGGCGGAGCTCACCACGCCAATGCTGTGATCAATCATTAAATTTCCTGCCTGATCTATAAATCTCAATCAATCAATGTTCTATTATCTGCTCATCACCTCCATAATAAAATCACATGCAGTCATATATAAGAGTCACTCTGTTTATTCCTAATCAATATTCTTATCAGATATCTGTAAACTGATCATTTTACTTTTTTTTGTTAATTATTTACATACAATCTGTATAAAGTCCAAAACCATCATGAAGTTTTAAAATAAATCATCCCCCCACCCAGGATGTAGAATACATAACATAGGGGGGGATATGATCTCCATGTATAAATACATAAGGGGGGATATGATCTCCATGTATAAATACATAAGGGGGGATATGATCTCCATGTATAAATACATAAGGGGGGGATATGATCTCCATGTATAAATACATAAGGGGGGGGGATATGATCTCCATGTATAAATACATAAGGGGGGAAATGATCTCCATGTATAAATACATAAGGGGGGATATGATCTCCATGTATAAATACATAAGGGGGGATATGATCTCCATGTATAATATATATAAGGGGGGATATGATCTCCATGTATAAATACATAAGGGGGGATATGATCTCCATGTATAAATATATAAGGGGGGATATGATCTCCATGTATAAATATATAAGGGGAGATATGATCTCCATGTATAAATACATAAGGGGGGATATGATCTCCATGTATAAATATATAAGGGGGGATATGATCTCCATGTATAAATATATAAGGGGGGATATGATCTCCATGTATAAATACATAAGGGGGGGATATGATCTCCATGTATAAATACATAAGGGGGGATATGATCTCCATGTATAAATACATAAGGGGGGGATATGATCTCCATGTATAAATACATAAGGGGGGGATATGATCTCCATGTATAAATATATAAGGGGGGAATGATCTCCATGTATAAATATATAAGGGGAGATATGATCTCCATGTATAAATACATAAGAGGGGATGTGATCTCCATGTATAAATATATAAGGGGGGATATGATCTTCATGTATAAATACATAAGGGGGATATGATCTCCATGTATAAATACATAAGGGGGGGATATGATCTCCATGTATAAATACATAAGGGGGGACATGATCTCCATGTATAAATACATAAGGGGGGGATATGATCTCCATGTATAAATACATAAGGGGGGATATGATCTCCATGTATAAATACATAAGGGGGGATATGATCTCCATGTATAAATACATAAGGGGGATATGATCTCCATGTATAAATAGATAAGGGGGATATGATCTCCATGTATAAATGCATAAGGGGGATATTATCTCCATGTATAAATAGATAAGGGGGATATGATCTCCATGTATAAATACATAAGGGGGGATATGATCTCCATGTATAAATACATAAGGGGGGATATGATCTCCATGTATAAATACATAAGGGGGAATATGATCTCCATGTATAAATACATAAGGGGGGATATGATCTCCATGTATAAAATACATAAGGGGGGATATGATCTCCATGTATAAATAACATAAGGGGGATATGATCTCCATGTATAAATACATAAGGGGGGGATATAATCTCCATGTATAAATACATAAGGGGGGATATGATCTCCATGTATAAATACATAAGGGGGGATATGATCTCCATGTATAAATACATAGGGGGGGATATGATCTCCATGTATAAATACATAGGGGGGATATGATCTCCATGTATAAATACATAAGGGGGTGATATGATCTCCATATATAAATACATAAGGGGGGATATGATCTCCATGTATAAATACATAAGGGGGGATATGATCTCCATGTATAAATACATAAGGGGGGATATGATCTCCATGTATAAATATATAAGGGGGGATATGATCTCCATGTATAAATACATAAGGGGGGGATATGATCTCCATGTATAAATATATAAGGGGGGATATGATCTCCATGTGTAAATATATAAGGGGGGATATGATCTCCATGTATAAATACATAAGGGGGGGATATGATCTCCATGTATAAATACATAAGGGGGGATATGATCTCCATGTATAAATACATAAGGGGGGGATATGATCTCCATGTATAAATATATAAGGGGGGATATGATCTCCATGTATAAATATATAAGGGGGGGATATGATCTCCATGTATAAATACATAAGGGGGGGATATGATCTCCATGTATAAATATATAAGGGGGGGATATGATCTCCATGTATAAATACATAAGGGGGGGATATGATCTCCATGTATAAATATATAAGGGGGATATGATCATGCAAACATATATATGTGGCACAAAGTCTGTTAGTGGGAAAAATTGATTACAACTTCAACCGGCTGCAGTCACTGGCTGTCCAGGGAGAAAACTATTTTACGGCAATTGTAAATAATATCAGATGAACACAGTACCAGAAATCCAAGACAGGACCACTCCTCCATGTCTTCAGGAGCAGCGATCGCTGTCATGTCACTTGTAGCCCAGCCCTTCCACAGTCAGAATTACTCCCTAGGACACATTTAACCCCTTGATCGCCCTCTAGTGTTAAACCCCTTTTCTGCCAGTGTGATTTACACAGTAATCAGTGCATTATAAAAGGACTGTTCGCTGTATAAATGACAATGGTCCAAAAATAGTGCCAAGTGCCGAGTGTCCGATGTCCGCCATTATGTCGCAGCCACGAAAAAATAAATCGCTGATCGCCGCCATTACTAGTAAAAAAACAATTATTGATAAAAAATGCCATAAAACTATCCCCTATTTTGTAAACGCTATAATTTTTGCGCAAACCAACCGATAAACGCTTATTGCGATTTTTTTTTACCAAAAATACGTAGAAGGATTCGTATCGGCCTCAACTGAGGAAAACCTTTTTTCTTATATATTTTTTGGGGGATATTTATTATTAGCAAAAAGTAAAAAATATTGCATTTTTTTCAAAATTTTCGCTCTGTTTTTGTTTATAGCGCAAAAAATAAAAACCGCAGAGGTGATCAAATGCCACCAAAAAAAAGCTCTATCTGTGTGGAAAAAAAAGGACGCCAATTTTGTTTTGGGAGCCACGTCGCACGGACGGACCCGCGCAATTGTCAGTTAACGTGACGCAGTGCCGAATCGCTAAACGCGCTCTGGTCAGGAAGGGGGGGAAATTCTTCCAGGGCTGAAGTGGTTAACACAGGCGATAAATATATTTTGGATACCAATTTACAGCTAACCTGTGCCTATCCTATGCCGTGGTTCTGGGGTATCCCCTCTTAGTAGGACGCTTTTCGCCTCCAAATAAAAGAGATACACACTGGTGTACTATTAGTTAATAAGCTAAACTTCTGTTGCTTAATATTCCATGCAATGTTACTGTTATCATTTACAATGTTTACCTTTTAGGCTGCTTTCTCATTGGGATTTTAGCCGCGGTGGCGGTATAGCAGCGCGATTTTTAGCGCTGCTATACCGTTGTATTTACCGCGGTATTCGGCCGATAGCGGTGCGGTTTTAACCCCCGCTAGTGGCCGAAAAAGGGTTAATACCGCCCGCAATGCGCCTCTGTAGAGGCACATTGCGGGCGCTATTACCGCGGTTTCCCATTGATTTCAATGGGAAGGCGCGGTATAGGAACGGTGAACACCCCGCTCCTACACCGCTGCAAAGATGCGGCTAGCAGGACTTTTGGAGCGGTCCTGCTAGCGCACCACTTCAGTGTGAAAGCCTTCGGGCTTTCACACTGAACACTACAGGGCAGGTTTTTTTCACGCGGTATAGCAGCGTTATTTTTAGCGCTGTACCGCGTCAAAAAACGCCTCAATGTGAAAGGGGCCTTAATAAAAAAAAGAATTGAGCTCAAATGCTTAACCACTTTAACCCCCCCCGCCGCACGACTATAGACGGCCTCTTTTTAAAGATGGATATCTCGGTAACGGCAGCTGCTGCCACAACCGAGATATCCATCTCTTCCGGCGGCGGCGCTCTAAACGATAATGTTGGTCTCTGCAGTGGTTTTACCGCAAGATCACCGTTATCGGCGGCGGGAGAGAGGAGCCCACCCCCGCCGCTCTCCCGTGCCCTCCGGCGCTTACCGGAGCCGTCGGTAGCGGGCGGAGGTGATCGGGTCTTTCTTCTCTGTGGTATGGATACGAGTGAGGGCAAGATGGCCCCCACCCGTCTCCATAGCATAGCAGGGCGGAAGCGACGTCACAACGTCACTTATGCCCATGCATCTTGAAGCCACATTTTTTTTTATTTTTTTTTCAATTACGATTTTTTTTATTGCATTTTAGTGTATATATGAGATGTGACGTCTTTTTGACCCCCAGATCTCATATATAAGAGGACCTGTCATGCTTTTTTCTATTACAAGGGATGTTTACATTCCTTTTAATAAGATTAAAAGTGACCAATTAAAAAAAAAAAAACAGTGTAAAAATAAATAAAATCAAGTACAATAAATTAGAAAACGAATACTTTTTTTAAAGTGCCCGTCCCAAAGAGCTCGCACGCAGAATCGAACACATACGCGAGTAGCGCCCGCATATGAAAACAGCGTTCAAAACCACACATGTGAGGTATCGCAGCGATCGTTAGAGCGAGAGCAATAATTCTAGCACTATTCTGCAACTAGTACACATTTTAAAAGTTTAACGCCATTCCACAAGCGGGTGCAGTTTTGAAGCGTGACATGTTAGGTATCAATTTACTCGGCGTAACATTATCTTTCACACAATAAAAAAAAAAAAATTGCTCAAACTTTACTGTTGTCTTATTTTTTAATTAAAAAACATTTTTTTTTTCTAAAAAAAAAGCTGCGCAAATACGGTGTGACAAAAAGTATTGCAATGACCGCCATTTTATTTTCTCGGGTGTTAGAAACAAAGGGCCAGATTCAGAGAGATTAGATTAGCGTAGAGTAACAGAAATACTCTACGCCGCCGTTTTTTACCTGGCTCTACGTGGAATCCAGGTAGATTTTGTCAGTGTAAACGACGGCGGCGTAGAGTATTTCTCCCGCGCGGCGCAAGCCATCTACGTGAGTAGGGGGCGTGAAGCATTTAAAATAGGTGCGTTCCCGCGGCGATCGAACTGCGCATGCTCCGTTCAGAAATTTCCCGCCGTGCATTGCGTGAAATCACGTTGTTACGTCATTCGTTGTTTGAGTAGCGTCGTTTTGGGACATTTCTATTCCCGAACGACTTACGTAGAAAAAAAGAAAAAATAATGAAATTCGACGGCGGGAACGACGGCCATACTTAACATGGGCTACGCACCGTTAGACCAGCAAAAAAGCTGGTCTAACAGTACGTAAAAAAAAAAAAAGACGTAAGCGATTGCGAAGACCGCTCGTATCTTCGTGGATCGCCGTAAAAAACTCATTGCATATCCCGACGCATCAAAACGACGCGAACTCCTCCCAGCGGCCGCAAAAATATCGCAGCGTAGATCCGAAGGCTTACGAAGACGTAAGCCTCTCGGATCGAAGCCCGAAGCCGCCGTATCATGGTTTGAGGATTCAAAAACTTGTGATACGGGCGCGCAAAATTTGAAATTACTACCTGTCTAACACCAGTTACACAGGCGGAATCGCTCTGTGAATCTCTATATACATCCTTATGGGCCAGATTCAGTAACAGTTACGCCGGGGTATCAGTCATACGCCGGCATAACTCAGAATCTGCGCCGGCGTATCTTGTTTTCCCTATTCAGAAAACAAGATACGCCGGGTGGCAGCTAAGATACGAGCGGCGTAATTGTATCTTAACTGCAATTTTAAAATGGCCGCTAGGGGCGTTCCCGCTGATTTACGCCGAGAATATGTAAATCAGCGAGATAAATCAATTCCCGAACGTACGCGGGCCCGACGCAGTGACTTTACGCCGTTTCCGTAAGAGGTTTCCCGGACGTAAAGATAAAGCACCAAAAAGCAGGCGCACCCTATGTTAAGTATGGACGTCGTGACCGCGGCAAATTTGAAAATGTTTACGTCGTTTGCGTAACTCGTCCGTGAATGAGGATTGACGTCATTGACGTTCACGTCAAAAACACCGTCATAATTCGTAACATGCGCACTGGGATACATTGACGGTCGGCGCATGCGCAGTACGTTCGGTGCGGGATCGCGCCTATTTTAAATACTACACGCCCCCTACCCACCGAATTTGAGTTACGCCGGCCCATTTACGCTACGCCTCCTGACTTTAGGAGCAAGTGCTTTGTGAATACAGCACTTTTGCGTAAAGTTGCGGCGGCATAACGTAAATGAGAAACGTTACGCCGGCCAAAAGAACCGCTCGCCATCCTGAATCTGGCTATATATATATATATACACACACACACACAGGAGCCGCTCGTTAGATGTGGGATCGGCATAAGTTAAGTTACCTTTGATGTGTCTAGGGAAATTGATGGTAGCAACTGTGAGAGCAGTAACGGAATGTGCAGGCCAAGGGTTGATGTTTTCTAAGTGCTTTATTTTCAGTCCAACATCAACCAACAGTCAACTTGAGGTAGACAGGATAGGTTGGTGAAAGAAATAACTTTGCAGAGTCAGGCTATGGATAACGGACAAAAGCAGTCCAGAGTGTATTCTTTTCTCCTGTCGCCACTCCAGCCAGAGTGGGTGCAGTGCACCTGGACAGGCCTCTCCCACAGGCCTGGCAGCCAGAGTGTCACTGAGAAAACTGAGAAGGAACAAGTCTCTGCCACCGACTTGGCTCTAGTAAATTAGTAAAGGCCTCTGCCACAGGTCAGATACTTGAGAGCAATAGAGCGTATCCTCTCAGTCAAGTTCTCGAAGTGTGGGGACCCAGTAAGTCACTGGAGCCCCTCGGCAACTCAGTTGCTCTGAGCCATGAGGGCCAAGAGTAAGGAACTCCGCGTAGCACGGGCCCCGGCCAGGTAGGCCATAGTGGTGGGGCCCGTGACGTGCGCACACCCTGAAGGTGGGTGCCGCACCTGAAACCAGGAACCTGCGAAGAACCCCGAAAAATGGCGTCTGCCACAGCTATACCCTCCCCCAGCATGCCCCGCGAGGGAAACACTCCTCCAATTGGCTGCTGGGGAAAAGTGTCTCTGCCCGAATCCCTTTGGCGCCACCTGCCGCCCAGAGATGGAACTGCATCCCTGGAGCACAGAATGACCCACAGGATAATTCAGGGCTGACAGCAGCCTAATTTAACATAAATCAACCTGGGTGAGAGCAAATAAGTCTCTCACCCCACAAAATTTACAGATAGCATCCCTTCTGAAAGTAAGGGGGCGCTACATGTATGTATGTATATATATATATATATATATATATATATATATATATATATATATAGCGCCTGGTTTCTTTAGGTACCGATGTCAATTTAGAGGGAGACCAGAGTGTAGTTAAACTCTGATCCAAATTGTTATGTGCAAAACAGAGTCTCTGTCTCAGCTTGGCTGTGCTGTGGGCTTATTCTGTTGTGCTGGGGTGTTCTCCCCACCCCTGTGCAATAGGTGGCAGCAGTGGAGTCAAGGTTTGGGTGCTCTTCCCCAACAGCCAATCATGAGGGTTGGGCCTCGCTGTGCATGCTGGGGAAGGGTATTTATGGGGCAGACGCCATTGGTTCTGGGTTCTCCTTCGTCCAGTGTGGCACTCGCCTTTAGGGTGGCCACATCACGGCGTCCCAGCATTTTGGCCTACCTGGCCGGGGCGTGCGTGCCACCTGGTGTTCCTGGTTCCGGGAGCCACGTTGGCCTGGAACAATTGAGCAGCGACAGGGGACCAAGTGAGCGACTGGGTTCCCACTTTTGAGGATCCCAAGCAGTAGTTCAGTGGGGAGTCCGTCTGAGGAGCGCCATTGAGAGGCTGGCGGTCCAAAAGGGCCTCAACAAACCACCGGGGATCGAGGTAGCAGGACACTGAAGGATTGATCATCTGTCAGTCGGTACCTGGGCGACAAGTTGAAGAAGACCCAGCCGTAATTCACCTAAGGAGAATCCCCTCCGTAACTACAATCAGAGGGCCTGTGGCAGAGGTGTCTCCCTGACGTTCACCAAGGGGGGTCAGTATAGACACCCATCTCCACTCATTGCAAACCCCCTCAGTATAGACACCCCCCAGTGCAGACCCCCTCAGTATAGGCACCCTCCCCTCAGTATAGATCCCCCTCAGTGCAGACCCCCGTAGTATAGACACCCCCCGTGCAGACCCCCCTCAGTATAGACACCACCATTCAGGATAAGCTCCCCCTCCACATGTCCATATACATATAATAGAGTGTACAGACCTCAGAACAGTGCGGATGGATACACAAAGTGGTGTGTGTCTCTCAGACTCCTCCTCTTTGGATGTAAACAGAGAGAAGGTGGAGGTGGCTTTGGTTCGCTCCTCTGAGGGACCCAGCCGCAAGATTAGAGAGGAGCAGAGCAGGGCAGCAGGTGGTCTTAGTGGTGCCACTACCCATGGGTGTCACCCCTCTAGCAGGTGTCAACCGAGTGTGGGCCGCACCCCCGACCCCCCCTAGCAACACCACTGTGCGATGTAAAAAATCAAGACAAAGATAAATCATTTCAGAACTTTTTACACCTTTAACGTGACCTATAAACTGTACAACTCAATTGAAAAATAAACAGATCTTTTAGGGGGGGGGGGTAAAAATAAATAATAATAATGTGGTGGCATAAGTGTGCACACTCACTTATAACTGGGGGGCTGGAGGCTCAACATTAAGCAATCACATTCAAATCAGTTAAATTAAGTCGATACATAACACAGTCAAGTGCCTCAAGACCAAAAAAATTACAGCTGTTCTAGTAGGTCTTTCTTGACATTTTCTTAGTCGTATCCTACAGCAAAAGCTGTGGTCTTCAGAGAGCTCCCAAAGCATCAGAGGGATCTCATTGTTAGGAGTCAGGAGAAGGGTACAAAAGAATTTCCAAGGCATTAGATATACCATGGAAGACAGTCATCATCACCTGAAGAAAATCTGGCACAGAAATGACATTACCAAGAACTGGGCATCCCTCCAAAATTGATGAAAAGACGAGAAGAAAACTGGTCAGGGAAGGTGCCAAGAGGCCTACAGCAACATTAACCACTTCCCACCCGGTCAATAGTAAATTGACGTCCTGGAAGTGGTTATGTTATTCTGACTGGACGTCTATTGACCTTCAGCAGGATAACATGCCGGCGCCAGCACGTGGGGGCGAGCAGGGCGGAGATCGGTGATGCGGGGTGTCAGTCTGACACCCTGTATCTCCGATCTCGGTAAAGAGACGCGAGGAGAGGAGAGCAAATCGGCGGCCCACAAATGGGCACTGACTGGCAACATGGGCACTGACTGGCAACATGGGCACTGACTGGAAAAAATGTGTAAATAATCAAGTGATGCCCCTCAGTGTCAATCAGTGCCACCCCTCAGTGTCAATCTGTGCCACCCCTCAGTGTCAATCTGTGCCACCCATAAGTGCCGCCCATGAGTGCCTATCAGTGCCGCCTATGAGTGCCCATCAGTGCCGCCTATGAGTGCCCATCAGTGCCGCCTATGAGTGCCCATCAGTGCCGCCTATGAGTGCCCATCAGTGCCGCCTATGAGTGCCCATCAGTGCCGCCTATGAGTGCCCATCAGTGCCGCATACCAGCGCAGGCTTCTCACAAGAGCCAGTACACAAAGAGTCTCAGCTCTGGGCTTTTAGTATAACTCAACGTCTGGACATGAACATGAATGGCCGGTTCTCAACATGTTTCGCTATAGAAAAATATTAGATGCAATTCTTTACATTTAAAACAAACACATACCAGCTCCACAGATCCATTACAAACCACAGGACACCACATTAGATCAACAGTCAGCATTCAATAGTAAATATACAACCCCAAAGCTCACCTCCACATAAGTGCAATCTACACTTCCCTGAGAGTTCTGCCAACTGCGTTTAATCGGACATTGTAGATTAGCTGTTTATCCAACCAAACCCCATACTTTGTCATACTTGGCAGGTATTCCCCTGCTAGTGTACGTGGCTTTATACAAGGGGAGGGATTTGTTATTAAGTGCCTGCCATGCCGGAATAGACAGAGGGGTGGACTTTTCCAGGATGGTGCGATTAGCTTCCTAGCAGCGGCGGCTGGTGCTCAAAATTTTTGAAGGGGTGCAAACAAACTGAAAAAAAAAAAACATCAATTGCAGCCTCACTGTGCCCATCAAACGCAGCTACTGTGCCCATCAAACGCAGCTACTATGCCCATCAACAGCCACCAGTTTGCCCCATCAAATAGCTGGCAGTTTGCCCCATCAATTAGCTGCCAGTTTGCCCCATCAATAGCTGCCAGTTTGCCCCATCAATTAGCTGCCAGTTTGCCCCATCAATTAGCTGCCAGTTTGCCCCATCAATTAGCTGCCAGTTTGCCCCATCAATAGCTGCCAGTTTGCCCCATCAATTAGCTGCCAGTTTGCCCCATCAATTAGCTGCCAGTTTGCCCCATCAATTAGCTGCCAGTTTGCCCCATCAATTAGCTGCCAGTTTGCCCCATCAATTAGCTGCCAGTTTGCCCCATCAATAGCTGCCAGTTTGCCCCATCAATAGCTGCCAGTTTGCCCCATTAATAGCTGCCAGTTTGCCCCATCAATTAGCTGCCAGTTTGCCCCAAATAGCTGCCAGTTTGGCCCATCAAGCGCTTCCAGTTTGCCCCATCAAAGGCCGCCAGTTTGCTCCATAAATAGCTGCCAGTTTGCCCCATTTTATCCTGCCAGTTTGCCCCATCAAAGGCCGCCAGTTTGCCAAATCAAAGGCCGCCAGTTTGCCCCATCAAAGGCCGCCAGTTTGCCCCATCAAAGGCCGCCAGTTTGTCCCATCAAAGGCCGCCAGTTTGTCCCATCAAAGGCCGCCAGTTTGTCCCATCAAAGGCCGCCAGTTTGCCCCATCAAAGGCCGCCAGTTTGCCCCATCAAAGGCCGCCAGTTTGACCCATCAAATGCTGCCAGCAGTGCGCCCACTGTTTAACAATTTGGAAGTCTATTAGAGCTCACAGGCTCTTATCTGGAAGCCTATTTGAACCGACGGCTCTAATCAGGCACTTCCAAAACCCCCCACCGTTGTAATTCAGATGGCCGGAGCTCGACAAGGGGCTGGACATCGCTATCGTCACCGTCATGTTGAATCTCCTATCTATATATCGAACTGTTGTAGCAACAAAAATTAAAATAAAGCATTTTTTATGTCGAATCTTTCGGATTTCCGATTCTGCGCGTTCGTTTTCGGACGAAAACAAATGCACATGTCTAATCTGAAGTTGCAAATAAAAAGGTGAATTTATATCCTTTCAATTCTCAATATCCACAATTTATTTAATCAAATCTATTAAATCAAATGTATTTTTTAGAGAATCCAATGCTGAGAGTTCCAAGCGGTAGTTTGGGTCCCTCCCCTCCCCCCCATAGTAGCTAAGCCCCTAGTTACTTGAGTACAATATGGTGGTTCCTTTTTTTTGGGCTTTGTTGTATACGTAGAACTTGAACAGAAATAAAAAATTCTGAAGAGAATAAATCACTCTCCCGGAGAGAGACGCAAAGTGATTGAACTTATCCGCAATAACTCAAGACTGTTCAAGACCTACAAAGCACAGTAATATGAAAGGCATATTGTGTACGGCATCTGAAAACACCTGGAAGGGAATTATTTATGTTTTATCTCTGAATGACCCAAAGGGCCTGATTTACTAAAGAAAATGTGTGTTTTAATTAGCGCAATTGGACGGCTAAAAAGCGGTCAATGAATAATGAATCTATCATCCCCCGATCAGTCATAACATTGTGACCAATGACAGGTACAGTGAATATCATTGATTATCTCCATTACAATGGCACCTGAGTGGGCGGTAGTTACAGAATTCACGGGCGCCGGAGAGTCTGAGTGGGCGGTAGTTGCGAAATTTGCGGGCGCCGGAGAGTCTGAGCGGGTGGTTCCGTGGCGAGTGAGAGTCAGAGAGTGGGCGGTCAGCTGGTCGGCTTTCTGGGTGTGAGGGCAGCTGGCCAATCAACAAGCCGGAGGCCGGGAGGGGGAGCTGAGAGATGACATCATCTCTCACCGCCCTGCGCCCCCGCCTTGCATCCCTGCAGTACCTTCTGCCCTCACTGTGCAGGCAGAAGAGAGATTACATCATCTCTCTGCTGCCTGACACTGACAAGAAAAACACCACGTGGCAAGTGACAATCCGCAAGATGTGGCAAGTGACAATCCGCAAGATGTGGCAGGAGACGTGGCAAGTGACAATCCGCAAGGTGTGGCAGGAGACGTGTCAAGTGACAATCCGCAAGGTGTGGCAGGAGACGTGGCAAGTGACAATCCGCAAGGTGTGGCAGGAGACGTGGCAAGTGACAATCCGCAAGGTGTGGCAGGAGACGTGGCAAGTGACAATCGGCAACGTGTGGCAGGTGGCGTGGCACATGACAATCCGCAACATGTGGCAGGTGGCGTGGCAATCCGCAACATGTGGCAGGTGGCGTGGCAATTGACAATCCGCAAGGTGTGGCAAAAGACGTGGCAAGTGACAATCTGCAAGGTGTGGCAGGAGACGTAGCAAGTGACAATCCGCAAGGTGTGGCAGGAGACGTGGCAAGTGACAATCCGCAAAGTGTGGCAGGAGACGTGGCAAGTGACAATCCGCAAGATGTGGCAGGAGACGTGGCAAGTGACAATCCGCAACGTGTGGCAGGTGACGTGGCAAGTGACAATCTGCAACATGTGGCAGGTGACGTGGCAAGTGACAATCCGCAAGGTGTGACAGGAGACGTGGCAAGTGACAATACGCAAGATGTGGCAGGAGACGTTACAAGTGACAATCCGCAAGATGTGGCAGGAGACTTCGTAAGTGACAATCCGAAAGGTGTGACAGGTGACGTGGCAAGTAACAATCCACAATGTGTGACAGGTGACGTGGCAAGTGACAATCCGCAAGGTGTGGCAGGAGACGTGGCAAGTGACAATCTGCAAGGTGTGGCAGGAGACGTGGCAAGTGACAATCGGCAACATGTGGCAGGTGGCGTGGCACGTGACAATCAGCAACATGTGGCAGGTGACGTGGCAAGTGACAATCCGTATATGGTGGCAGGTGGCATGGCAAGTGACAATCCGCATCTGGTGGCAGGTGGCATGGCAAGTGACACACTTGAAGCTCCCACTGATTCTACATTATGATGAGTTGAACCATTTAATTTTATATTACAATGTAATAATAGAAATAATGCATTTCAAATCATCCTGACACCAAAACAACCACGGTGCCGTGATCATTGAAGCGTTAACACCAGCCATTTCTCCCGTAAATTGCCCCCCCCAAAAAAATATTTTCTGGTAGTGCCCCTCCCGAGACTAGACTCTGGATCCGCCCCTGCTCACTGTGTCCATGTGCATGCCTCACTGTGCCCATGCCTCACTGTGCCCATGCCTCACTGTGCCCATGACTAGATTGATGTTTAATATGGGAGTCTATGGAAGGAGGACCCGGATATGAAAAATCGGTGCTCCCCAGCCGAAGATCCCGCAGACAACACATTTTTCACACTTAGAAGAGAAATAGGGCTACATGTGTGCCAAATTTAGGGTCCAGAAGACCGGTCAGTACTGGGTCCCCAAAATCACCGGAGAAATTATCATTTAACATACATGGGAGTCTATGGAAGTGATGCAACCCCCCTTTTTTTATATATATTTTTCTTTATTTCTTCTTTTTTTGTAAAGGGCCCCAGCTTCTAAATTCGCGGCAGCCCCCCCCCCCCCTACTTCTCAATTTCAGGCGGCAGCACCCCCCCCCGGTTCTCTGCTCCAGGGGGCCCATGCCTGAAGCTGTGTAAGGGGCCCCATAATTCCTGATGGCGGCCCTGTCGCCGCCCGTTTAAGCCCCTGTGCTGCCCACAATCAGCGGCACGCAGCCAGTGACAGTACTGCTAAAATGTACAGCACCCCTGGCTTCCCTTTAGACGTGCACTTCTCCCTTCCTGCCACTGGGTGCTGCTTGTATATAAAAGTGAATTAGAATGTGATTTTATAACATCTCCAGTTTGCTCTTCCCGAGGCTGACTTCTTCATGTCCTGCTCCTCAAGGTATGTCACTGTTTGCTAATCTATATTGTAAATAGAAGTTTTCTGTATGCAAATCAAATCAATGGGCTGCTGTGCTTGCACAAATGAGGGCCGCCAAAACACATACATGTGAACCAGTCAGGCCCAAAATAATCTGGAGGGGGGCCCAAACCAAAAATAAAGACGGCCCTGACCGGGTCCCCAAAGTCTGGGAGTTCAGGCGCAAAAAAGGTGACTCGAATATAAGCCGAGGGAGGGCATTTTCTGCACACAAAAAAAGTGCTGAAAAACGCGGCTTATACTCGAGTATATACGGTAATTCGTTCCAAGAGAATGATTGCAATCCAACGCACTAGTATATCACTTGTATTGACTCCCCATAGGACTCAATGAGAGTTCAGATAATCCGTTCCAGTGGCACTGCTAGTGTATGCAGTGCCTCATGTAGCCAAAGGTGACGGGGGGCGCCGGAGAGATTTAGAAACACTCAGAGACCACTCGGAGAGCGCTCTGAGCCGCTCTGATGCACTAGGAAACAATAGAAGAGGCATTGTGAAATTCCCGTAAACAGCGTTACTCGCAATCCGAGGAACTACTGTACTTGAATTTACTGGATTATTCGGAAAAATTTGTTTTCAACTTTGGATATTTCCGAATAAAACATTTGTCGAAATTTGTTAAAAAAACGAATTCGGAACCCAAACAAATACCCCATGCTACAGGAAACTCAACGGGTCCATACAACAGACAGACCCCATACAGTAGGTGACCGCGATATTGTGTCAATCTCACTGCTTTTATCGGCGAGATTGACCACCTACGAGCCCTGTTGCGGGAGCCAGCGCCGAGCTGGCTTGGCAGGAAGGGAAAAATGTGTTGAAGCCGACGTACATCTGACTTACAATGAACGGGGATCTGACTTGGATTACCGCCAATTCCAGGCACTGTGTTTGGTATGAATCAAAAGGTAGAACGCCACGCCAAATTTTAAATAAAAAAAAGGCATGGGTTCCCCTCTAGGAGCATACCAGACCCTTTGGCCTGGTATGGATTTTAAGGGGAACCCCCCTAAGCTCCAAAAACGGCATGGGGTTCCACCTAAATCCATACCAGACCCTTATCCGAGCACGCAGCCTGGCCGGTCAGGAAAGGGGGTGGGGACAAGCGAGTCCCCCCCCCCTCCTGTGCCATACCAGGCCGCATGCCCTCAACATGGGCGGTGGGTGCTTTGGGGCATGGGGGCGCCCTGCAGCCCCCCCACCCCAAAGCACCCTTTCCCCATGTTGATGGGGACAAGGGCCTTTTCCCGACAACCCCGGCCGTAGGTTGTCGGGGTCGGCGGGTGGGGTGCATGAAGGTACTGTGAAGTCATAAGAGGCCTATATCAATCGTTGCACACCCGGCAATACAGCTGCAGGGAGCGTTGTGTCAACATCGGAAGAAAAGAGGGAAGAAGACGACGGGGAAGACCGGGCCGCCACTAGTAAAAGAGCTGAGAGAAGACAGCGGAGGAGCCCGGCAAAAGGCTGAAGGCACCGGAGAGACGAAGAAGAGCCAGAAAGCACAGAGACGACAACGGAGAGCAGAAGAAGAGAGCAGAGAAATCGGAAAAGCCCCACAAAGTCGGAAGAAGACACCCGGAGCTGCCTAATAAATTACTTTTAAAACCTGTGTAGTGTGTTTTTTTCCATGACACTTTTTTCCTCCAGGTGAATAGGTAGGGGTACGATGTACTCCATACTCATTCACCTAGAGTGGGGGGGCTGGGATCTGGGGGCCCCCTTATTAAAGGGAGCTCCCAGATTCTGATAAGCCCGAAGACCCCGACAACCAACGGCCAGGGTTGTCGGGATGAGGCCCTTGTCCCCATCAACATGGGGACAGGGTGCTTTGGGGTGGGGGGGGCGCAGGGCGCCCCCTGCCCCAAAGCACCCCCCCCCCATGTTGAGGGCATGCAGCCTGGTGCAGCTCAGGGGGGGGAGAGCACTCGCTCGTCCCCACCCCCTTTCCTGACCGGCCAGGCTATGTGCTCGGATAAGGGTCTGGTATGGATTTTGGGGGAGCCCCCATGCCTATTTTTCGGTGTAGGGGTTCCCTTAAAATCCATAAAATCCATGCTCCTGGAGGGGAACCCGTGTAATTTTTTTATTTAAAATTTGCCATGGAGTGCCCTCTCATGAATCATACCAAACACAGTGACTGAGCAGCCCGGGGGGGGGGGGGGGGGCGCCGTAACGACGCATTGTGGCGGCGGTTAATGATGGGATGTGGGGTTCCAGCACTTTGTACCTATGGATCCCTTTACATTACATAGCACCACACCTCTGAACCTCTTTACATTACACAGCACCCTGCACCTCTGGACCCCTTTACATTACACAGCCCCCTGCACCTCTGGACCCCTTTTCTATTACACAGCACCTTGCACCTCTGGACCCCTTTACATTACACAGCCCCCTGCACCTCTGGACCCCTTTACATTACACAGCCCCCTGCACCTCTGGACCCCTTTACATTACACAGCACCCTGCATCTCTGGACCCCTTTACATTACACAGAACCCTGCACCTCTGGACCCCTTTACATTACACAGCACCCTGCACCTCTGGACCCCTTTACATTACACAGCACCTTGCACCTCTGGACCCTTTTACATTACACAGCACCCTGCACCTCTAAATCCCTTTACATTATATAGCACCTTGCACCTCTGGACACCTTTACATTACACAGCACCCTGCACTTCTGGGCCCCTTTACATTACACAGCCCCCCCAGTTTGTTACACAGACACCGCCCTAACAGTTCTGTACCCCCTGCATGTTACACTGGGGTGATGTGACATGTGGCCCGTGGGCCGCCACGGGCCGCCGCAGGCATATGCCCGGTATGCCCTATGGCCAGTCAGGGCCTGATTAGGACTAGGATCTGAACACATCCCTAGTCGTCAACGGCAGATCCCATAATTCTCGCATAACAGACTCACTTTATATTACCCGGTTTGTGTAATTGTATGTGTATATCGCAGTTCATTCAACACGACTTTGTGCAGCTAAACATTGTAAATTGATTGGAAGAGGTGAACTTCTGTGTGACGCCGCTTTGCTTTTCCACCATGGAAAGGCTCCCCTCTGTTATGTGAAGGTGTGTTGTTAGATATGAATGCCAACCCTGCACCCTAATAACAATGATTAGAGCGTTCACGCAGGGAACAGCTGTGATATTCCGAACAGGCAACCAGAAGGGCTCTGTTCCCCGACAACAACCAATCAGCCTTCGCACAAAGCTTTGCAGCTGATGGTTCTGCTAAATGAAAAGCAGCGGGTCCGTAGCGCCTGTTTTCTGGGACAGATTCCACAAATTCGCTATCGGATTACATCATGGGATTTTTTATTTTTTTGTAGGAGCAATGCATGCAAATGAGATTGGCACGTGCATCGTTAACCATGTCTATTGCCGGGGCTCGGTAACGCATGTGCCTTGGATGCCTAGGAGTCATAAGAGAACCGTAAATGCTTACTGTGGACTGACGTAGTTCATTTGGAAACACACCTTAACCCAGGGGCGGACTGACAACTCATGGGGCCCCCGGGCAATAGGAGATTACGGGGGCCCCCGGGCAATAGGAGATTACGGGGCACCCCCGGGCAATATGAGATTACGGGGCAACCGGGCAATAGGAGATAATTGGGCACCCGGGCAATAGGAGTTTACGGGACCCCCGGGCAATTGGAGATTACGGGACCCCCGGGCAATAGGAGATTACGGGACCCCCGGGCAATAGGAGATTACGGGACCCCCGGGCAATAGGAGATTATGGGCACCCCCGGGCAATAGGAGATTATGGGCGCCCCCGGGCAATAGGAGATTATGGGCGCCCCCGGGCAATAGGAGATTATGGGCGCCCCCAGGCAATAGGAGATTATGGGGCCCCCCCGGGCAATAGGAGATTATGGGCGCCCCCGGGCAATAGGAGATTATAGGCGCCCCCGGGCAATAGGAGATTATGGGCGCCCCTGGGCAATAGGAGATTATGGGGCAATTGGAGATTATGGGACCTCCGGGAAATTGGAGATTACGAAAGCCCCAACAATAGGAGATTATGGGACACCTGGGCAATAGGAGATTATGGGCGCCCCCGGGCAATAGGAGATTATGAGCGCCCCCGGGCAATAGGAGATTATGGGCGCCCCTGGGCAAGAGGAGATTATGGGCGCCCCTGGGCAATAGGAGATTATGGGGCAATTGGAGATTATGGGACCTCCGGGAAATTGGAGATTACGAAAGCCCCAGCAATAGGAGATTATGGGACACCTGGGCAATAGGAGATTATGGGATCCCCTGGGCAATAGGAGATTATGGGCGCCCCCGGGCAATAGGAGATTATGGGCGCCCCCGGGCAATAGGAGATTATGGGCGCCCCCGGGCAATAGGAGATTATGGGCGCCCCTGGGCAATAGGAGATTATGGGGCAATTGGAGATTATGGGACCTCCGGGCAATTGGAGATTACGAAAGCCCCAGCAATAGGAGATTATGGGACACCTGGGCAATAGGAGATTATGGGACCCCCGGGCAATAGGAGATTACAGGGGGCCCCCGGGCAATAGGAGATTACAGGGGGCCCCCGGGCAATAGGAAATTACAGGGGGCCCCCGGGCAATAGGAGATTACAGGGGGCCCCCGGGCAATAGGAGATTACAGGGGGCCCCCGGGCAATAGGAGATAACAGGGGGCCCCCGGGCAATAGGAGAATATGGACAAAAAAGTGTAGCGCTAAAATATGTGAGAAATAAACAATATAATACTGCAAAGCATCATATGTGGCATGAGATAATAAATATATTACATGAAGCAACACATAAAACTAATCACCAAGTGCCCAAAATGATCATATCTGATTAGATATGAATAAAAGGAGAAAAGAAAATCTAAAAATTCTTTAGTTGATTCAAAGTGTCCAAAACGTGACAACAGATGATGTGAATTTTGATAGCAGGTCCACCACCAGAGAAAAAATAGGAGGCTTACCAGAAAGCGTGGACTCAACTAAGTATATTCCTAATGAGTCAAACAGGCTTAAAATGATGGTATCCGGACATCAACCTTCCATTGGAAACCAGGGATGAGGGGTGGGTATAAATCAACTTCTCATATGATGGAAAACCAAGCAGGATGTAGCAATACCGGTGTAACGGTTACCACCGCTTACAACCTTCCATCCATCCACGACAAGCTTATACGACACACCAACAACCAGGCAGACATGATCCATTCCATTTCCCAGAATAAACGAGACAGCGCTCCGTTCTCTAGTTTCCAAAATGTATGAATTATGATTCACTATTAGCCACCCTATACCCAAAAGGGCACAGGGTGGATTTCGACCCAAGAGTTTTTGGTGCTGCTGGCACAAGAGTATCTCTTATCCGTCTCTGGGTGTCACGGGCCATTCTGTTACACCCGGGACCAAAAAACTCATAGGTTCTTTACAGAGAATCAGGAATGAAAACTGGTTAAAAGGCAGGCAGGCAGGTATTCAGTTCAGATTAGCATCCAGCGCCCCTGGCGGGTGTTCTGACGTCACCGCTACTTCCTCCACCTGATGTACGTTTCGTCATAAGAGACATCGCCACTGGGGCAATGGGTGTAGCACACTTTATAGCAGCACTTTGAGGTAACCCCAAATAGCAGTCACAGCTGTATCCCAAACTGGCTCTATCTGGAAGGTTCTGCTTGAGCACTGCACAAACCACAAAATGACTAAGGAAGTGCACTGGATGCTAATCTGAACTGAAGCTGGATGCTAATCTGAACTGAATGCCTGCCTGCCTGCCTGCCTTTTAACCAGTTTTCATTCCTGATTCTCTGTAAAGAACCTATGAGTTTTTTGGTCCCGGTATTGCTACATCCTGCTTGGTTTTCCATCATATGAGAAGTTGATTTATACCCACCCCTCATCCCTGGTTTCCAATGGAAGGTTGATGTCCGGATACCATCATTTTAAGCCTGTTTGACTCATTAGGTATATACTTAGTTGAGTCCACGCTTTCTGGTAAGCCTCCTATTTTTTCTCTGGTGGTGGACCTGCTATCAAAATTCACATCATCTGTTGTCACGTTTTGGACACTTTGAATCAACTAAAGAATTTTTAGATTTTCTTTTCTCCTTTTATTCATATCTAATCAGATATGATCATTTTGGACACTTGGTGATTAGTTTTATGTGTTGCTTCATGTAATGTATTTATTATCTCATGCCACATATGATGCTTTGCAGTATTATATTGTTTATTTCTCACATATTTTAGCGCTACACTTTTTTGTCTATATTTGTTTTTTGTTGCAGAATTTATCCAGTTCTGTTGTGTTGGCAGCTTTTTTATGTTAAGTTAGGTAGCGCGGTGTTATATGCACATTTGTACATATATATTTTTCACAATAGGAGAATATGGGACCCCCAGGCAATAGGAGAATATGGGACCCCCAGGCAATAGGAGAATATGGGACCCCCAGGCAATAGATTATGTGGCCACACAGTATACACCCACACACATACAGTATACATAGACAGTCCCACAATATACACACACAGTATACATACACACAGAAAAGGTACTGGAGAGGTGGGGCAGCTATAATCTTGGGATTTTTTTTTTTTTAAAACACAGATTTTTGAATACTGTCCCTGGTTTTACTGAGGCTGGCAACCCTGATGGGGCCCCCTTGTGGCATTTTTTGCTATTCGGGCACTGCGCCGCTTTAACTGATGTGGCACACAAACAAAATTGGCGTCCTTTTTTCCCCACAAATAGAGATTTCTTTTGGTGGTATTTGATCACCTCTGCGGTTTTTATTTTTTTGCACTATAAACAAAAATAGAGCGACAATTTTGAAAAAAAAATATATATATTTTTTACATTTTGCTATAATAAATATCCCCAAAAGATATTCAAAAAGGCAATTTTCTTTCTCAGTTTAGGCCGATACGTATTCTTCTATATATTTTTGGTAAAAAAAAACAAAAAAAAACGCAAGTGTATATTGATTGGTTTGCACAAAAGTTATAGGGCCAGATCCACATACAATTGCCCTGGCGCAGAGTATCAGAGATACACTACGCCGCCGTATTTTACCTGGCTCTAAGACAAATTCAGGTAGATTTTGGCCCGTAAGGTACGTCGGCGTAGTGTATTTCTCGCGGCGGAATCGAAATACGCGATTAGGAGGCATGAAGCATTTAAATTAGGCGCGTCCCCGCGGCGATCGAACTGCGCATGCTCCGTTCAGAAATTTCCCGCCGTGCATTGCGTGAAATAATGTCGTTACGTCATTTTTTGTTTGAGTAGCGTCGTTTACGTACATTCCTATTCCCGGACGACTTACGTAAACAATAAAAAAAACGACAGCCATACTTAACATGGGCTGTCTAATATTAGACCAGATAAAAGCTGGAATAACTTTACGCGGCAAAAAGATGACTACAGATGCCGTAAGAGATTGCGAATGACGCTCGTAACTTCGTGGATCGTCGGAAAAAGCTCATTTGCATACCCCGACGCGGAAAACGACGGGAACTCCACCCAGCGGCCGCAAATTTATTGCAGCGTAGATCCGAAGGCGTACGAACACGCAAGCCAGTCGGATTGAAGCCCGAAGCCGACGTTTCATGGTTTGAGGATTCAGACGCGCGTAATTTGAAAGTACTCCGGTCTAATGCGAGATAGACCGGAGTAAGGGCTCTGTGAATCTGGCCCTCAGCGTCTACAAAATAGGGGATAGACTTATGTCATTTTTATTTATAATTTTTTTTTTACTAGTAATGGCGGCGATCTGCAATTTTTATCATGACTGCGACATTATGGCGGACACATCGGACACTTTTGACACTATTTTGGGACCATTGTCATTTTTACAGCAAACAGTGCTATAAAAATGCACTGGTTACTGTAAAAATGACACTGGCAGTGAAAGGGTTAACCAGGAGGGGGCTCTGTAGCGGTTAAGTGTGCCCTAAGGGTGTGTTCTTACTGTGGGGGGGCTGGGCTACGAGTGACATGACAGTGATCACTGCCCCCGATGATAGTAGATCACTGTCCTGTCACTAGGCAGAACAGGAAAATGCCTTGTTTACACAGGCATCTCCCCGTTCTGCCACTCTGTGAGACGATCATGGGACACCCGGCGGGACCCTTGGGCACGCTCATGGAACATGCGACGGGGGCGTACGCAAGCCCGCACGGCGGCACATTTAAAGGGACGTATGGGTACGTCCCTTTGCGCAGCTGTGCCATTCTGCCAACGTAAATGTATGTGCGGCGTTTGGCAGTGGTTAATGCATAGAATGCATTAAGCTGAAAAACCTTGAGACTTTACAACCCCTTTAAGCTGTATGCCCAAAAGTGACCATGTGCATGTGGCCTTAGGATGCGGGATGGTCAAAGAATAATTATAGTGGCAACATGTTTACAGGTTCTGTACCACTACCCTTCCTTATGCCTTGTACACATGAGCGGAATTTCCAACGGAAAAAGTCAGACAAAAGCTTTTCATCGGATATTCCATCCATGTGCAGGGCCGCCGTAGGGGGGAACCACCAGTCCTCCTGTAGGGGGCCCGGGGACACAGGGGGGCCCAAACAGCAGGGAGAATTAGTGTAGTTTGGCGGAGGGACAGTTACAGAAGGATGCCCTGTGCAGCCCTCTGCAGCAGCTGAAAGCCAGCTTTCCCCCCTCCTCCTGGCTTTCAGCTGCTGCAAGGAGAGACACAGACACAGGGCATCATTCCTGTAATTGCTTCTCTGACACTGATCACTGATTCCCCTCCCTGTTCTGCCTGCTATAAATATATGTTTTATGTAAAAACTCTTTTTTTTTTTTAATTTACACAGGTTCTCTGTTATGTTTGTGTCCACTAATAATGATTTTAGTGTATTTTTGGTGAAAATATGGTCTTGATATATTGGGGGTGCTCTGCCAGTTAAAAATCACGGGGGCCCCGTACAGCCTAACAGCAGCCCTGTCCATGTGTATGCCCCATCTGACTTTTTCCGACGTAATTAGATAGAAAACATGTTCTCAAGCAATTTTGCATAGAAACTCGAAGGATGCATTTCTATGCAAACTGTTATGCCGCGTACACACGGTCGAAATTTCCGACAAGAAAAGTCCAAAGTGAGCTTTTGGTCTGAAATTCCGAACGTGTGTAGGCTCCATCTGACTTTTTCTGTCGGAATTTCCAACAACAAAAATTTGAGAGCTGCTTCTCAATCTTTCCGACAGGAAAAGTTCTTGTCGGAATTTCTATTTGTCTGGACACAATTCCAACGGACTAAAAACCCACGCATGCTCAGAATCAAGTCGACGCCTGCTCGGAAGCATTGAACTTCATTTTTCTAGTGTTGTACGTCACTGCGTTCTTGACAGTCAGAATTTGGTGTTTGACCGTGTGTATGCAAGACATCTTGAGTAGAATTCCTTTGGGGCCTCCATTGGAAAAACCATTGGAGTTTATTCCGACGGGAAAACCGGTCGTGTGTACAGGGCATAACTCCTTGGACTACGATTGAACATCACCACACCAATTACACCCACTCCTACCAAAATACCAGATGGCTTGTCTACAAGTTGTCCAGAACACTGCCGCCAGACTGGTAGCGGGTAGAAAACCATGGGAACCAATCTCCACGGCCATGAGGACCCTCCACTGGCTAGCCGTAAAGGACCGGGTGACAATTCAAGACCCTATGCCTCACCCACAAATGCGCGCGAGGAAACGCGCCTCAATACCTATGTGAGAAAATAAAACACCCCTAATAGGGTCCTCCGATCAACTAATCAGAACCTCCTCCACGTACCTAAATCTCGCTACAAAATGAAAGGAGAACGAAGATTCGCTGTCCATAGACCTCGGTTATGGAACGCTCTACTAGTAGACATTCGGTTGGAGGAAAATCATCGGGCCTTCAGAAAAAAACTTAAAACTCATCTATTCTGAAGCTTGGCTGGATGACCACTTTGGTTACAGCGCCTTGAGGCGATTTAGTTTGCATTTGTAGCGCTATATAAGTTCCTCACTCACTCTTACCCTTCTCTTTTAATCCTATAAACTGGCCTTGGTTTCCACCCCTCCCTTTCATCCACTTACGGAGCAAGCACACCCACTGCCAGCTTCCTTTTAACTTCCCTCTGGTGTGTGATTGCTTATTATAAAGCGAGATTTTCAGGTAATTACACTGAATTCGAAAAAAAAAAAAGAGAAAAAAAAACGATTGCATGGTTTCCAATGGAATACATTAGTGAACTAGAGGGTGTTTATGTATATTTCCCAAGAGTTGATCTTTAATAAGCCGAGCCAACTCGCCTGCCTTTCCCAATAGCCGCATCACAGCGTGAGCCTCCAATTAACGTTCAGCTTGGTTTTATGCTTAGAACGTCCCAAGCAGCCCTGGAAATCCCATAACATATTAGCCTTTGCAAGCCCTGCCTTGACCTAGGTGCTTGCTCCAGCCTATCCCTATATAATGTGGTTCCTGCTCATTACTTTCATATCTTCTAGCCTCCAGGTGCAGTTGTGACCCCATTCGGCTTATCTATGAAATATTCACAAATTGCGCTTCTTGCTCAGAACTCCCTTATGACTACGTGTTGATAACAATACACAATGCTCCAGTTAACCGTCCACAATTATGTCCTTCCCGCGAACGTTCTACAAGACAAAACACATATCCTAGGTGACAACTTACATGCGGCACTGTACCACTAACACTTTGTTTAGCAGATCTATCTTCCTGCGTGACAGGGCACCCCCGGTGACATTTACTTTTTTTTACCGTGTGCCTACTTAAGTCACTTGGAAAAATGGCTCCTCTCTAGGCACCGTTGGAACTCTCCTGCCATTAATCCTTTGTTGTTACTTTGTTTTTGTCCCAAATGCATTATTTTGCATTTATTAACATTAATGCGATGTTACCACAACCTTGGCCATTACTCTAATTTGCTTAATTCATTCATCATCTTATTTACACTTCTCCCCGTCTAGGCTCGGAGGAAGGCGATGGTGTTACAGATGATAGTGTCACATTAGAAGAAAGAACACCACATCTTCTATCTGTGAGGTCTAGAATCGCATACATTACTGTACGTGCAAATTCTGGCTTCCCTTGGGATCACTCATACGACTAAAAACTAGTTTATTGTAAGGAATTCGTGGAGTGGCCATTTTAACTACATCGCATATTTCAGCACATTCAGTAGAAATATGGCATCTGCCATGGAGTTGATCCCCAAAATTCGGGTGACGTTGTATAAATTTGGATGATTGAAGGAGAATTATATTTTCAAAGTTCTGGTTGTCCAGCTTGGACCAATGGCAGCTTCTACCTTCTCACTGGTCTGCCTCGTACACAAGACCAGTTTTCCTGTCGGGAAAACTGCCATGGAGCATACACATGGCCAGTTTTTCTGGCCAAAACCTGTCATGGCAGTTTTCCCGACGGGAAAACTGGTCTTGTGTACAAGGCAGACCAGTGAGAAGGTAGAAGCTGCCATTGATCCAAGCTGGACAACCAGAACTTGGAAAATAGAATTCTCCTCCAATCATCCAATTTTCAAAGTTCTGGCTGTCCAGCTTGGACCAATGGCAGCTTCTACCTTCTCACTGGTTTTCCTGTTGTGAAAACTGCCATGGAGCATACACACGGCCACTTTTTTCCTGGCAGGAAAACTACCATAAGAGCTTTGGCCGGGAAACCAGGCCATGTGTATGCTCCATCGTAGTGTTTCCCATAGGAAAACTGCCGGGGAAAATACCTATTTTAGTAGAAATATGGCATCTGCCATAGAGTTGATCCCAAAATTTGGGTGACGTTGTATAAATTTGGACGATTAGAGGAGAATTATATTTTCAAAGTTCTGGTTGTCCAGCTTGGACCAATGGCAGCTTCTACCTTCTCACTGGTCTGCCCCGTATACACGACCAGTTTTCCCATCAGGAAAACTGCCCTGACAGCTTTTGGCCAGGAAAACTGGCAGTGTGTCTGCTCCATGCCAGTTTTCCCGACAAAACCTAAATCCACTACTGAACTGTTGGACCTTCTATAGACAGGTGTGTGTCTTTCCAAATCATGTCCAGTCAAGTGGACAGGCGAGAACTTGCTCGGCAGCTTTTCCCCCCCTACACATGGCCGGTTTTCCTGGCAGGAAAATTGCCATGAGAGCTTTGGCCAGGAAACCCGGCCGTGTGTATGCTCCATCGTAGTGCTTCCCATAGGAAAACTGCCGGGAAAAATACCTATTTCAGTAGAAATATGGCATCTGCCATGAAGTAGATCCTCATAATTTGGGTGACGTTGTATAAATTTGGACGATTGGAGGAGAATTCTATTTTCAAAGTTCTGGTTGTCCAGCTTGGACCAATGGGAGCTTCTACCTTCTCACTGGTCTGCCCCGTACACACGACCAGTTTTCCCTTCAGGAAAACTGCCCTGACAGCTTTTGGCCGGGAAAACTGGCCATGTGTATGCTCCATGGCCATTTTCTCGACAGGAAAACTGGTCTTGTGTACGAGGCAGACCAGGGAGAAGGTAGAAGCTGCCATTGGTCCAAGCTGGACAACCAGAACTTTGAAAATAGAATTCTCCTCCAATCGTCCAAATTTATACAACGTCACCCAAATTTTGGGGATCAACTCAATGGCAGATGCCATATTTCTACTGAAATAGGTCTTTTTGCCGGCAGTTTTCCTATGGGAAACACTACAATGGAGCATACACACGGCCGGGTTTCCCGGCCAAAGCTCTCATGGCAGTTTCCCTGCCAGGAAAACCGTCCGTGTGTAGGGGGAAAAAGCTGCCGCGCAGGTTCTCTGCTTTCGCCTCGGGTTTCCCGCCAGTAAAAAGTCCTCTAGGAAACCGTATGTGTGTACAAGGCAGTCCTTGTGGCCAAATTCAGTTTGACTGGACATGATTTGGAAAGGCACACTCTTGCCTATATAAGGTCCCACAGTTTAGTAGTGGATTTAGGTTTTGTGCTGCCCTAGGCTTGACGAAACTCATGCGCCCCTAATTTAAATATGACCCACCCCTTCCCGTCAAGGCCACACCCCTTTCTGTTTAAGACCCGCCTTAAAAAATTTGAGTGGGGACACTAGTTCCGAGGGCCTGGGGGGGGGGGGAATGGAGTCCTTAACCACCTCAGCCCCAAACCATTACGATGGCCAAAAGACCAGATTTTTTTTGCGATTCAGCACTGTGCGGCTTTAACTGACAATTTCGCGGTCGTGTGACGTGACTCCCAAACAAAATTGACGTCCTTTTTTTCCCACAAATAGATCTTTCTTTTGAGACAGGATTGTATCAAGGTACATATCTGACGTAGGGTACAGAAAGTTTTCTGCAGTATTGGAGGTCCTAATGAGCACAGTGGCCTCCATCATTCATAAATGGAAAAAGTTTGGAACCGCCAGGACTCTTCCTAGAGGGGGGGGGGAGGGAATAAGTCATAGGAGTTGACCAAGAACTTTATGGTCCCTCTGAAGGCCCATACACATGATCGGACTTTTCGGCAACAACGGTCCGACGGACCTGTTTTATCGGACAATCCGACCATCTGTACGCTCCATCGGATAATTGTTGTTGCCTTTTCAACGGACAAATGTTCGCTGGGAATGCTCTCAAACTTCTGACTTTTTGACAACAAATGTCAGACGGACGAGTTTTTATCAGACAATCCGACCATGTGTTCGCGCCATTGGACAAACTTTTTGTGTTTTTTCATCAGAAAAAGGTTCGCTGTGAAAAAAGACAAACTTTGACAACAAATGTCCGATGGAGGATAATCCGATCATCTGTACACAAGTCCATCAGACTAAAGTCCAACGTACAATGCTCGGAACCAATGTTAAACATCAGCCAACAATATCAGAAGTTGCCCAAAGGGAGGCGGTAAAAAGCTGAAAAAACACGCGATTTGGTAAAAGTTGGCTGAAAAAAGTTCACGGCCAACGCTCATTCAGACAAAAAATCCATGGACATGTCAGATGGAAGTCCTATTGTGTGTATGAGGCTTTACAGAGCACCAGCGTTTCTCTGTGGAGAGAGAAGAACAAACATTTCTGCAACAATCCACCAATCGGGCCTGTATGGGAGAGCGGCCAGACGGAAGCCACTCTTTAGTAAAACATGAAAATAGAAGAGTCGGCACCGCCGGAGGTTCCTACTTGTAAACTTTATTTCATATGACAATGTAAAAAAGAACACGTAAGCACGTTTCGGCACACGCCTTGTTCACAGTTGTTCGCATTTTTATAGCACCTTTCGCATATATATGCAAACAAGTTCACGCCCCTCATTTAGTCGATGATCTCAATTAAAGTGAATGAGCAACACCATTGCAGGTGTGTACTTACCGGGAGGTGCAATACAATAATACCTTTAAAAAAAAAACACAAACAAGAATATATGAATAAGATATTGTGGTGTTAACACTTGTAGGTTTTGCACTGAACATTCGAAAAAAATCGAATTCAGTACATTTATGTTCCACTGGTAAGAATTTCTTAATACAGGACTACATCAATTGTGGAACTAATAATGTGGTTTACATATTACACAAAGGTGTTCTATTGGGTTGAGGTCAGGATTCTGTGCATATCAGTCAAGTTCCTCTACCCCAAACTCGCTCATCCATGTTTATATGGACTTTTCTTTGTACACTGGTGAGCAGTCATGTTGGAACGGGAAGGGGCCGTCCCCAAACTCCTCCCACAAAGTCAGGAGCATGAAATTGTCCAAAATGTCTTGGTATTCTGATGCCTTAAGAGTTCCCTTGACTGGAACTAAGGGGCCAAGCCCGACCCCTGAAAAACAACCCCACATCATAATCCCCCCTTCACCAAATGATTTGGACCAGAGCACAATGCAAGGTCCATAAACACATGGATGAGCGAGTTTGGGGTGGAGGAACTTGACTGGCCTGAGTCCTGACCTCAACCTAATAGAACACCTTTGGCAGAGGTGGCTCTAGGCTTCGTGGGGCCTTAGGCAAAACTTGACATGGGGCCCCACTCACGCCCATGATGAGAAAAATAATTCAAGAACAAGAGCCTCTTGCCGACAACCCTGGCCGTTGGTTGTGGGGGCCTGTGGGCAGGGGGCTTATCAGAATCTGGAAGCCCCCTTTAACAAGGTGGCCCCCAGATCCTGCTATTTAATACCTAAGGGGCGGGGGCCACCCGGAGATGTCACCTGCTGAACCCCCCCTTGTGACGTCATTGACTGAGGGGATGCTGGGTCATTGACGTCACAAGGGGTGGTGTCACCGATATTCACTGGTTGTTAGGGACACTGGAGTCAGGGCTCTTAACGCTGCCTCAGCACAGCAACGTTAAGGTCCCCTGTCCCTCAAAAATGTATTGGGTAAGTTAGGTGGCCGTGAGGTCCCCGTGAGTGTGAGGCCTTAGGCAACCGCTTAATTAAAGAGCCGCCTCTGACCTTTGCGATGAATTAGAGACTGCGAGCCAGGCCTTCTTCGTCAACATCAGTGCCTGACCTCACAAATGCACGCCTGAAAGAAAGGTCAACCATTCCCATAGACACACTCCTAAACCTTGTGGACAACCTTCCCAGGAAGTGGTTAAAAATGACAACAACAAAAAGTTTTGGCCAATGAAAAAATAAGTTCTGATTAAAAAATACTGCCAATGACATAAAAGTAAGTTTAGGCCTTTGAAAGGTTGGCAATAACATGTTACATATAATTACTTCATAAAAAAAAAAAAAAAAAAAAAAAAACACAATACCAATCCCCTGGTTGTGTTTTTTTTTTTATTCTTTAATTACAATGATATATCTTTTGTATCTTGCATGCATAGCTCAGCAGGGATATGTATTTATTTTTAAATACGAGTCAAAGCTTCCCAAAAAAAAAATGAAAATATAATATTATCCTGGATGTAGCTTCAGGATACTCTGAAAGATTAAAGCAGCATGCGAGCTCAAGTCCAATTATTGAAAGTGCGGTCATACATTTTTTTTCCACCGCTGCTTCAGATTTTGGTTAGCCTTTCTGGAAAATACATGGTGATTATTTGTTAAAGTCATTTTTTTTTTAAAGTTCAGATTAATAATCTAAAGTGTTTGTTGAAGGAAAACTGCAATATAGAACAATCGTAATGTAATATGCAATAAAAGAACAATCATTATTTGATATTCTATATAATCTAAAGGCACGGATTCCCAAAGCACTTACGCCGACGTATCTCCAGATACGCCGACGTAAGTACAAAACGTGCGCCGTCGTATCTGTGCGCCGACCCACAAAGCAAGATACGTAAAAAAATAGGCTTTACCTGCCCGACGTAACATTCCTACGCCGGCGTATAGTGGGCGCATAGTTACGCTGGACGCATGTGGCGCTCCCATTGATTTTCGATGCAAATTAGTCAAATACGGCGATTCGCAAACGTACTTGTGCCCGGCGCATAATATACGCAGTTTGTGTAAGTCGTACTGTGATAGATTATTTTAATAAATCCCTATTTGATAAGTTAATCTTATGTTATGATTAGAACCACTGAAATGAAGCGTGTATTTTCCTTGAAAATATTTGTCCAGATATTATTCTAAAGTTACGACTACAAATCTGTTTGAAATGAAGGCAAAGAAGCTATAACTCATCAATATAGGGCAAAAGATTGAAGATGAGAGCAGATGTTATGTTCAAGCTCCATTATGTTTGAAATGTGTTCAACCCTTCCCCCATTGCATTCCTGGATGAACTTTGGCTACTCTTTTCTTCTTCCTGCCTTCCTCCTACCAAAGGAATTTGTGTCTCGTGACCAAGAGAGAACTGACCGAAGTAGCAGACAATGGACTTTTTTTATGCCTGTATGAACTGACCAATGAGGGTTCCCATGCCATACAAGGGGGAGATGGGTGTGACATGTATGGGTTGACCAATGAAATGCATGTACTTGTGATATCTTTTTGCAAATAAAAGGAATGGGAAGGCCCAGACACTTCCTGTTGGCTCGATGCTGAAAAGGTGAGCATGTAGATATTCTTGTGTGGTTTGCACGCTCCCATGATTTGGAATCAACGGCAGAAATGGGTTAGCCCTGAGATTGTATCAGGGTCAATTAATTAATTCTCTTTCAGTATGTCCAGCGTAAAGTTATTCCCCATATTGGAGGCGCAACTCAAGCAAAGGTATGGACCAGGGAACGAATGCCGTCAAATCTTACATAGTACGTGAATAGGGCTGGGCGTAGGTTACGTTCACGGCGTAGGCAGTGATTCGACGTATCTTAGGCAGTTATTTCGACGTGATTGTGAGCATGCGCACTGGGATGTGTCCAAGGCAAGACGCATGCGCAGTTCATTTTAAGTACTTGTCTGACGCTCAGCCCATCATTTACATGGAGTCACGCTTCATTTTAATGTATCACGCCCACTTTTACTTACTTCCACTTACGCCTATACGCTACAATGGCGCAGAGTTGGGAGCATTTGCTTTGTGAATTCCATGCTTCCCTCTCCGCGCTGTGCCAGCGTAGCGTAAAAGAAATACGCTACGGCGGCATATATATGCGCCGATGTATGTGAATCCGGGCCAAACTCTGCAAGAGTTTCTGCACAATTCTTCCTAAAGAGAAAAAAAAAAAACCTCTGGATTGAAAAATTAACAAAGCATATCCCTCTGTAGTAAGGTTGGGCGAACGGTTTGGGCCGAGCATGAGTTTGGGGCAGAACATTGGCTGGTTGTCCTGTTTGGGGAACACTAAAATTTTCAGGGTGTTCGTCACGCCAAATACCCTGAAACGCACTGTGTGCCCCACAGTGCATTCTGCTCTCTGATTGGGCATTAAAAGCTGGTTGTTAAGAAGCCAACCACCGCGTCCTTAACCACTGGCCGACCGCCCACCGCAGTTTTACCGCGGCAAAATCACGTAATATAAAAAGGTGATGTTGCTTTGCGGCCACCGGAGGCGCACATTGCAAACTGGCAGGTTTTGAGGGGGAAAACTGGCGGCAATTGATGGGCACAGTGGCGAAAATTGATGGGCACAGTGGCTGTGTTTGATGGCATGGCACAGTGGTGACAATTGATGGCACAGTGGCTGCGTTTGATGGCATGGCACAGTGGCTGCGTTTGATGGCATGGCACAGTGGCGACAATTGATGGCACAGTGGCTGCGTTTGATGGCATGGCACAGTGGTGTCAATTGATGGCACAGTGGCTGCGTTTGATGGCATGGCACAGTGGCTGCGTTTGATGGCATGGCACAGTGGTGACAATGATGGCATGGCACAGTGGTGACAATGATGGCATGGCACAGTGGCGACAATTCATGGCACAGTGGCAAAAATTGATGGGCACCGTGGTTGCAATAGATGTGCACAGTAGCTGCGTTTTATGGGCACAGTGAGGTGACAATTGATGGGCACAGTGGCTGTGTTTGATGGCATGGCACAGTGGTGACAATTGATGGCACAGTGGCTGTGTTTGATGGCATGGCACAGTGGTGACAATTGATGGCACAGTGGCTGCGTTTGATGGCATGGCACAGTGGCTGCGTTTGATGGCATGGCACAGTGGTGACAATGATGGCATGGCACAGTGGTGACAATGATGGCATGGCACAGTGGCGACAATTCATGGCACAGTGGCAAAAATTGATGGGCACAGTGGTTGCAATAGATGTGCACAGTAGCTGCGTTTTATGGGCACAGTGAGGTTGCAATTTTTTTTTTTTTTCGTTTGTTTGCGCCTTTCCTTCTTGTTTGTAGGCTTTCACACTGGGGCAGGCATTGACGGTAAAATTCTGCTAGTTTTAGCAGCACTTTACTGTTGTTTTAGCTGCACTATTTGGCGTCTAGGAGGCTCTTTTAACCCCCGCTAGCAGGCACATTCAAGGTTAAATGCGCCCGTGTATCGCTGCTGCCGAAGTGCTTTGCAGGCGCTTTAGCATCAGTGGCCATTCACTTCAATGGGCAGGAGCGGTTTGCACACCGCTCTTCCACCGCCCCAAAGATGCTACTTGGAGGACTTTTTTTAACGCCCCAGTGTGAAAGCACTCAGGCTTTCACATCGGGACTGCAGTGGAGGCGTTTTTCAGGCGCTATTTTTAGCCCAAAAGCTCCTGAAAAACGCCTCAGTGTGAAAGGGATTCTACACTCACTCCCTCTCTTTTACACTCACTCTCTTTTTTTTACACTCATCCCCCTCTCACCCCATTTCCCTCAACCCTCCCTCTCTTTCATTCTCTCTCAACCTCTCATGATATACAATAATGGATGTAGGCAGGGCCGATCCTGGGCAGAATGCACAGGATGCTTTGCACCCAGGCACCTACAGAGGTGGGGGCGCCGTAGTGCCAGATTTCTCCCCTCCCTCCTTCTCTCCTTGTTTGTGTACGTCCAGAACTAGCGTTCTGAGCATAGGAGTGTGTCCGTCCAGAACTGATGTGTGAGCATAGGGCAGTCCGTCCAGCCTGGCAGTGCTCAGGGGAGGGGCCGCTCCTCTTCCTGACACAAGGGTTCTAGTTTTCAGTGGCTGCTGAGTGCTGATGTGCAGGAATGATTTCCTAACACAAACTCCAATTGGAATGCATCCCACTCCCATCTTTATCTCAGGCTGCACATGGAAGAACTGAGGTAAGTGACTGTGTTCAGTGTGCTGGGGGGTGGCATCCCCAGTATCCCTTTACACATGCTCTGGGCTGTCCCTTCTCTAGATGTTTTATGGTATGATAGATTGCATAGGATACACAGCCCCTGCCCATTCCTGCGCCTCAGTAGTCCATCTGCAGATGTGATGTATAATGAGATGTACCAAGAGCCCTTTCACACTGACAGTGTGGGGGCATTAGCTGTAAAGCACTGCTAGTTTTATAGAAATATTTCTGCACCCAGGTGCCAGTGACCCTAGGATCGGCCCTGGATGTAGGGGCCCTTTGGTGAGTGTGATTTTTCAGGTGGGGGCAGCATTTTATTGAATTAAAGTGAGTCAGTCTGGATGAAGTCCAGGGCCAAATTTTTGTCCCTGTCCAGCCCTGCCTTGGGCGCTATAGGACCTTAAATTATCATTGATGCTTTAAAGACTAGGCATGTGCATTTCGTTTCATTCCGAATCGAAATTCGGACGAATTTTCCATTATTCGGACATTCGGATGCATACGAATTCCCGAATTGCTATATTAGCGAAATATTTCGACCGTTTTCGGAATTCGTTCGTTTTCGACCGAAATTTTGAAAAAAAAAAAAAAATGGTCGAAATCGAAAATATTTCAACCAGATTAGAAAAGTCTCTTTTCGAATAGAATTTTTTTCGAATTAAATTTGAAAATAATTTTTTTTTCGAATTCCGAATCGAATACCCGCGGACTAAATTCGATCGGAATTCGAAAAAAATTTTAAAAAATAAATATTTTCGGATTTAATTCGAAAAAAATTCTATTCGAAAAGAGACTATTTGTTTTCTAATCTGGTTGAAATATTTTCGATTTCGACCGTTTTTTTTTCGAAATTCGGTCGAAAACGAACGAATTCAACACATGTAACGAACCTAACTTAACGAAATGTATTAAATGACGAATTGAAACGAAACGAAACAAATTTTTCACTTTTGCACATGCCTATTAAAGACTCCTGCTTGGACAGGGCCAATCCATCATTTACTGCCTTGGTGCTTTTTTTTTTTCTCTCTTTTTATAGCCTGGTCCAACATTGCATCATTTCTTTTGAGTTATGAAGGTTACTAAATGCAAAGGTCTGGGAGATCTGCCCTTTTTCTTAAAAGGTTAATTTATCCTTTTAATACCATTACCGAAAAAGGAAATACATTTACAGCGCCTGTATGTTTCAAGATGATAAATACTTTCTCATGCCCCAATCTTCCTGTCCAATTAGGAATGTTATAAATATTTTTTTTTCATTACAAAATACATATTTTTTTTCTGCCTTTATTATTCCAATTATTCCATTAACATGGGCTATTTTACTATTTAAAATTTGACACACTCCAAATAAAATCAACCTAAAAAGGGAAATAGAGAAAATGGCACCGACTATCTTTTTCATTCCCTTTTTCGACCCGTCGTCGCAAGAAAGCTGTTTATCTTTAATGGACAGTGAGACCATACATCATGTGTGAAAGATGGAATGAATGAAATGCCTTATCACTAAAAAGCCAGTTCTCCAAAGAAAAATACTGTCATGTTTTTGATGTAGTGTAGTCTATAAAATTTACGGAATATTGAAGCATGAATCTTCTTTTTTGTCTGAGGGGGCTCAATTTTGCTCCTTCAGTTCCCGTTAAGCAACAAAATAGATTTTTATCCCCCCCCCTCGGAAAGGTTTTGTGTTAGTAGACAGCTGGCGTCCAAAACAATATTCTTTTATGTGTGGAGATAGTACTGTGCTACTTTATTTACATGCTAATAATATAATATTCCAGTTCAATTTTTTTTTTTTTCAGGTTCTTGGATTGAACAGCAGGTGATTTCATGAAAGTAGCCTAACCTTTAAACCAAAAACTATTTATCTCAATCCTACACGTGTAAAGTTCCATATGGAAATGCTTCGTACAATACTTGTTGGGTCACTATAGATGATCCTCTTTTCCGGAGATGTTGTGAATATTATTGGCACGCCGAGTATAATAAGGATGCTTAAGCTGTCAAAACCGACTCCTGCTGAGCAGCTCACTCTTCTTGGAATACAATCATGGCAGAATTTGAGATACAATATGGTAAATAAAATACTGATAATTCCACGTTCAAAACAGCCTGTATCAGTCTTGTTGTCACAGCTGTGCAGGGAAATTCATCTGTGTGCATGGCAACTCATGAAGTAACAAGTACGTTTCAGCCATAATTGAAAATTAAGGGCAAATTCTTGTTCACATTGATTTATTTATTTTGTTGAAAAGTTTTTTTTGAGATTGTATACAGGAGTAAATGAAAATATTAAATGCGGGCGCAGCCGCTACAACAAACACAAAAAAGTATACTTGTACAGTCGTAAAGTCAAGTACATATAGCAAACATTAGTATAGAGTAGGGATGAGCCGAACACACCCGCGTTCGGTTCGCACCAGAACCATCGAACAGACCGACATTTAGAACCCCATTGAAGTCTATGGGACTCGAACGTTCGAATTCAAAAACGATAATTTTAAAGACCAATATTCAAGTTATTGTTGGAAATTGTCTTTGAGAACCCGGGTCTTGCCCCAGGGAACATGTACCAATGGAGCAGGACTCCTGAAAAAATGACCGTTTTTAAAACTTTTTATTCCATTGATCCATGTTCCCTCGGGCAAGACCCGGGTTCTCAAAGACATTTCCACAGGCAAACTATAGACACCCATCAGGTACAATATCTAAAGGAATTTTTCATTTTTTTTTTTTTTAAGTTATGCATCATTAAAATCACTGCTCCAGGAGCAGTGATTTTATTGATGCTTAAATGAAAAAAAGAAAAATTCCTTTAAATATTGTACAGAAGGGCGTCTATACCTGTGATAACCTCTTTAAATAGCACAATCACCTGCCTGCCAGTAAATTAGGAAGAACTGATCTATCTACAGTAAGCTATACAGTGTATAAATATATGTACAACTCCTAGGGATGTATATATATCCTCTACACCAGTGTTTTTCAACTCCAGTCCTCAAGGCACACCAACAGGTCAAGTTTTCAGGATTTCCCTCAGATGAAATGGCTGTGGTGATTACTAAGGCAGTGAAACTGATCAAATCACCCGTGCAAAATAATGGAAAGCCTGAAAACATGACCCGTTGGTGTGCCTTGAGGACTGGAGTTGAAAAACACTGCTCTACACACTGTAAATTAAGCTAAACTGACTAGCCTGCCTGCTCTATCTAGCTATCTAAAAAGACAATCTCTCTGACCCCATCTCCTGATTTTGGCATAGGTGTCACTGCTATGAAACACCACAAAGTCAGGGACACAGTGAGTAACACTACCTGCGATTAGAGTTGCCATTAAAAGTCCCCACTACAATTCTCAGATCAGCAGGTGACCTTGATCAAGAGCACCTAAGTTGGCTGATCAGAACACCCCCCAACATTGCCACTAACCCCAACTCCCTGCCAGAACTGCCACTCGTCCCATTCCCTCTACCAAGGAGTAAGAAGGAATAATGTAAGGGAGAGGAAAAGAGGGGGAGCAACAAAGAAAAAGAATAAGAGAAAGAACAAAAAATACGGCTAGAGAGAGGGATGGGAAAAGAAAAATTATAATAGAGAGATAAAAAGGGAAAGTAAGGAGAACAAAGAGAAAGAGTGGTACATCCTTAAATGGACCAGAAGGGGTTTTAATACTGTACGAGTGGAAGGGACTCAGGGAGTGCTAAATGTCCATGGGTTGGGGGCGCAAATTCCTTTTCTTGCCTTGGGTGCCGACAACCCACTAATTTTACTGTTAGGGGTCCCCACAACTTGGAAAATGTTATCAAGGGGTTACGGCACTAGAAGGGTTGAGAACCACTGGTATAGAGCAAAATGAATCAATAATTGGAAAGGTGAAACCTTATGAACAGTTACATAAATGAGAATTTTGATAATAAGCATGTTAGCAGGTAACCTAACATTGTAAAACGTGTTCAAATCATTGAAACCTTGAGTAATTAAAAATCAAAGTGGGCCATCACAGGAGAAAGCTGATGAAATGAAGAACAAATCATCTCCTAAGTAAGAAGGGAGTACAAGGGAAATATACACAGTACCTGTCACCGAGAATGAGTTTCCAGCACGACAGCATCGCGCTGATTCTCAGCGACAGGGTTGTCGGGAAGAGGCCCTGTCCTTAACATGGGGACAGAGTCCTGTGGGGGGGGGGGGGGGGGGTCGCAGTGCGCCCCCCTGCCCCAGAGCACCTGCGGCCTGGTACGGCTCAGGAGGGGGGGGGGGCGCTCGCTCGCCCCCACTCCTTTCCTGACCGGCCGGGCGGCATGCTTTGGATATGGGTCTGTTATGGATTGTGGGGGAACCCCCACGCTGTTTTTTTTTTTAGGCGTGGGGGGGGGAGGGGGGGAGTTCTCCTTACAATCCATAGCAGACCTAAGGGCCTGGTATGCCTCCTGGGGGGGAACCCATGCCGGATTTTTATTTAAAATTTTGGCGTGGAGTTCCCCCTCATGATTCATACCAAACGCCGCATGTAGATTCGGCGGGAATCCACGTCGAATCCACGTCGCTTCTATGATGGCTTTGTCTCAAATGCGGCAAGACAGCTCGGCGCTGGCTCCCGCAGCTGGTCAATCTCGCCGAGAAAGGGAGCGAGATTGACACAATATCGCGGTCACCTACTTTACAACTAGATTTTTTGAAGTTTTCATTTTTTTGCAATCTTAACGAAGGGAAAGTTGGAGTATAGAAAAATGCAAGGGAGGTTAGGTGGGGAAAGATGGGAATTACCAGAGTCTCATAAATATTAACACCACTCTCAAGGTCATTTTATGATACTACCTGTTTGTAGCCATCTGTAGTAGTGAAAGGTAGCCAGCAAGACCAAATCTTGGTGAATTTGGAAGGTGTGTCTTTGGCTTGGTGAATTAGATCCTCCATTTTTGAGCTGCATATGCATGTACATTCTAGCCATGCATCAATGCCTGGATGAATAAATTCTTGGTCATCCCTGGCTACATAATCCCAATTAAGACTGTTAGGAACTGGAGTCAGGATCCTAGGTCAGTACTGTAGCTATAACTGTAGCGAGGCACCCACCGACCAGCTGGATAAGTACAGAAGCAGGTTACCCAAGTGGATGACATGAGCTCTGCCTTGCAGAGTCCAAGTATTAACCAGTGTTTACCAGAGCTCCCGATGGTGGAGATGTGCTTTACTGTGTTTTTGTACCAAATTGTGGTCCTCAGGATCACTCCACCAGAGGGTGAGCAAGCTAGGGTCTAGTAGAAGGTATAGCAGGTCGGGATAGCAGAAGCATAGCCGTTAAACAAGCCAAAGGTTGGTAACAAGTGGTTTCAGGTTGGGATCAAGCATAAGTGTAGTTAAGGAACAAGCCAAAGGTTGGTAACAAGTGGTTTCAGGTTAAGTATAATTGTAGTTAAGGAACAAGCCATGGGCTGGTAATGAGTGGTAGTGGAGATAAAGATGGCATGAGTGATAAGATTGGGATATTGGCTGAAGAGCACAATAATCTGGCAAAAATGAAGTGCAAATGCAAATGGCTTAAATAGGAAGCTCATGGGAGGAGCAATGAGTTCAAAGTTCAACAGAAACAAGGCAGGATTGGTCAATGGATCAGGCAGGGTGCTATCCAGCTCAGCAAGAATAAACATTATCAGACACAGAAAAGCTTGTGGTTTCAGATCCAAGTCCTGATAATGACCATAAATGTCAACCCCCCCAATAACGAGAAAAGATGTTGCCATTGGCAAAGGAGCTGCTGAACATCATATCACCGGAGTAGAGCTAAGTATTTTTTTTTTTTTTCAAAAACATTTTATTGGGATTACAAACAAATACAGATAGTACAACAGTTAAAAGACTTATTAGAAGTGACACATATGGGAAGGGAGGGGTACAAGGATCTAGCTGTATCAAAAAGTATAACCAATCCAGTTATTTGAAACCAAATGCAGCCGATCAAACAAGCGAGAAGGAGGGGTGGAGGGGAGGGGAGGGTGGGAGGAAGGGAGGTATATATTAGTGGGAAAAGCAATAAGGGGGTGGTAAAATAAAATAGAATGACCAACAGCACGGGAAGAACTAAATTGAGTACATATAGCATATACAGTATACCAGTAGAAGCACTATTCGCTAAGTGTGAGGGTGTAGTACCAGGATCGGACAGGGTTTACCACTCAAGAATCTGAAGAGGGGGGTAATATCGTAAGTGTGGGATGTCAGGCAGGGCCATTGTTTCAATTAAAAAAAGCAAAGGGTGAGGAGAGCAGAGCTCGCTGCTCATTCTCTGACAGAGTATACCTAATGAAGGCGTCCCATTTCTTGTCAAACTTGTCTCTCGATTGCGTTGGAGAGGACTGTACATCCAGGTTCTCCCTGTATAGCAAGGATTTCATGTGTCTTATTGTTTCCGTCAAAGAGGGGGTAGTAGTTGAAATCCAGTGGTTGAAAATGGTCCTGCGAGCCACTAAAAGCAGGAGGATGATCCAGTGCTTAGTTCCTTGGGGGAGTATGATGAACTCCTCATCCGATGCTAGGCATTGGGGAGGGCAACCGAACAATAGAAGGCGGGGATCTTTCCTCAGGGGGTGTTCTGTCACGTCTTTTACGTATCGAAGAATCGAGATCCAGAACGCATCAATGGGGGGACAGTTCCAGAGGCGGTGAAGCAAAGTGGGCCTATGGGTTAGGCACCAAGGACAGGCGGGACCGATGTCAGGGGATTTTGAGGTGGAGAACGGGTAGTAGGCCCTATGCATAAGCCTGAATTGCGTTTCCCTCCATGTTTCACATGGGGTGATAGACCTTGTGGCTCTGTAGCCTCTTATGACATCTTCAACTTCGATCTGGTCAGGTAAGTCCCTGGTCCATGAAGACATGGAAGTACAGTGTAGGGGTTTGACAAATTCCAAAGATAGTGGTCGGTAAATGTCTGATATAGAGTATTTCCTCTCTGAAATAAAACTGTCTATGAAGGAATCTAATGGTTTTGTTGGGGCACAGTTTGTTGACAAAGTTCACACATTGCAGGATCTGATAGTAGTGGGTAGGGGGTAGAGTGTACTTCCTCGCAAGTTGAGCAAAAGATTTGGTGCTGCCAGCTGAGATCTGGAATAAAGAGCACTCTCTGTCTAGGCCCTTGTCCTTCCATTTTGAGAAGGGTTCGTATTGGAGGCTAGGCGTGAACATGGGATTACCACATATTGGGAGGTGTCTAGAAATGTGGGGGGATAGACCCAATTTTTTCCTCACCTCCCTCCATGCCACAATAGTGTCACGGAAAAGCAAATTCTGCTTGATGGGATTAGACAGTTTTTGGAGCGAGCTGTGGAGAAGAGCTGCCAAATCTAAGGGGTTGACCATGGCTAAGTATTTTTAGACTTTAGTTCAACTTTGATTTTGTATTCAAACATTGCTGTACTGCCACAGACCACTCGACTCTACTTTGTCCGTCAACTATGAACCTTAACCACTACCCGACGGCCGTACTACTTTGTACGGCGGAAGGGTAGTTCTAAATCTCTAACTGGCCGTGTTTTTACGGCCTGCGCTCCGCCAGGCCACTGGGGGGCGCGCGCCGCATCGCTGACATGCCGATGCGCGTGCCTGGCGGCCGTGATGTCTGCCAGACACTCAGGATCGGCGGCTACAGGGACAAGGCGTGGATCTGTGTGTGTAAACACACAGATCCACATCCTGTCAGGGGAGAGGAGGAGACCGATCTGTGTTCCTTGTACATAGGGACACAGCATCGGTCACCTCCCCCAGTCACCCCCCTTCCACACACATAGTTAGAACACTAAGCAGGTACACATTAACCCCTTCCCCACCCCCTAGTGTTAACCCCTTCAATGCCAGTCACATTTATACTGTAATTAGTGCATTTTTTATAGCACTGATCGCTGTAGAAATGTGAATGGCGCCAAAAATTTGTCAAAAGTGTCCGATGTCTCCGCCATAATGTCGCAGTCACAAAAAATATGCTGATCGACGCCATTAGTAGTAAAAAAAATAATAATAAATTCTGTCCCCTATTTTGTAAGCGCAATAACTTTTGCGCAAACCAGACGCTTATTGCGATTTTTTTTTTCACCAAAAATATGTAGAAGAATACGTATCGCCTAGACTGAGAAAAAAAGTGGGCTATTTATTACAGCAACAAGTTAAAAATTGTTTTTTTTTTCAAAATTGTCGCAACACCACCAAAAGAAATCTCTATTTGTGGGGAAAAAAGGGCGTCAATTTTGTTTGGGAGCCACGTCGCACGACGGCGCAATTGTCAGTTTAAGTGACGCAGTGCCACAAGCTGAAATTTCACCTGGTCAGGAGGGGGGTATATGAGCCCAGTAAGGAAGTGGTTAAAAGGGCACCAGGTAGAGATCACTATTAATAAACCCGTGTGAAAACTATCATTGGCGATCATAGTGATCAAAAAGGACAGGAACCAATCAGGGTGGTTCCAGATCATTTGTTAAAACACGGGTCTCCAAACTATGGCTCAGGGGCCACATCAAGTCTATTACAAGACTTTATCAGGCCCCCCCCAGCTAGAAATAAGCTAGAAATAATGACCTATACTCAATACTCACTGATTGAAGACTAAATTGGTTGTAAAGGTTTGTGTTTTTTCACCTTAATGCATCCTAAAAACACCTGGATGTCACGGACCCCCCCCCCCCCCGTTTTACTTAGAAAGAAAAGATAACCGCTCAGATGTAACCAAAGAGCCTCCTCACTGAATCCAAACCATGGGTGCCGGCAATGCAAAATTACGGAAGAGAACTTGGACAGCCGCACTCCAAAAACGTTCCTTTTATTAAAATAGGTCACAAAACATACATGCCACAGCAAAAATTAGAACAGAAGCTGACGCGTTTCACACTGTAGCTCAGTGCTTAGTCACAGCTATGACTAAGCCAGGCTCGGCTCCCTTCGTGGTCAAGCCCTGTGCCGCCTCCTAGCCTTTAAGTGTACTGCTCTCGGTATAGGTCGGGGGCGTTCAAACACAGCTCGGAAAGCGGGGAGGACACCACAAAGGCCGCAGACGGACGCCGGGCAACTGTAAGTAACCAACTCCCAGTATTTCTTATTTTCCCCCTTAGGATTCCCTTCTAGGTGGGGGTGCGCGCTATACGCCGGTGCGCGTTATAGGGCAAGAAACACGGTACCTCCACTGTGCAGTTCATTTTGCAAAGAGTGGCCCCGATCCTCGTCTTCTGGGGTCCCTCAGCAGGGCCGCTGATAGGGGGGGGGACCACGAGTCCTCTTGTAGGGGGGCCCAGCACACAGGGGGGCCCAAACAGCAGAGGGAATTAGTGCGGTTTGGCAGAGGGGCCGTTACAGGAAGGATCCCCTGTGTGGCCCTCTGCAGTAGCTGAAAGACAGTTTTTTCCCCCTCCTCTCGGCTTTCAGCTGCTGCAGGGAGAGACACAGACACAGGGCACCATTCCTGTAAGTGCTTCTCTGACTCTGATTCCCCTCCCTGGGGGGGGGGGCTGCTAGCCCTGTCCCTCAGCGTCTGTCTCTGCTCCTCTCTGCATCAGCTAACCCCCTTCATAGGAAGCTCTCTCTCCCAAGGGGGGTTAGCTTGCGGGTGCGCTCCCGCGATACAGCTGGCGGTCCTAACAGCCGACTTTTTTTTTTACACGGCCACGGGCCGGGACAATTTTTGGGGCATCATGGGCTCAAGGACCAGCTGCTTTGGAGAAAGTGCAGGGCCCCATGCAGCTGGGGCCCCTGGACAGTGCCCAGGTGTGCCCTCTCATTAAGAACTCATTTATAGGTGTAATTGCTGATCACGCCAATTAATTAGAAGTGGTGTAATTTCCAGGTGTCCAATTGACATTTAAATTCCCTCCGTGCTGCTGGCCTTTCCAGAGATGTCCAATGCTCCAGTGAGGGAACCTTGTCAATGTTGATGACACAATGTTTTTTTTCCTCCGGTCTAAGTTTAGTGTCATTTGCAAATGGGGACATTGTGCCTCTGGCAGTTGGAGGTGCTCGCTATCACACGGCTCTCCGTTCTGTTATGGAGCAGAGAAAAGAATCAAAGTACCTGTACATGTCGCCAGCTTTGGGTGAAGAAGTGTGCCAGGTGGAGGTGCCCAGGAGACTCCCTGGAGGACCAGAAGATATCCGTCTGACTGTCGTTTTTGGGAAAATATTAATCTGTCTATTGCAACTTACTACCCAAGCCAATCAACTAACTTTTAACCAGTTGCCGACCGCCTAACATAGATATACGTTGGCAGAATGGCACACGACTGTGCCCGCGGGATCCGCAGACTCGATGTCCACTGGTGTCCCGCGATCGTGTCACGGAGCTGCAGAACGGGAAGATGTCCCTTTGTGACAGGAAGATGTGCCTTGTGACAGGACAGTGACCTACTGCTCCCTGTGAACGCGAGCCGCGATCACTGTCATGTCACTGGTAGCCCAGCCCCCACACAGTTAGAATCACTCCCTAGGACACACTTAACACCTTCCTCGCCCCCTACTGCATACCTCCCAACTTCAGAATGAGGGACAAATGAGCATACCGCCCAACAAAGTTGTTGAGGGGGGGGGGGGGAGTTTCGCGGATCAAATTTGTTGAGCGGGAGGGGTACATCGGATCGGAGTTGTTGAGCGGGGGGGCGGCAGATTGGAGTTGTTGAGTGGGGGGGGGGAGTTCCGTGGATCGGAGCTGTTCACCAGGGGGGGTTACCGCGAATCGCGTGATTTACTGGTAATCGCAGGGGGGGGGCGCGGAATCTAGCCCAGATGGCGGGACCGCTGGATTTACTAGACAGTCCTGCGAAATCCAGGACGCTTGGGAGGTATGCCCCCTTTCCTCCCAGTGTCATTTACACAGTAATCAGTGCATTTTTATAGCCTTGATCGCTGTATAAATGACAATGGTCCCAAAATAGCTTCAAACGTGTCCGATGTGTCGCCATAATGTCACAGTCACGATTAAAAAAAAAAAAAAATGCAGGTCGCCGCCATTACTAATAAAAAAAATGTGTATAAATAAAATGCCATAAATCTATCCCCTATTTTGACGCTATACAAAATGACAATGGTTCCAAAATAGTGTCAAGTGTCCCATGTGTCCGCGACAATATCGCAGTCTCGATAAAAACCGCAGATCACCGTTGTTGCTAGTAAAACAATAATAATAATAATAATAATAATAATAATAATATTATTATTATTATGAATAATTATTATTAATAATAATAATGCCATAAAAACAATCACTTATTTTGTAAAGGTTATAACTTTTGCGCAAACAAAATATTTTTTTCAAAATTGTCGAATTTTTTTGTTTATAGAGCAAAAAAGAAAAACCACAGAAGTGATCAAATACCACTAAAAGAAAGCTCTATTTGTGGGGGAAAAGGGACGCCAATTTTGTTTGGGAGCCACGTCGCACGACCGCGCAATTGTTAGTTTACCACTGAAGACCCAGACCAATATGCAGGTAAAGGACCAGGTCCCTTTTTGCGATTCGGCACTGCGTCGCTTTAACTGACAATTGCGCGGTCGTGCGACGCGGTTACCAAACAAAACTGGCGTCCTTTTTTTCCCACAAATAGAGTTTTCTTTTGGTGGTATTTGATCACCTCTGCGGTTTTTATTTTTTGTGCTATAAACAAAAATAAAGCGACAATTTTGAAAAAAAAAACAATATTTTTTACTTTTTTGCTATAATAAATATCCCCCAAAAATATATATATATATATAAAAAAGTTTTTTCCTCAGTTTAGGCCGATGCTTATTCTACATATTTTTTGAAAAAAAAAAAAATAGGGGATGGTTTTATTGCATTTTTATTAATATTCATTTTTTTACTACTAATGGCGGCGATCAGATATTTTTTTTTTTGACTGCGACATTATGGCGGACACACCGGACAATTTTTGACACATTTTTGGGACCATTTTTACTCCAAAAAAATGCTATAAAAGTACATTGTTTACTGTGAAAATGACAATTGCAGTTTAGGAGTTAACCACTAGGGGGCACTGAAGGAGTTAAGTGTGACCTCATATGTGTTTCTAACTGTAGGGAGGCGGAGCTGGACGTGTGACGTCATTGATCGCGCCACTGTGAAGAACAGGGAAGCTGTGTTAACAATCACCTCTCCCCGTTCTTCAGCTCCTGTGAGTGATCACGGTACTCCGGCAGCGATCGGGTCCGCGTGGCCGCGGTCACGGAGCTTAGGACCGGGTCGCGGGCGCGACCCACGGCTGGGCACTTAAAGTGGACGTACAGGTACGTGCTTGTGCCCAGGAGTTAACCACAAGGGGGCACTGTAGGGGTTAAGTGTGACCTCATATGTCATACGGCGGCGCCTTACACAGTCACATACACAGGACGTACGGCGCCTTACACACCCTTAGGACATGCGGCGTGGGCTAATAAGACAAGACAGGACGGACGGAAACAAAGCAAGGTGCGGACGGACCAACTAATCGATATTGAAAATCGTTGACAACGTTTTTTATTATCGATAATATCGATTAATCGTTTCGGCCCTAATAAAATGTAAATGATTTGGGAGTGTCCGAACAGAGCGAACCCTCCCAGTAACTTTCTCCTTAGAAAAGATCTCCGGGTGACAGCAAAGCGTACCTGTCCATTGCCCGGACGCCGGATCTTTTCTATGGCATTTGGGAACCCAGCGAACCACCGGGGTCCCCTCAGTTTCGTCTCCAGTTGAGACTCGATAAGACCTATAACCTTGGCCACGCCGGCAGGGTCCATGAATGCGCACACCCTGAAGGTGGGTGCTGCACCCCACCTCCGGGACCCCACACCGCAAAACGCCCCCGAGCACCTGACCTCCGTCCCAGATATATCCCTCCCCAGCATGCCCAAGCGAGACAAAACCCTCTCCAATTGGCTGCTGGGGAAGATTCCATCCGCCAGAAATCCCTCTGGCTCCCACTGCTGGCCAAGGATGAACTCACATCCTCAGAATGCAGTGCGAGCCAGTGGTCCTTTCCAGAACGACAGAGGTCATTAACCCTGACAAATCACGACGGGGGAGCAATGTGACCCTCCCAGTCAAACTAGGTTTAGAAAAATACCCATGCGAAAAGCAAGGGGGCGCTACACCAACATCGGGCAATACCCGCCTTGGCCTCCTTAACCTCCCTGGCGGTATCCCCGAGCGTGACTCGGGGTGTTTTTTTTTGCAGAGATCGGTATCCCCGAGTCACGCTCGGGGTAGCCATGCAGAGCCTGCAGCGCGCGCTGTCTTACCTTCTTCCTGGATCCAGCGATGCATCCCCGCTGTGTGAGCGAGCGGGTGCTCGCTCGATTCACACAGCGTCCCCGTGTGCCGCCGATCTCCGTTCCCTGCGACGTTACGACGCACGGGAGCGGAGAACGGCGCCAAATTTAAAAAGGTAAACAAACACTTTACATACAGTACAATGTAATCTTATAGATTACAGTACTGTATGTAAAAAATACACCCCCCCCTTGTCCCTAGTGGTCTGTCCTGTGCCCTACATGTCCTTTTATATAATAAAAACTGTTCTTTCTGCCTGGAAACTGTAGATTGCCCATAACAACCAAAAGTGTCCCTTTATGTCAAAAATGGTTTTAGATCAGCTAGAAAACAGCGATAATAAATTATAATTACTTTCAGAATTGAGCGATAGCGATTTGTGGGGAAATTTGTCATAAAAAAAATAAATAATGACAGCGACAATTCTGCAACTGAGCAAATTTCAGTGTTTTTGAGTTGATTACATTATTGAATATTTTTTATTATAATTTGTTATAATTATTTATAGTTTTTTATTATATAAAAAATTATGATTTTGTTTTTCAAACTTTATCATACCCGGGATGTCTTGTTTGGACAGATTTAAGCAAGTTATTCCTAAGAATTGCAGGCCTACAGTATAAAACGCCAAACTTCCATGCAAATAATTGTACCGCTTTTGGTACGTAATTCCAGACAGAATCATACCGCCAGGGAGGTTAATCAAATGGCATAGAACTGAGTTTTTAGATGTCTTTGGGAGAGATGTAGCAAGAAGAAGGCAGGGTCACCTATTACTGGGTAGGATGTACATTTTTGGGAGACTCTTTGCACTTCTAGCTTAGGGTGACCAGACATCCCCGGTTTCAGGGGACAGTCCCCAGATTGAGGACACTGTCCCCGGACCAGGCGTGTCCCCAGTTTTTGTCCCCAGATTGGATTTGAATGGCAATTTCAAAGACAGTCAGTGCAAAATAAAATAAAAAAAATCTGAATTACACCCCCCCCCCCCCTCACTCCACTATTGAAGAAATGTTTCTTCAGTTTCGGGTGCCCATTTAGCTCCCCTCGCATGTTCTTCTGCCTTGGATCAAGTCCCAGCCAGCCGCCTGCCTATCTCCTTGCCTTCCCTGGTGGAGTGATCTTCCTCCGCTCCCCACCCAGTAGTAGGCAGGGGCCCGGAGAGTGAGACTTGACAGGCTGTGAGGCGGGCGGCGATGGGCTGATTGCCGCCATTACTAGTAAAAAAAAAAGAAAAGATAGATATATAGATAGATATAGAGAGATATAGAGAGATATAGAGAGATATATATATATATATATATATATATATATATATATATATATATATATATATATATATATATATATATATATATATATATATATATATCTCTATGTCCCGGGAACAGGGGCAGACTGACCATTGAGTTACTCGGGCACTGCCTGAGGGCCCCATGCCTCTAGGGGGCCCAAGCACGGTTTGCTAGGCTCAGTAAAACCAGGGACAGTATGTAAAAATCAGTTTTTTTTACATCCCTGATATGTCCGAAACAGACATGCTTTTGATGTGAAAATCCAAATTTTTTAGCTGCCCCGCCTCCTGGCGTGGTGGCCATCTGTAAGCCCGGGGGGCCCCATAATCTTCTATTGCCCGGGGGCCCCATGAGTTGTCAGTCCGCCCCTGCATAACACAACATTTGGACCTTCGACTACCATCGCTTCATTCATTGCTGTCCCATCTGGTACTTCCACCAACATTAACTGATTTGGCGCGGCACCATCCATTACCACATCATTAGGCCCTCTGGGGATCACAGACATGACCTCCTCCTCTGTGCGTTCGCCGTTACTTGGCACTTCCATCTCGTGAACAACATCATCTGCAGCAGGAAGTGCACCATCGCATACAAGTTGCTCTGCAGGTCCTTCATCTGGCACCACAGAAATCATGTCCGCCCCACTCTTACCAACAGAGGCCTTTCCAACAAAGCCAACAGGCCTTTTGCCCATCTGTCCCAGTCTGTTATCCCTGCGCTACCAGAGGGACAGAGGGGCTCAGCAACAGACAAATTGCACACACAGGTCACTTTTGTTTAAACCAGACTGTGGCAATACATTTTTAACCAGAGCAGACTGCAATACCACACTCTCACCACTAGGGATGAGCTTCGAGTTCGAGTCAAACTCATGAACATTGCCTGCTCGCCGAACAGCGAACTATTTGGGGTGTTCGCGGCAAGTTCGCGTGAATTTTAGAACCCTGTTAAAGTCTATGGGACGTTTGAAATAAACGTTTGCTAATTTTAAAAGGCTAATATGCAAGTTATTGTCCTAAAAAGTGTATAAAGGGCACAGAGGTCCCCAGGGCCCCGGATGGCTACCCCCCTTTTTTATATATATTTTTCTTTATTTCTTCTTTTTGTAAAGGGCCCCCCCGCTTCTCAATTCGCGGCAGCACCCCCCCCCCCGCTTCTTAATTTCATGCGGCAGCACACCTCCCCCCCCCGGTTCTCTGCTCCAGGGGGCCCATGCCTGAAGCTGTGTAAGGGGCCCCAAAATTCCTGATGGCGGCCCTGGCTCCCGGCAATACAGAGAAAAGTCATTCATAAAAAATAAAATAAAAATGTCTCGGGGTTCACAGCATATTTTTTTTTTAAATTTGGGATGGAGTTCCCCTTAAAATCCATTTTAGACCTGAAGTGTCTGGAATGGATATTTGGGGGGAACCCCACATAATTTTTTTAAGTTGACCCCTTAATATCCATACCAGATCCTAAGGTGAGTGATTTTAAATGACTTTTTTCCTTCAGAAATTACACTTTGTGCAGGGATAGTTCTAAGCACAGGAAACATGCGCTACTTTACAGGCGTACTATAGACACTCCCCTAGGTACGAAATTTAAAGGAATATTTCTCTTTTATGGTTTCACTTTAACCACTTAAGGACCGCCGCATGTACATTTACGTCGGCAGAATGGCACCGACAGGCACATCAACGTATATATACGTTGGTGCCTTGGGGGGGATCGGGGGTCCGATCGGACCCCCCCCCCGTACATGCGGCGGTCCGCGCGGCTGCAGGAGCGATCCGACAAGTGGGGGCGGCTATCCGTTTTCATCCGCCCCCTCCGGATCGCTCCCAGCCAATGCGCGCGCCCGCCCGCCCTGTCACTTCCTCCTCCTGTGTAAACACAGGAAGGAGGAAGCGACGTGATCTCTCCCTCGGCGTTTGTTTCAAGCGCCGCTGAGGAGAGATCACAACACACCAAGTAAGTCTGCACCAACAGCACACTGACACACAGACACAAACACATTTAACCCCCGCGATCGCCCCCCCCCCCTCCCCCCTGTCACAGTGTCACTGAATGCAGTAATCATACATGTATGATTACTGTATTTAGTGTCAGTGTGACAGTCAGTCAGTGTTAGTGTCAGGGTAGCCCCCCACCCCCCCAATAAAGTTTTAACCCCCTGATCACCGCCCTAGTTAACCCTTTCACTCCCTATTGCCAGCGTCACTAAGCGATCATTTTTCTGATCGCTGTATTAGTGTCGCTGTTCCCGCTAGGTAGCTAATTTTTTTTTAATGCGATTTTTTTTTTTTACTAAAGACATGTGGCTAAATAAATTTTGGCCTAAATGTTTGACTAAAATTTAGTTTATTGGTTTTTTATTATAACAAAAAGTAAAAAATATTGATTTTTTTTCAAAAATGTCGCTCTATTTTTGTATATAGCGCAAAAAATAAAAATCGCAGAGGCGATCAAATACCACCAAAAGAAAGCTCTATTTGTGGGAAAAAAAGGACGCAAATTTTGTTTGGGAGCCACGTCGCACGACCGCGCAATTGTCTGTTAAAGCGACGCAGTGCCGAATCGCAAAAACCCCTTGGGTCATTTGCCAGCGTATCGGTCCGGGTCTTAAGTGGTTAAGCATTATAAAAATCACTGCTCCTGAAAAAAAGACTGTTTTTTCAAACTGTTTTTTTGCATTGATACATGTCCCCTGGGGCAGGACCCGGGTCCCCAAACACTCCCCTGGGGCAGGACCCGGGTCCCCAAACACTCCCCTGGGGCAGGACCCGGGTCCCCAAACACTCCCCTGGGGCAGGACCCGGGTCCCCAAACACTCCCCTGGGGCAGGACCCGGGTCCCCAAACACTTTTTAGGACAATAACTTGCATATTAGCCTTAAAAATTAGTACTTTAAATTTCAAACGTTCGAGTCCCATAGACTTTAACAGGGTTCTAAAGTTCACACAAACTTTTGGTCGGTTCGCATGTTCTGGTGCGAACCGAACCCAGGGGTGTTCAGCTCATCCCTACTCACCACCTTGCTCTGGTGGCGCTTCATTAAACACATGAAGACCTTCACACCTGTCATTGCCCGACTGCAATGACCCATTTGCACCATGAGTGTTTTCAAACACATTAGTTTTAGCATTTAACATTTTGTTATAGCCAGGGTCTGGTACCGTCTTATCCCTCAGAGCGGCACCATAGTTGTCCCTCCGGCTCCAAAACGCAGCAGCACCATAGGTGTCCCGGGCAACCTCCGGCTCCAAAACGCAGCGGCACCATAGGTGTCCCGGGCAACCTCCGGCTCCAAAACGCAGCGGCACCAAAGGTGTCCCGGGCAACCTCCGGCTCCAAAACGCAGCGGCACCATAGGTGTCCCGAGCAACCTCCGGCTCCAAAACACAGCGGGACCATAGTTGTCCCGGGCAACCTCCGGCTCCAAAACGCAGAGCTCCCTGGGGGTTTCTAGGGACACCTCTGTGGCCTTCATCACAGTTGCTAGGGGAGATGGCACATCTTTAACTGCATTCAGAGCAACGTTTATATCTCTAGTGAGCTGCACTAGCCCATTAGCAGCTGGGCCATCAACTTTAGCCAACACAATATTATCAGTTTTACCCATCACATTGTCATATTCAAGTTTACCCACTTACCTCCCCACTGGACAGGGCACTGCAGCGAGGCAAGTCCTTTCCCACACAGACAGTGGATCTCCTATTTGGGGGTCACTTCAACTCCAGTGTGCACATTCCCATAGTCAATCTTATCCATGCGTTTACCAGCAACAGTCTTACCGATCACTGTAGGAGGGGTTGCCATTTGAGTATGTTGTCCATCCTTTATCGCACTATCGCTGGGCAACTCTCCCTGGTGGCCATGGGATGGAACTGCAGCAGCCGCTGCTGACTCCTTAGCACCCCCTGCAGGCACAACAGGTACTTCCTCACTGTTGCCAGAGGCGATTGCAAACACGCTTGCACACGGATCTGGGCTTGCAGACAAAGACTTCTGCCCAGTAGCCGCGTCTCCAGCCAAGTTCCATGACCTGGGACAAGAAAAAATCCCATGCCCAAGCCGACCACATTCCAGGCATGGTACATTTTTGCACATATCTTTGGTGGGACGCCTCTCCACATCTCCACTGTAGCTCCTCCTTCCAGTTAACATTTGATCTCTCGTCGCTAAGGGAGACGGCACTCTTCCAGCTGTACTTTGCTGACTCTCCCAAACGCAGTGACTTTGCGACCCTTGACGCATCGTTGCTTTCAACTTGCCACGCTCCTCTGTCGGCAATACGTTTCCCCCGCGGTCCGCAGACTTGACATCACCGCCGTTGCTACGGGCAACCACATACCTCTCGAACTTCGCATCCGCCTTTTGAACACTCAAATCAGGTTTCCCAAACATTGTCGCAGACCTTTGTCTGATGTCACCTTGTCTTGGAGACAAAGGGCACTTGGAGACAACATGCCCCCACTCTCTGCACCGCAAACAGCGCTCTTGCTTCAGAGCCTTAGCAGGACGTCCCCAACAGCATCCTCTTGTAAGTATGGGACTTTCCATATCAACAGCTCAGCGTTGCCAGGGGCAACCACATGCACTTCCCCTTTAACTGGAGTTTGTGTAGCAAAAAAACAGTCTGCAATGCTCTCCGGCAGGCTCAAACCCTTGCATCATCTTCGCAGTCACTCCACCAAACTTTTGCGCCATCCATCGAAAAATGAAGCACTGTCACTTTAAAGCACGTTGCCTTCACTTCATGCAAAGCTTTCCTCAGCTGCACACAGATTGTGGCGTCTCATGCACACAGACACAGCTCATATATCAGATGAACTTACATTTCCAGGGATCTCCAGTTCTGCCAAAATTCTCCTTTCACAGGTACATAACCTGCAGCGTGCAATGCCTTCCGCACACAGCCAACAGTTCATCGGTGTGGAGCAAGGACCCGGATACCACCGCCTTGTGCCCGCCGAATCCACCACTTGTAACGCTGGGGGTTGTTCGCTCAAGTGGGATATGCGTTTTTAAGCGATTCACGCCAGCCAGGAACTGTCTTTTAGGGCTTGTTGGCGCATTTTTATCAAAAAGGCAAAAATAATAATCCAAACACAGGTATTCCATGCAGGGGGGTTTTCACTGTCCATACAAAATGATACCTTCAGCCTCCTGGCTTATACGTGCAAAAGAAAATACCGAGCCACCTGGCTCTCCTCAGCAGTAGCACAACTGCTCAGGCTCCAGCATGGAACCTTCCTGACTCCTGTCAGCCACCTCAGTCTCTGGTCTCTGGGGTCTCACAGTGCATACCTGCGCTCTCCAGCTAATTCAGTGCACACCTGCGCTCTCCAGCTAATTCAGTGCACACCTGCGCTCTCCAGCTAATTCAGCGCATACCTGCACTCTCCAGCTAATTCAGTGCACACCTGCGCTCTCCAGCTAATTCAGTGCACACCTGCACTCTCCAGCTAATTCAGTGCACACCTGCACTCTCCAGCTAATTCAGTGCACACCTGCACTCTCCAGCTAATTCAGCGCATACCTGCACCCTCTGGGGGTCTCCCTTCCAAGCCTGGACTCCTCGGGAGGGTGGAGCCCAGAACCATCCAGGTGTCTACAAATAGGCCAGCACACACCTGACCAGTCAGTGTGCTGGAAAACCTGGGCCCAGGACTGGGGATTTCATCCCACCTGGATCTCTAGGAAATCCCTGGGCTCCAGGTCCCAAAGTGGACTTTACTAAATAATGAGAAAACAAACACCAGAAAATTATAAGCTCCCTGGAGCCCCTCAACCTGTCCAGTTGAGAACCCCGGGTCACCACACCCCTGGGGTACCACACTACTACAGTACCTATACTTTTTTTTATATTTGTAGCGCCCCCTTACTTTCAGTACGGGCACTACGCTAAAGTTAGTGGGCAAATGGGAGAGTTGTTTTTGCTCCCATTCATAATTTGATACAGAATACAGAACTGTCCTGTAGGTCAGTTTGTGATGCAACCCAGGGGTGTGATTATACCCCTGGGCGACAGTTGGCATTAGAGGGGTTCTGGCGGAGCCACTTTTTCCCAAGCAGCCAATTAGAGGGGTTTTTCCCTCGCTGGGCATGATGGGGAGGGGTATATCTGTGGCAGCTGCCGCGTGTTCTGGGTCGTCGGCTCTTCTTCTCTGCGCGGGGTCCACGTTCCAGGTGCGGCATCCACCCAGGGCCGTTTGAAGGAATTTGGGGGCCACAAGCAAAATGGGGACCCCAAGCACCCCCCCCCTGCATGCAAAGCCTACGTTAGCGATACACAAATTTTTTATTTTACACCCATGTTCTTACCCCCCCCCCCCCCCAGTCCCTATGTTTTTATATTCTCACTTCCCCTTCTTCCCTGTAAGCTGCCGCTGTAGCGTGGCTGAGCTCCTCTTGCTCCTGTCAGTCTGGTGTTCTATCATTATGGTCCCCTATCAGATAGTGCCCGGGCCGGGTACCACGCGGTACAGGAGATTCAGTTTCCTGTGTTCCCCGCCGGTGTACCGTCATACTCCGCTCCCCATCACAGAATACTGCGTTAGTGATGTGGCGGCCAACTGCGCATGCGCGATGCGTTCCAATGGATTTACGACAGCGCACACCAGTGACACCTCGTTCGGCATCCAGGCTCTTTCCTTAACATCCCCGTGGATTGGAGGATGTTAAAAAAATAGCCAGGAGGCCGAGCGAGCGGAGCCACTTTCCCCTAAGTCCACGTCGCCCTGAATGACGGCTTCGCTGGTGTGTACTGTCGTAAATCTATTGGTACGCATAGCAGATGCGTTTGGAACGCATCTCCCATGCGCAGTTGGCCACCATAGCACTTCCGCAGCATTTTGTGATGGGGAGCAGAGTATGACACGTCACCGGACTGACAGGAAGTGAGCACTCAGTGTGCACTTCCTGTCAGTCCGGCCGGGAACAGGAAACTGAATCTCCTGTACCACTTGTGGTACCCGGCCGGCAGTGTTGCTCATCTTCCTTTAAAACAGTAATTAGTTACAATTACAAGTTACTTGCCCGAAAAAGTAATTGAGTTAGTGACTCAGTTACTTTATTGGCAAAGTAACTAGTTACTTGGAAAAGTAACTGAGATTTTTTTTTGCAGCTAATCAACCTGCAGCCCCACCTTTCATGATGTGCTAGCTCAGGGGATCTTAAGCCAGCAGCCCTCTCTCGCTTAATTTTAACACTGGGTACATGCTTGTGTTGAGATTTCCGGATCTCTCTTCCACTTCCTGCACTCTCTTCCACTCCCGGCTCTCTCTCTTCCACTCCCGGCTCTCTCTCTTCCACTCCCGGCTCTCTCTCTTCAACTCCCGGCTCTCTCCTCCACTCCCGGCTCTCTCCTCCACTCCCGGCTCTCTCCTCCACTCCCGGCTCTCTCCTCCACTCCACTCTACTCTATTCCCCATTCTCTCCTCCACTCCTGGCTCACTTCTCCACTCCCAGCTCTCTCTTCCCCTCCCGGCTTTCTCTTCCCCTCCCGGCTTTCTCTTCCCCTCCCGGCTCTCTCTTCCCCTCCCGGCTCTCTCTTCCCCTCCCAGGTCTCTCCTACACTGCCAGGTCTCTCCTACACTGCCAGGTCTCTCCTACACTGCCAGGTCTCTCCTACACTGCCAGGTCTCTCCTACACTGCCAGGTCTCTCCTACACTGCCAGGTCTCTCCTCCACTGCCAGGTCTCTCCTCCACTGCCAGGTCTCTCCTCCACTGCCAGGTTGTTCCTCCATTCCCAGCTCTGCCTCCTCCGCGACACTGCTTGTGACTCACCGTCTGATCACCTGACAACCTGACGCGTCGAAACGTCACTCCATACACTCCCAGTACACTCCCAGTGTATGGAGTGACGTTTCGACGCGGCCGCGTCAGGTGGTCGGACGGTGAGTCACAAGCAGCATCACGGGAGGAGGCAGAGTCTGCCCGGACTGCCCAGCGTATGGCGAATGTGATACTTGTCGCGATGGAGAGGCACAGGTATGCCCGGTGTACGCGCCATTACATGTCTTCTCAGTGCGCTCTAAGTAATTTTGTTAACGCCACCCAGTAATGGGAACGGCGTTGCCGAGAGAGCAAAAGTAATCTGATAGATTACTCGTTACCCTCAGGAGGCCCATCGTTACCTAACGGCGTTTATTTAAACGCCGTTAGTTACAACACTTCCAGCTGGACTGACAGGACTCCAGGAGGAAGGAAGAGGAGTTCAGCCATGCTACAGCCTGGGAAGGGGAAGTTGGGGGCCCCAGGCCAGCTCGGGGCCCCAAGCAGTTGTTTGTTTTGCCTGTCCTGTAGCGACAGGCCTGCATCTACCTTCAGGGTGCGCGCATCCACGGACCCGGCTCGCGTGGCCCACCTGGCCGGAGCTGACTGCTCCATGGAGACCCATCTGGAAGTCGATGGGGGCCCCAGTGACTTACTGGGTCCCCAATCTTACTGAGAAGATCCCAGGCTGTATGCCGTTCGGTGGGGGATCGGCTTGAGGAGAACCCGGAGGCAGGTTATCCAAAAGGGCTTGAACGAACCATCGGGGATCTGGTTGCCGGAATTGACAGGTACATGTCAGCTGTCAACTGGTGACCCCTTTCATTGCATTTACTGGGAGGATTCGCTCAATCCGAATTGTTCTCTTGAATACTGAAGTACTAAGCCTGTGGCAGAGGCCCGAGCCAGGTCTGTCATAGAGGCCTGTTCCTCCCAGCAACCCAAAGTGACATTCCGGCTGCCAGTCTTATAACAAGGGTCTGTCCGGAGGCACTTCACCCACTCTGGAGTGGCGACGAACTGTATCTACTACTACTGAGAGCAGGACTGCTCTACTTCTTACCCAAGCCTGATACCGCACTGTTCTTTATTAGTTCATCAACCTTTCCTACCTCCTGTTGATGTTGGTCGTTGTTGGGCCCTGGAATAAAGCATTTGAAAACTCATCTGGTGACTGGACATTCGCTCACTGATACTACCCACTGCTACTACCCCTAGACACACTACAGGGTAACTTAATACGCCGATCCCAAACAACAACCAGCGGCTCCTTCGGGGATGAGCGCTACATATTTTTATAATAAAACATTTTCTACAAGTACCTATACTTTTTTTTGTTTATACTTTAGCTGTCAGCCATGGTACAACGCATTGAAAAGTTAATACATTTATAAAAAAGAAATACGTGCATTTATTTTAACCACTTCCCGACGGCCGTACGACTATGTACGGCCGCAGGGTGGCTCTCAATTCTGGGACGCCCGTCTTTTTACAGCGGCCTCGTTCCCCGCGTGTGCTCCCGAGCGCGCATCAGGGAACGTCTGTGCTGGCCGTGTCCCTTGGACACAGCCAATCACAGATCTCGGTAAATAGCCAATCACAGCGGCTATTTACAGCGCGATCGTCGTGGCCAATGAGAGATGATGTAAACATATGAGATCATCTCTCATTGCCGGTGACTTGTGGTTATGGTTCCCCTAACGAGCTGGTTCCTTTAAGGACTGCGCAGGCGCAATCCTTGCCGACGGAAATCTCCGAACCTCGGTCGGCATCCAGGCTCATTCTTTAACATCCCAGTGGATTGGAGGATGTTAAAAAAAGAGCCAGGAGGCCGAGCGAGCCGTCCAAGCGAAGCGAGGACGTGAGGCTGACTGGCCACTTTCCTCAAATTCCACATCGCCCTGGATGCCGGCCGAGGCTCGGAGATTTACGTCGGGAAGGATTGCGCCTGCGCAGTCCTTAAAGGAACCAGCTCGTTAGCCGGAACCAGATCGTCAGATCAGATTGCGCCTACACAGTCCTTAAAGGTACCAGCTCGTTAGCCGGAACCAGATAGTCAGATCAGATTGCGCCTACACAGTCCTTAAAGTAAGGTGACCAGATTTTTTAAATTTAATCCGGGGACATATTTTTTCTTTACTAGTAATGGCAACAATCAGCGACTCTCTGCCCGTCGTTGCCCGCCTCACAGCCTCTCAAGTCTTACTCTTCGGGCCCCGGCTACTACTTGGATGGGGAGCGGAGGAAGATCACTCCACCAGGGAACGCAAGGAGATAAGCAGGTGGCTGGCCAGGATTTGAGCCAAAGCAGAAGAACATGCGAGCGGAGCTGAATGGGCATGCACCCGAAACTGAAGAAATATTCCCTCCGCTCCGACCAGCACATGATCATCAGAAAGGGGCACAGATAATGGGAAAAATACAAACCCCCCTATGCTAGTAGGCACGGCGGAGCGGGGGGTGTAATTCAATTTTTTTATTTCAATTCTGCACTGACTGTCTTTGAAATTGTCCCTGTCCCCTATTAAATCCAATCTGGGGACAAAACCAGGGACAGACTTGGTCTGGGGACAGTGTCATCAATCAGGGGACTGTCCCCTGAAACTGGGGATGTCTGGTCACCCTACCTTAAAGGAACCAGCTCGTTAGCTGGAACCAGATAGTCAGATCAGATTGCGCCTGCGCAGTCCTTAAAGGAACCAGCTCGTTAGCCGGAACCTGATCGGCAGATCACCGGCTCTCCCTCCTCACACAGACAGCGCTTGTGAGGAGGGAGAGCATCTGTGAGTTAAATACAAAGGGCCAGATTCTCATAAGAGATACGACGGTGTATCTCCAGATACGCCGTCATATCTCTGTTTCTGTGCCCGGGTATCTATGCGACTGATTCTTACAATCAGTTACGCATAGATATGACGTAGATCCGACTGGCGTAAGTCACTTACACCGTCGGATCTTAAATGCAATACTACGCTGGCCGCTAGGTGGCGTATATGCAAATGAGCATGATACGCCGATTCCCAAACGTATATTTGCGCCGGGTCGCCGTAGTTTACGTAGTTTCCGTAAGCGTAAGGTTACCCCTGCTATATAGTGGGTTAACTTTACGCACGCCATGTTAAGTATTGATGTCGGGACAGCGTCGTGATTTTACGTTGTTTACTTAACTCGTCGCGAATAGGGCTTTGCGTAAATTACGTTCACGTCAAAACCAATGTATTTGCGGCGTACTTTGGAGCATGCGCACTGGGCCGGCGAATGCGCAGTTCGTTCGGTGCTTAAATGATACAAGCCGCCCCCTTTGAATTACGCGGCCTTACGCCAGGCCATTTACACTACGCCGCCGCAAATTACGGAGCAAGTGCTTGGAGAATACGGCACTTGCTCCTGTAAGTTGAGGCGACGTAGTGTAAATAGCATATGCTACGCCAGCCGCAGGTCTACAAGAATCTGGCCCAATAAGTGAAAAAGTAAGATAACTTTACAAAGAGCCCAATCAGTGCCCAATCAGTGCCCACCTGTGCCACCAGTACCCACCTGTGCCACCAGTGCCCATCTGCCGCCTCAGTGCACATCTGCAATCAGTGCGTATCAGTGCCCACCTGTGCCACCTCATTAGTGCCCACCTGTGCCACCTCATCAGTGCACATCTGTGCCGCCTCATCGGTGCACATCAGTACCCATCTCATCAGTACCCATCTCAGTGCTATCTGTGCCGCCTCATTAGTGCCATCTGTGCTGCCTCAGTACCATCTGTGCCGCCTCATCAGTGCCAACTGTGCCGCCTCATCAGACTTCTGTGTTTACAAGTGATTGTGGTGAGCAGGCACCAAAGGGTCTGAGCCAAAGGTGGTGGAACTGAGTTCCCCCAAGTTCCTCCTGAAAAAAAGCCCTGAGTATCGGCACCAATACCAGTATCGGCGCAACCCTAGATAGAAGGAAGGGGAAATGGATGAAAAAATTAATAAATAAGGACAAATGGAAGGGAAACATGGAGGGAATAGATAAGGGTAGATAAAGCAGAAGGAAGGGAAAGATGGATGGTGGAAAATAAGGGTAGATAGCAGGAAGGGAAGGGGAAGGGAAAAAGAAATGGGAAAGGAGAGAGCACAAAGGGAAAGGGGAGGGAGGCAAAAGGGAAAGGGGAGGGACGAAAGGGGAAAGGGGAGGGAGGAAAGGAGAAAGGGGAGGGAGGAAAGGGGAGGGAGGAAAGGGAGGAAAGGGGAGGGAGGAAAGGAGAAAGGGGAGGGAGGAAAGGAGAAAGGGGAGGGAGGAAAGGGGAAGGGGAGGGAGGAAAGGGGAAGGGGAGGGAGGAAAGGGGAAGGGGAGGGAGGAAAGGGGAAGGGGAGGGATGGAAAGGAGAAAGGGGAGGGAGGAAAGGAGAAAGGGGAGGGAGGAAAGGAGAAAGGGGAGGGAGGAAAGGGGAAGGGGAGGGATGAAAGGGGAAGGGGAGGGAGGAAAGGGGAAGGGGAGGGAGGAAAGGGGAAAGGGGAGGGAGGAAAGGGGAAATGGGAGGGAGGAAAGAAGAAAGGGGAGGAAAGGAGAAAGGGGAGGGAGGAAAGGGGAAGGGGAGGGAGGAAAGGGGAAGGGGAGGGAGGAAAGGGGAAGGGGAGGGAGGAAAGGAGAAGGAGAGGGAGGAAGGACACAAGGAAAAACAGATGGAAAGTATGGACAAAAGAAATAATGGTAGGAAGTGAGGGAGGGAAGGAAAGAAGGAAGAAAAGGGTAAAAATAGGAGGGTAGGAAAGAAGGAAAGGTAAGGGAAGGGAAAGGAAAAAAAGAGGATAAATCTCGATAAATTCAATTTTTTCAACAGAAATTAATCTGGGCATGTATATTCCACCTGTAATAAAGAGGACAAGGAAAAACTGGTGGAACGCTTACTAGTTTACTCTGGGAAACAAACCTTAACATAGGCCCTGAGCCCCTATTGTGGGATGGGGTTCAGATATAATGTATCAAATAATATAGAACTAGTCTAAATATGAAATCCCATATACCTGTATATTACCTACTATTTTTTTTAATACAATTACCATATTTATCGGGGTATTGCGTGCACCCACGTATAGCGCGCACCCCTAACCTAGAAGAAAAATTGTCTTTCCCGGCATCCATCGGCGGCCTTGTCCGGTCCGGCGTCCGTCTGCAGCCTCGGTGGTGTCCTCCCGCGCTGTCTCTGAGCCGATCCCCGCTTGCCGCGCTGTGTTTGAACCACTCCGCCGACATATACCGAGTGCAGTACACTCGGGCACGCTCGGCTCCTCTCGCGTAAAGGACGTACAGGACGCACAGGATGTGACCGCGAGGGAAGTCGAAGCCTGGCCGAATGTACCCGAGTGTACTGCGCTCTGTATATGTCGGCAGCTCAGTTCAAACACAGCGCGGGAATCGGCGTATATCGCGCACCTACGATTTTCCCCTGATTTTAAGGGCAAAAAAGTGTGCAGTATATGCCGAAAATACGGTACATTTTTAAAATGGTTATATTTATTTATTTTTTATTTACTTTTCTATAATAAAAAAAATAATCTACCTTATATACTCGAGTATAAGCCGAGTTTTTCAGCACATTTTTTTGTGCTGAAAATGTCCCCCCTGGCTTATACTCGAGTCACCTTTTTGTGCGTGATCTCCCGGAATGTGGGGACCGGGTTCCAGCCTGCCGTAGGTCCCCTGGACCACGAACTTGGCACACATATAGCCCCACTCGTCTAGTGTGCAAAGTTTGTTGTCCAAAGGACCTACGGCTGGGGAGTGCCAATTTTTCAAAGCCAGCACCCCTTCCATAGACTCCCTTGTTAAAAGGTAATTTCTCCGGTGAATTTGAGGACCCGGTACCGTCCGGGCGTAGGTCCTCAGGACCCTAAATTTGAAACACATGTAGCCCGACTCAGCCGGGGAGCACCAATTTTTCAAATCCAGGCACCCCTTCCATAGACTCCCTTGTTAACCACTTAAGACACGGACCAAAATGCAGGTAAAGGACCTTGCCCCTTTTTGCGATTCGGCACTGTGTCGTTTTAACTGACAATTGCGCGGTCGTGCGACGTGGCTCCCAAACAAAATTGGCGTCCTTTTTTCCCCACAAATAGAGCTTTCTTTTGGTGGTATTTGATCACCTCTGCGGTTTTTATTTTTTGCGCTATAAACAAAAATAGAGCGCCAATTTTAAAAAAAATTCAATATTTTTTACTTTTTGCTATAATAAATATCCCCCAAAAATATATAAAACATTTTTTTTTTTCCACAGTTTAGGCCGATATTCTTCTACGTATTTTTGGTAAAAATAATCGCAATAAGCGTTTATCGGTTGTTTTCGCAAAATGTATAGCGTTTACAAAATAAGGGATAGTTTTATTGCATTTTTATTATTTTTTTTTTTTTTACTACTAATAGCGGCGATCAGCGATTTTTTTCGTGACTGACATTATGGCGGACACTTCGGACAATTTTGACACATTTTTGGGACAATTGTCATTTTCACAGCAAAAGATGCATTTCAATTGCATTGTTTACTGTGGAAATGACAGTTGCAGTTTGGGAGTTAACCACAGGTGGCGCTGTGACTTACGCTGTGACTGTGTGTGTGTTTACAACTGTAGGGGGGTGTGGCTGTAGGTGTGACATCATCGATCGCATCCCCCTATAACAGGGATGACGCGATCGATGCTGCGGCCACAGAGAAGCACGGGGAAGCCGTGTTTACACACGGCTCTCCCCGTTCTTCAGCTCCAGGGACGGATTGCCGCACTGCAGCGGCGATCGGGTCCGCGAATCCCGCGGTCCCGGAGCTTCGGACCGGGTCACGGGTGCGCGCCGCGGGCGCGTTCCCGTGACCCACGGCTGGGTACTAGAACCAAAGTATATATACGTTGATGTGCCCAGCCGTGCCATTCTGCTGACGTAAATGTGCAGTAGGCGGTCCTTAAGTGGTTAAAAGGTAATTTCTCTGGTGAATTTGAGGACCAGGTACTGGCCGGTTGTAAGTCCTCTGGACCCGGAACTTGGCACACATGTAGCCCCATTTCTCCTCTACAAGTTTGTGCAAAGTTTATTATCTGGAGAATCTATGGCTGGGGAGCACCGATTTTTCAAAGCCGGGCACTCCTTCCATAGACTTCTATGTTAAACGTCAGTCTAGTCATAGACACAGTGAGGCATGGGCACAGTGAGGCATGGACACAGTGAGGCATGGACACAGTGAGGCATGGGCACAGTGAGGCATGGACACAGTGAGGCATGGACACAGTGAGGCATGGACACAGTGAGGCATGGACACAGTGAGGCATGGACACAGTGAGGCATGGACACAGTGAGGCATGGACACAGTGAGGCATGGACACAGTGAGGCATGGACACAGTGAGGCATGGACACAGTGAGGCATGGACACAGTGAGGCATGGACACAGTGAGGCATGGACACAGTGAGGCATGGACACAGTGAGGCATGGACACAGTGAAGCATGGGCACAGTGAGGCATGGGCACAGTGAGGCATGGGCACAGTGAGGCATGGGCACAGTGAGGCATGGGCACAGTGAGGCATGCAAATGGACACCGTGAGACAAAGTGAGGCATGCAGATGGACACCCTAGGCTTATACTCGAGTCAATACGTTTTCCCAGTATTTTTGTGGTAAAATTAGGTGCCTCGGCTTATATTCGGGTCGGCTTATACTCAAGTATATACAGTATAAAAAAAAAATTTTTCGTTCCCAAATATAATTTCCTGGCTAGGTCAGATGCTTACACGTGAACGCTGTTGTAATTTGACATCATTTTTCATCATCTGTTTCAAACAGAAAATTAATTTTCAATTAACAGTATTGAGGTTTCCAAAACTGAATACATTCTGTGTTCCGACATCTTGGCCCAGATTCACAAAGCACTTACGCCGATGTATCTCCAGATAGGCCGCGTAAGTACAAATATGCGCCGTCATATCTGTGCGCCAAACCCACAAACTGAGATACGCCTAAAAACAGACTTCATCAAACCGACGTAACTTGCCTAGGCCGACGTAGAGTGGGCGCATATTTACGCTGGACGCATGTGGCGCTCCCACTGATTTTCGATTCAAATATGCAAATGAGGGAGATACGCCGATTCACGGACATACTTGCGCCCGGCGCATGATTTAAGCGGTTTGTGTAAGTTTTACGTTCGGCGTAAAGTTATTCCCCATAGATGAGGCGCAACCCATGCAAAAGGTCTGGACCAGGGAACACAAGCCTACGTATTGTATGTCGGACGTCTGTGAATATGGGCCGACGTGGGTCTGGCTGGGCGTAGGTTACGTTCACGGCGTACACAGTGATCCGGCGTATCTTAGGCAATTGTTCCGACGTGGTTGTGCGCCTGGGGGTACGTCCACTTCTCGACGCATGCGCAGTTCATTTTAAGTACTTGTCTGGCGCCCGGCCCATCATTTGCATGGGGTCACGCTTCATTAACATGGATCACGCCCACTTCCACCTACTTCCACTTACGCTGGCGCAGAGTTGGGAGCATTTGCTTTGTGAATTCCATGCTTGCCTCTCCGCGCTGCGCCAGCGTAGCGTAAAAGAGATACGCTACGGCGGCATAAATGTGCGCTGATGTATGTGAATCCGGGCCCTCATGTATCAAATAGTGTTGCTCACGAATATTCGTATTGCGAATTTTCGGCACGAATATGGCATATTCGAGTATTCGCGATATATTCCGAATTTCGCGGTGAATATTCGCTATTTCGAATATTCGTATTTTTTCAATTTTTTTTTAGAACAGATCACATCCTAGAGATCCCCATCGACGTGTAAAAGCATTGCTGGTATGATTAGAGACCTTGGGCCGAGTAGCTGCAGCGATCATTTTATATTGCCGAAAAATCGCAATGCGATTATTCGGCAATAGCGATATCGCGCGATTATTTTCGAGAAATGCGCAATATTGTTTTTAGCTAAAATAACACATATATTCGATTTCAGAGTGTTACTGTCGAAATTCCGCAATCAATTTCTCATTCGCATTTTTGCGAAATTACGATAAAATATCAAGAATATTCTGAGCCAATCAGAGTGCTCCATTCCGCATTTCTCGAAATTTCGCAATTATTTTGTATTATAAAATATCACGAATATTCTGAGCCAATCAGAGTGCTCTTTCCGCATTTCTCGAATATTCGCAATTATTTTGTATTGTAATATATCACGAATATTCTGAGCCAATCAGAGTGCTCCTTCCGCATTTCTCGAATATTCGCAATTATTTTGTATTGTAATATATCACGAATATTCTGAGCCAATCAGAGTGCTCCATTCCGCATTTCTCGAAATTTCGCATTCGCATTCGCAATCGCAATAGCGAAAATTCGCAATCATTTCATTTCTAAAAAATATCACGAATATTCGTATTTAGCGAATATATCTCGAATATTCGACTATATATTCGAGATATATCGCGAAATCGAATATGGCATATTCTGCTCAACACTAGTATCAAACAACTTGCCCTAAAAACGATTAATTTGAGAGGCATCCATTACCGCTGCACACGTGTAGAAGCAGGATTAACTGAAACTCATAACCGATGGACATAACCTGGCAGCTCTCGCCGTTTCCTTGGCTCCCCAAAGTCCCGATAATTTGTTGGATATTGTTGTGTGTGTTGTGGGATGATGTTCTATAATACATCTTCCATCCAATATGCTGTTATTGCCTCGACTCTCCAGGTTCCAACACAGATGGCTTCAGGAACACTGGCTGACTTTTCTTGGAAGCTTTTATTATTATCACTATTATTTTATTTTTTATTTTTTTGTTGTTTCAGATGCTCTTTTTTTATCCCTCATTTTAACTTCAAACAGACCAATTTTACAATTCTGTCTCCTAACGTGTTAAAATACGGCCCCATGTGCCAACGCCATAAACCTCTTACCATTTATCTTGTCATTTTAACCACTTGGGGCCCGAACCAAAGACCAGAGGACTTTTTGCGCCGATTTAAGTGACAATTGCGCGGTCGTGCGACGTGGCTCCCAAACAAAATTGGCGTCCTTTTTCGCCCCACAAATAGAGATTTATTTTGGTGGTATTTGATCGAATCTGCGTTTTCTTATTTTTTGCGCTATAAAAAAAAAATAGAGCGACAATTTTGAAAAAAATTCAATATTTTTTACTTTTTGCTGTAATAAAAAATCCCCAAAAAAGATATCAAAAAACGTTTTTTTTTCCCTCAGTTTAGGCCGATACGTATTCTTCTACATATTTTTGTTAAAATAAAAAATCACAATAAGCGTTTATCGATTGTTTGCGCAAAATTTATAGCAGTTATAAAATAGGGGATACTTTTAATGGCATTTTTATTTTTACTGCTAATGGCGGCGATCAGCGTTTTTTTTTGTCACTGCGACATTATGGCGGACACATCGGACAATTTAGACACATTTTTGGGACCATTGTCATTTTCACAGCAAAAAGTGCTATAAAAATGCTCTGATTACTGTGAAAATGACCATTGCAGTTTAGGAGTTAACCACTAGGGGGCGCTGTAGGGGTTAAGTGTGACCTCATATGTGTTTCTAACTGTAGGGGGGCGGGGCTGGACATGTGATGTCACTGATCATCGTTCCCTATATCAGGAAACAGAGGATCAGTGACAGGCTCACTAGGAAGAACGGGGAAGTTGTGTTTACACTCACCTCTCCCCGTTCTTCAGCTCTGTGACTGATTGCGGGACACTGGCGGCGATCGGGTCCGCGGGTCCCGCAGGCGTGGTCACGGAACACAGGATCAGGTCGTGAGCGTGCCGCAGCCGGTGCACTCGCGACCCACGGCTGGGCTTCTTAAAGGAGACGTACCTGTACGTCCATATGCCCAGCCGTGCCATTCTGCCGACGTATTTAGTCGTGTGGCAGTCCTTAACTGGTTAAGGAGGCAAATCCTTCTGGGGCAGAAGTGTTTAAAAACCGGGGGACCATACTCAGTAGGCAAGAGGCCACCCTGGCAGTCCCCCCCAAAAGCCACTGTCCTGGTTGGGTCCATCGCAACAACAAAATTTATATTCCTTTCAGGAAAAAGGTTTTACATTAATAAATAAAAGTCGATGATTTTAATTTGACCCTAGATGTGCTAAATGGTTTGTCTCAACTCTGTAACCGATACATTCTGCTGGGAAGCCTGTGCTTTTGAAAACAAAAACAAAAAGTCTTTCTGGATGGATCAACCGGATCACTGAATAGAGGAAAGAAAGCCTAAAATAGAAAACAAAGGCAGCCGTCACATCTAAGAATTAGTAAGCTGCAATATAATAAATATTTGATTTTGAGTTTAATACCACTTAACCACTTAAGGACTAGTGATGAGCGGAATACGCCATATTCGATTTCGCGATATTTCGCGAATATTTCGAAGAATATTCGCGAATATTCGTTAATATCGAATATTCGTGATATTTTATAAAAAAAAAAAAAAAAAAAAATTGCGAATTTTCGCTAATGCGAAATTTCGCGATTTTTTTTTTTTTTATAAAATATCACGAATATTCGATATTTACGAATATTCGGTATATTTTATAAAAAAAAAAAAAAAAAAAGCGAAATTTCACATATGCGGTCGCGAATATTCGTTAATATCAAATATTCATGATATTTTATAAAAAAAAGAAAAAAAAAATTGCGAATTTTCGCCAATGCGAAATTTCGCTAATGCAAAATTTCGCGATTTTTTTTTTTTATAAAATATCACGAATATTCGATATTTACGAATACTCGCTATATTTTATAAAAAAAAAAAAAAAAAATTGCGAAATTTCGCTATTGCGAAATTCGCGAATGCGAAATTGATTGCGACATTGATTGCGAAATTTGAAAAATACGAATATTCGAAATAGCAAATATTCGCCGCGATATTCGATATATTCGCGAATACTCGAATATGCAATATTCGTAGCGAATATTCGCAATGCGAATATTCGTGAGCAACACTATTAAGGACCCCTTCACGCTGATATACGTCGGCAGAATGGCAGGGCTGGGAACAAGCACGTACCTGTATGTCCTCTTTAATAATATTCGTAGCGAATATTCGCAATGCGAATATTCGTGAGCAACACTATTAAGGACCCCTTCACGCTGATATACGTCGGCAGAATGGCAGGGCTGGGAACAAGCAGGTACCTGTATGTCCTCTTTAAGCCCAGCCGTGGGGTCGCGAGCGCGCTGGCGTGCTCGCAACCCGGTCGGAAGCTCCGTGACCGCGCCCGCGGGACCCGATCGCCGCCGGTGTCCCGCGATCGGTCACCGGAGCTGAAGAACTGGGAGAGGTGAGTGTGAACACACCTTCCCCGTTCTTGTGGCAGTGTCAGTGATCGTCTGTTCCCTGATATAGGGAAAGACGATCACTGACGGATCCAAAACTACTCATCCTTCACGCAAATCGTAATTCCAATTCTAGGACCACATGGACACCACCCACCATCCTTTGGACAAACCATCCCGCCAAGCAACAAAGCCAAAAGTCTCGGAGTCATCTTTGACTCAGACATGACGATGGATGCACAAATAGGATCAGTCGTCAGCGGGGCTCATCATTTGCTCCGCATGCTACGTAGACTCCTCCCCTTCATCCCGGAAGAAGACACAGCGGTAGTGGTGGGAACAATCATCAACTCACGACTCGATTACGCAAACTCCCTCTACTTAGGACTACCAAAATACCAGATCTCACGTCTACAAGTCGTCCAGAATACGGCAGCCAGACTGGAAGCACGAAAAAAAAACGTGGGAATCCGTCTCCCCTGTCTTGAGGACCGGGTGACTTTCAAGACACTCTGCCTAACTCACAAATGTACACAAGGAAACGCTCCCCAATACTTAAGTGAGAAAATAAAACCCTACGTCACCAAGCGCGTGCTCCGGTCAACCAACCAAAACCTTCTCCAAATCGCGCTACAAATCTAAGGGAGAACGCAGATTTGCAGTCCAAGGACCACGGCTCTGGAACGCTCTACCCACGACCATCCGCCTGGAAGAAAACCATCTGGTTTTTAGGAAAAAACTAAAGACCCACCTCTTCTGAAGGATCAGGACGACACTGGAAGGAAAGCGCCTTGAGGCGATTAAGTTTGCATTTGTTACGCTATACAAGTTACTCACTCACTCACTGACATCACACGTCCAGCCCCGCCCCCCTACAGTTAGAAACACATATGAGGTCACACATAACCCCTACAGTGCCCCCTAGTGGTTAACTCCCAAACTGCAATTGTAATTTTCACAGTAATCGGTGCATTTTTATAGCAATTTTTGCTGTGAAAATGACAATGGTCCCAAAAATGTGTCAAAATTGACCCATGTGTCCGCCATAATGTCGCAGTGACAAAAAAAAAAAAAAACGCTGATCGCCACCATTAGTAGTAAAAAAATATATTATTAATAAAAATGCAATAAAACGATCCCCCATTTTGTAAACGCTATACATTTTGCACAAACCAACCGATAAACGCTTATTGCGATTTTTTTTTACCAAAAATATAAAAGAATACGTATCGGCCTAAACTGAGGGAAAAAAAAGTTACCGTATTTATCGGTGTATACCGCGCACTTTTTTGCCCTGAAATTCAGGGCAAAATCGTGGGTGCGCGATATACGCCGATACCCGCTTCCCGCGCCGAGTTTGAATTACTGCGCCGGCATATACCGAGCGCAGTACACTCGTGTATAGTCCGGCAGGCTCGGCTTCTCTCGCAGTCACGTCCTGGACGTACAGGACGCACAGGACGTGACCGCGAGTGGAGCCGAGCCTGCCCGACTATACACGAGTGTACTGCGCTCGGTACATGCCGGCGCAGTAATTCAAATTCAGCACGGGAAGCGGGGATCGAGCAGGGAGGACACCGCAGAAGGACGCCGGACCCGACGAGGAGGACACCACCGAAGCCCCAGACGGACGATGGACCCGATGAGGAGGACACCACCGAAGCCGCAGACGGACGCTGGACACAACGAGGAGGACACCACCGAAGCCGCAGACGGACGCTGGACCAGACGAGGAGGACACCACCGAAGCCGCAGACGGACGCTGGACACAACGAGGAGGACACCACCGAAGCCGCAGACGGACGCTGGACCAGACGAGGAGGACACCACCGAAGCCGCAGACGGACGCTGGACACAACGAGGAGGACACCACCGAAGCCGCAGACGGACGATGGACCCGACGAGGAGGACACCACCGAAGCCGCAGACGGACGCTGGACCCGACGAGTACACCACCGAAGCCGCAGATGGACGCTGGACCCGACGAGGAGGACACCACCGAAGCCGCAGATGGACGCTGGACCCGACGAGGAGGACACCACCGAAGCCGCAGACGGACGCTGGACCCGACGAGGAGGACACCACCGAAGCCGCAGACGGACGCTGGACCCGACGAGGAGGACACCACCGAAGCCGCAGACGGATGCTGGACCCGACGAGGAGGACACCACCGAAGCCGCATAAGGACGCTGGACCCGACGAGGAGGACACCACCGAAGCCGCAGACGGACGCTGGACCCGACGAGGAGGACACCACCGAAGCCGCAGACGGACGCTGGACCCGACGAGGAGGACACCACCGAAGCCGCATAAGGACGCTGGACCAGATGAGGAGGACACCACCGAAGCCGCAGACGGACGCTGGACCCGACGAGGAGGACACCACCGAAGCCGCAGACGGACGCTGGACACAACGAGGAGGACACCACCGAAGCCGCAGACGGACGCTGGAGCAGACGAGGAGGACACCACCAAAGCCGCATAAGGACGCTGGACCCGACGAGGAGGACACCACCGAAGCCGCAGACGGACGCTGGGCCCGATGAGGCCACCGATGGACGCCGCGCAAGACACCAAAACTGTAAGTACTAAAATCTTTTTTTTTTTACAGGAATGCGGGTCCACTTTAGGGGTGCGCGCTATACGCCGAAGCGCGCAATACCCCGATAGATACGGTATTTTATATATTTTTTGGGGATATTTATTACAGCAAAAAGTAAAAAAATATAGATTTTTTTTCAAAATTGTCGCTCTATTTATGTTTACAGCGCAAAAAATAAAAACCGCAAAGGTGATCAAATACCACCAAAAGAAAGCTCTATTTGTGGGGAAAAAAGGACGCCAGTTTTGTTTGGAAGCCACGCCGCACGACCGCGCAATTGTCAGTTAAAGCGACGCAGCGCCGAATCGCAAAAAGGGGCAAGGTCCTTAACCTGCACAATGGTCCGGGTCTTAAGTGGTTAATTTCTGTCGTTTGGATATACCTGGCATCCACCTTGAATTTAAATTTTTTCTAATATAAAAGACAAAAAAAAAAGGTACAAATAAATAAATAAATCAACCGGCTTCATTGTTTTTTTGCTTTTATTGCAGCTCTTCATGTTGATGTGAGCTTTCATTCAGAACATGATTTTCACAGATACAATGGAATGCTTCCAGCGCGACTACCTTTTGTATCCGCAGCCTTTTCCCGGCCGCTCCTTTTTAACCTCCTGACAATGTAGATTTCGCTCGTTCGACTGACACAAAGCTGCCATGTTTCAGGTCACCAGATTCCGCTGCCATTACAAGTCAAGTCTGACTCTCTTTTATTCAAGGTTCGTTGGGTTGGCGCTTTATTGTCTTTCCGTATAATGATGGCATTCTCTCATCGGCTAACAACGAGCATTAGGCATTGTTCTGTTAGATGAAGTTTGAAGGGAATGTAAGGTAGGGATATATTTTTTTTTTTTCGAACTCAGATGAACGGATAATGTGGAGTTCCGATGATAGGAACTTAACCACTTGCCGACCGGTGCACGCCGATCTACGTCGGCAGAATGGCAGCGGTAGGCAAATGAGCGTACCTGTACGTCCCCTTTAAGAACCCGTGGGGTGAATGCGCCGCCGAAGGCATGCGCGCGAGCCCACTTCACTCCCCATGACCGCGCCCAGGGCACCCACAGACTCGATGTCCGCCAGCGTCCCGCGATCGGGTCACAGAGAGGCAGAACAGGCAGGGCTGTCTTAATGAGAGCGCACACCTGGCCACTGCCCAGGGGCCCCAGATGCATGGGGGGCCCCTGCACTTTCCCCAAAGCAGTTCATCTTTGAGCCCACGCTGCCACAAAATTGGGGGCCTCATGATGGAACTGCGAGTGATAGATACACAGAGGAGGCAGTCTGCCTCCTACCTACTTGATGTCTGTTTAGCTGCACTGTCATCGTTCTAGGGGCTCTAGAGAATTTATTTGCCCAGGGGCCCATGATGCTATTAAGACAGCCCTGAAAACAGGGGGATCAGGGGCGGACTGACCATTGAGTCACTCGGGCACTGCCCCAGGGCCCCATGCCACTAGGGGGCCCCATCAGGGTTGCCAGGCTCAGTAAAACCAGGGACAGCATGAAAAAATCAATGTTTTTTTTTACATCTGTCCCTGATATGTCCGAAACAGACATGCTTTTGATGTGAAAATCCCGAGATTTTAGCTGCCCCGCCTCTGCACTGCCTCCTGGTGTGGTGGCCATCTGTAAGCCCGGGGGCCCCATAATCTTCTATTGCCCGGGGGCCCCATGAGTTGTCAGTCGGCCCCTGAGTGGGGTGCCTGTAAAAAAAACAAGGCATTTCCCTGTTCTGCCTAGTGACAGGACACTGATCGTCTGCTCCCTCTCATCGGGAGCAGTGATCAGTGTTGTGTCACTGGTAGCCCAGCCCCCACACATCTAGAATCACTCCCTAGGACACACTTAAAGTGGTTGTAAACCCAACCACACATCTTGCACCTACAGTTAAGCCTAGATGAAGGCTTACCTGTAGCTGCAAGAAATATCTCCTAAACCTGCACGGGTTAGGAGATATTTACAGTAATTACAGGCGCCGATGTATATGTGTCGAAGTATAAATGGCAATGGTCCCAAAATAGCATCAAAAATGTCCGATGTGTCCGCCATAATGTCGCAGTCACGAAAAAAAAAAAAAACACTGAGTGCCGCCATAACTAGTAAAAAAATAATAATAAAAATGCCATAAAACTATCTGTCATGAAGGGCACGCCAGCAATCAAGATGGCAACTATGGAAGTTCCCCTGTTTTGCATGTACCACTGAGAAGGGCTGCGAGGGCACGTTTGCACGCACGGTTGCACACTAGTGCCACACGAAATGCCAGCAACGGCGTGCACACGTGAATGCGTTCGCCCAGTGATGTTGTGGCGCTAATTTAAACTGCCTTACTTCCTTGGATCGGTGCTGTCCGGTCTACAGCGTTACCTGAGACCCCCGATTGTCGTTTGCCCGTATCCTGATCCTGCTGACCCTACCTGGTTTGCTCCTGACCATCCCTGATTATCTGCCCGCATCTGACCTCGGCCTGTGTTGACTACGTTCCTGCCTTCTCCCCCTGCTACCTTGCTACCAGCCTGTTGCCCCTATCTATCCATTCAAATGCATGTGCCTTCATTGTGAGGACACTCACTGTTAGTGTTAGGACCACAGAATTATGGGGTGCCTTGCCGCGGCTCCGTGGCTCACGCATGCGTTTGCAAATGCGTGCGGACAAAACCCCTGTTTTTAATGCACACTGTTAGACAGGTTAATTGGTTGTTCTGCTAGCTGGTCGGTAAGTAGGCTTGGTTATTCCCTGGGCATTCCCCAGGTTCTTGTTGTTATCTGTTGCCAACCCTGCCTGTACCTGAGACCTTGTTCCTGCCTGCTCCCCTTGCTACCAGCCTGTCGCCGAACCTGTTTGTACCTGACCCTGCTTCAGTGATCACCTGCTTTGGACGTACTCTTCCAGTCCATCTGCCCGCACCTGCCTGAGCTCCAGCCCCCTGGTCTGACGGTGGTTCCTGGGTCCGTTCCAGTTCCTGCTCCAGTTCCGGTCCAGCTCATGGACCAGCAACCTTGTCAGGCTCTCCTGCTCCTCCTGATTTCCCTATCAGGGCCCTCGAGTCAGAGGTGTAAGAGAGGCCTCCCTCTGCATACCAGACTCTTCCACCAGGTACGTGACACTATCCCCTATTTTGTAGATGCTATAACTTATTGCATTTGTTTTTTAACCAAAAATATGTAGAAGAATACATATCGGCCTAAACTGAGGGAAATTTTTGTTTTATATATATTTTTGGTGATATTTATTGTAACGGTCAGGGGGTTAACACCGTTTACGATATTCCATTCCACCAACCCAAGACAGCTTATCCGACACTCCACAATCCAGCAGACAGGACCCATTGGATTTTCCCCAGAATAACGAGACACAGCTCTGTTCTCTGGTTCCAAACAGATAGATCTTTTAATGGTAAAACTCAGGCTTTATACAGTAGAACCCAAGAGTGAACAATGAATCAACTCCACCCACACCATGACACAATGGGTGCTCAATACACATTCCTCTGTATAATGACATTCAGATTATCTACATGAGCTAATTACTAGTCATTTACCCAGACATTCTGACTCTGTGATAAGCTCTTCTCACCGGATACACAATACACATTCCTTTGAAGGCGTAATTGACATACTAATCTGCTACACCTGAAAAGTCAGAAATCTGACCTTTCAGACTGCCAACCCCCAACACATCTATCTTCAATAGACTTTCACACAATGAAATATCTTAGGAGCCAGACTCAATTAACACCTCAACAGTATGTGTCCCCACATTGATTCATTCATTGAGTCATTCTATTGACCTCTTGTGTTCAGAATGAACAACTTGTAATATTTCAAGATATCCTGCAATACATGAATTATCATTAATGTCCCATCTCATGTAATTCATGATATCATTTCTCAGTCATCCTATGCCCCTTTTGGACATAGGATGACCCTAGACCCAAGAGTTATTGGTAAAGCTGGCACAGGTGTAGGTATGTATGTATGTATATGTATATATATATATTTTTTTTTTTGTTTTATTCTTTCCCACGTTTTGAAATAAGAATACACTAACACGGTAAACGACAAACATGATAAACACGATAAGTGCACCAGAATATAAAAGGGGGAATGCACTAATGAGAAATAATTTTGCAATAATCTATGTGGGGGGGGGGGAGGGGAGGGGGAGGGGAGAGGCACTGCTCCCTCCCATATTCCCTTTGTCCCAAACTTTTTATTTTTTTTCGCTTTCTTTTTTTTTGTCTTTTTTTTTGTTTGTATTTACAAATGTTTTGTATTCTGTTCCCGGTAGATGTTTGGTATACATGTATGTGATGTAAAGAAATATACAGAAAATAAGAAAAAATAATTATGCAAAAAAATAATATATATCTTAGGAGCCAGACTCAATTAACACCTCAACAGTATATGTCTCCACATTGAATGAGTCATTCTATTGACCTCTTGGGTTTAGAATGAACAACTTGTAATATTTCAAGATATCCTGCAATACATTAATTTTCATTAATGTCCTATCGCATTTAATTCATGATATCATTTCTCAGTCATCCTATGCCCCTATTGAACATAGGATGACCCTAGACCCAAGAGTCATTGGTGAAGCTGGCACAGGAGTACCCCACACCCTTCAAAAGTTTCTGGGTATCACGGGCCATTCCGTTACATTTATTATAGCAAAAAGTACAAAATATATTTTTTTTTTAAATTGTTGCTCAATTTTTATTTATAGCACAAACAATAAAAACCAAAATAGTAGGAATACCAGAATACCCTAGGTGGCTGCCTAGTTTGCTTAGTGGTAGCACCGGCCCTGCAAGAAACACATATGGTATGATAACATGACTACAATTTAGGCTTACGATCTTTGATTTCCAATTCCTGTCAAAGAGGGCACAAGAGAGTGATCTAATAGGCCGCGTACACGCGATCAGACCGGTCCGATGAAACTGGCCTTAAGGCCAGTTTCATCGGACCAATCGATGGTGTGTACGGCCCATCGGACCAAAGTTCTAAAACTTGCTTTAAAATCAGTCCGATGGACGCCCGACCATCGGACCAAAACGATGGTTAGTACGCAAAAGCATCGGACCAAAAACCTGTGCATGCTCAGAATCAAGTCGACGCATGCTTGGAAGCATTGAACTTCATTTTTTCAGCACGTCATTGTGTTCTAAGTCACCGTGTTCTGGCCTGATGGGATTTTGGATTGATGGTGTGTACGCACATCAGACCATCAGACCACTTCATCGGTGGCCCGATGAAAACAGTCCGTCGGACCATTCTCATCGGGTTGGTCCTATCGTGTACGCGGCAATAGAGATACTGTAACATGAAAAATATATCTGACCCTTGGCCAGTTTTCAGGAAACGGAGGAAAAATGTATACAACAATATATCTTATTTTTAACAATGCTTTACCAGTTTCTAGAAACCAATCAAATCCCAATTTTTAATTCCCCTCTTTTATTTAACCACTTTAATACCGGGATTTAAAACCCACCTTAATACCGGGCCTATTCTGGCATTTCTCTCCTACAAGTACAAATCATCATTCTTTTGCTAGAAAATTACTCAGAACCCTCAAACATTGGGCCAGATTCACAGAGCGATTACGCCGGCGTTACAGGAGATGCGCGGCGTAAGTCTAAATTTGCGCATGCGTTTCGATGCGCCGCATCCCCAAAATGAGATACGCAAGAAATTTACTTTTTTTTGTCCGGCGTAATTTCGATACAGGCGCATCCGTCCGCGCAAAACTGCGCTAGACACACCATTGATTTGCTATTCAAATATGCTAATGAGGGAGTTACGGGGATCCACAAAAGAACGTTGGTGCAGCGCAGGCTACGCGGTGTGCGCAACAGCTGCACGTTCTGTCTAAAATTAGACCATATAAAAGGTGGTATAAAATTAGACAATCCGTCTACATCTCAGAGAAAGCAACACTGTTAGTGAGGAGCAGAGCAGTCACACGTGTTGCCCAACAATCTGTATGCCAACATGCCAGTGGTATCCATGCTCATAGCTATACTACTGACTTTAGATGAGCAAAGAAGGAGGAGAGCACTGAGGAGGGCACTGAGGAGGGCACGGAGGAGGGCACGGGAGAGGTTTTTTTTTTTTTCAAAAAATAAATTCTTAGCTTTTATAAACATTTTTACAAAAAAAATACATACATGTATACATCAATACATAACATACATACAAATTACAAACACGGTCTCACTATCTTTCAATAGCCCTTTAAAACCTTGATGGATATAATAATCTAATCTGATACAAGCCCCTCACTCTTCACTTGATATATCACACACGCATAGACATCTTTGGCATGAGTGATTCTGAGGGGTATCGCATCTTCATATTCACCCCTCATGCCATCCTGGAATTAACCACAACCCTGCAGGAGCCCAACACATGACACCACCCATGACAGCTACATATACAATCCTAGCCCCATCCCCACAGATTTCGAACAGAACATGTATGGGGACAGCTGGCTGGTTGGTGAGTGACATGGGTGGCGGGGAAGACTGTCCCCCCCTATGATGCTGAAATCACAAGGGGCACATGCACTACTAACATCCTCCTGTCTTATCCCTTCAGGGTGACTCTGCATATGCACTGGGACCCCATCTCATGACTCCTATACGGAACCCCCCATGGTACCCTGTTGTATTCCCCAAACTTTGTATGCCAGATCATTGGTGCATGTTGCATACTGCACAACTTCGCAGTAAGAAAGAGCCTGGAGATTGACATACGTGATGACCTGACCCCTGAACCAGACAATCCCCCCTAACCGAGGCTACCCCGTCTTCTGAGGGAAGAGCAGCCAGGAGCCAGCTCACATTAGGCATCTTTGCACGTTAAACACACACATTAATCATGGCACAATGAGAATGCATGCATGCACACCACTGTGGTCCCTAGCACACACACCCCACATCCTCATCACATTGGATTGGCACCAGTCCACCATGCAGGACTTGTGAGCAGCAACGCCACGCCACGGCTCCAATTATGTCACTGTACATTCATACACCATTCACACGGACCTGGGGATCACTTTTTCCACTACAAATGAGGGTGACACCCCTTTTCCGGCAGGAATATCACCCCCACATTCCAAAATCATTCACAAACAGAACCCAAAAAAAAAAAAATTGACCAGCAAAAAGAAAAAATGCCCAGCAAAAATCTAATTTAAAAAAAATAACAACAAAGAAAACACATAGGGCCAGATTCAGGTAGATGGGAGCATCTTTGCTCTGGAGTAACGCTTCTCATTTACGTTACTCCGCCGACACTTTCGGCGCAAGTACTGTTATTCACATAGCACTTGCGCGTAAACTTGCGCCAGAGTAACGATAATGCGCTGGCGTAACCCGACGCAAGTGGAAGTGGGTGTGATCATATGTAAATGATGGGCGGAGCCCACCGCAGAGGCTTACGTTCAGCGCATCATCCACGGAGCATGCGCAGTAAGTGAGGCTTCACTCGCCCCCTTGTGCACATGCTCACAACTTCCGTCGGCACCACTTCACGGGAAACGTCAGCGCAATGCGTTTCGTTGGGCGTTTAAATGCGCCCGTAGATGCGCCATTCCGGCACTAAAGTATATCCTGTTCCCCCTCCCCGCAGTGAAGTTACTTTTGTTCTGAGATGGCTGCTCCCGTTCCCCGCAAACACACAGGAGAAAGCTGAACTCTAAAGGCCAGGAGCTGTCAGCCATCATCTCGGCTATGGAGACCTATGATGTCTTCCTCCATGGCTGTAAAAGTTGACAGACAAGCATGGACAGAGGTGTTGTCCTGCAAGTGGGGGTGCTCAGCTAGCTCTTATCGTATCGTAACACTGCTGCTGTAGCTGCTCTCCCGCTGACCTGAGGCCGTCTGGAGTAAAGATAAAGCAGCTATTTGTAGAAATAACTTTGCGCCGGACGGACGAGATACGCGCGGCGCATGTAGCCAGCGTATGGTGCCAATCCGGTTGCGAATCGGGAAATAACCCTCATTTGCATATTTGCAGGGGAAATCAATAGGCGCGACTGATGCGCCAAGCGAAATTATGCGCTGACGATACTCTGGCGTCGGAAAGTTAAGCCTATCGGAAATGGCCCGTTTTCTGTCGCATCTAGTTTGGTGGGTACGGCCACATAGAAACTACGGCGCATAATCACAGTTACGCGGCGCATATCGAATTACTCCAGCGCAAGTCTTGCTGAATCTGGCCCATAAAAGACAAAAATCACTCTGCAAAACAGTCCCCAAATATCTCAAAGACACGTCACAAACAAACAAACAAACGCTAATAAACAACAGAACAAAAGCACCTTGCTGTATAGGAAGGGATACAAAGGGATGTACTTTTGCAAAGGAAGTGCGTTTGTCTCTGTCTATTTATGCTGTCTGCGTGGTTCACTAAGTTGCCCGGGTCCACTTCCAATTTCACTGATTGCGCCGTTCCCGAGTTGTGAGCATGCGCACAGAGGTGCTGACCATGGTCTGCTTCATGTGCGCATGCGCGATCCGGCCGGCCCTTCATTTGCATGGGGTCACGGCTCATTTCAATGTAACACGTCCACGTCCTTCCCAATTTGAATTACTCCGCCTTATGCCTCTGAAATTACGTTGCACATTTTCTGCGCAAATCAAACGAGAATACGGTGATTGCGCCGCTACATTGCGTCTAACGTAAAGGAGGTGCGCTACGCCAGTCAAAAAATGTGCCGATGTACGTGAATATGGCCCATTATATATATTTATTTTAGCAGACACGGTATTTGCGCAATAATTTTTCAAACGCCTTTTTTTTGTAAAAAAAAAATTGTTTCACGAATTAAAAAATAACAAAACAGTAAAGTTAGTCCAATTTTTTGGTAAAATATGAAGTTACGCCGAGTAAATATATACCTAACATGTCGCGCTTCAAAATTTCACACACTCATGGAATAGCGCCAAACTTTGTTACTTAAAAATCTCCATAGGCGGCATTTTAATTTTTTTACAGGTTACCAGTTTAGAGTCACAGAGGAGGTCTAGTGCTAGAATTGTTGCACACGGTCTAACGCACGCGGCAACACCTCACATGTGTGGTTTGAACGACATTTACATACGTAGGCGTGACTTACGTGTGTGTTCGCTTCTGAGCGCGAGCTACCGGGGACAGGGGCGTTTTAATTTTATTTATTTATTTATTTTACTTATTTATTTATTACACTTTTTTAGTTTTTTTTTTTTCCGATCGCTTTTATTCCCGTTACAAGGAATGTAAACATCCCTTGTAATAGGAATAGTGTGTGACAGGTCCTCTTTAAGGAGAGATGCGGGGGGGGGGGTCAATAAGACCCCACATCTCTCCTCCAGGCTGGAAAGAATGAGATTGTGAAAAAAAAATTCACAGATCTCATTCAAAGTAGCTGCAATTGTGGTTTGTTTACGTTTGTGTACCCAGGCGTGACGTCATCACATCGCGCCCGGGCCTCCGACGGTCATAGAGATGACTGGTGAACATCTGGTCACTGGTCATCTCTATCCTGCACATCCGGCGGACGGCGGTCATCTCTCCGGGCCCTCGATGGCACGGGAGAAAATTATATCTGAATGATGCACCCATCATTCAGATACCCCCCCCCCCCCCACACACAAAGTACAGGACGTCATATGACATCCACCCGGGATAACAGATCCCCTTTTTGGACATCATATGAGTGGTTAAAGCGGTCGTTCTGCGGGAAAAACAATTTTTTCTTTTACTGTGATTCGGGCGCTGTTAATATACCTAATGTTACACTCACCAGTCCTGTCTTTGCAGCCACGATTGTCCCGATTTTCAGTAAAAGGATGTTTTATAAAACGGAGAGATGGACGTTTTCATCTTGTGTGTGGGCACTCCTGAAGCCCACCACTGTATACTTCCGGGATGTACGCGTTGTGCTCAAATCGCGCGAGATCTCGCCAGTCATGTGACTCGGCAAGCGTGAGGAAACATGTTGTGTCTCGTCACAACGGGGCGGGTCATTATGACGCCGGCCGTTGCGATGGCAACTGTGCAGTGTTGGCGGCGAGCCGCGCCGTCGACACTGCACAGTTGCCATCGCAACGGCCGGCGTCATACTGACCCGCCCCGTTGTGACTAGACACAACATGTTTCCTCACGCTTGCCGAGTCACGTGACCGGCGATATCTCGCGCGATTTGAGCACAGCGCGTCTCCTGGGATTGTCAGGACTCACTCCCAGGAGACATATCGCCGTCGGGGGAGAATACACATACACGCCCACTCCCCGCGGTGGATTGTGATTGACAGGGCATAAACGGAAGCAGAAAAGGGGTAAGGATGTAAAAAAAAAAAATACGTATTAGTTACTTTTAATGCCTAGCAGTTTGATTGAGATAAAGTCCAAATTTAGGGTGAACCTCCGCTTTAACCACTTACCTACTGTGCACCTACACCCCCTTCCTGCCCAGACAAAATATAAGCTTCCCGCACTGCGTCGCTTTAACTGACAATTGCGCGGTCGTGCGACGTGGCTCCCAAACAAAATTGGCGTCCTTTTTTTCCCACAAATAGAGCTTTCTTTTGGTGGTATTTGATCACCTCTGTGGTTTTTATTTTTTGCGCTATAAACAAAAATAGAGCGTCAATTTTTAAAAAAATGCTATATTTTTTCCTTTTTGCTATAATAAATAACCCCAAAAAATATATAAAAAAAATATTTTTTCCCTCAGTTTAGGCCGATACGTATTCTTCTACATATTTTTGGTAAAAAAAAAATGCAATAAGCGTTTATCGATTGGTTTGCGCAAAATTTATAGCGTTTACAAAATAGGGGATAGTTTATGGCATTTTTTTTTTTTTTTTTTTTACTATTAATGGCGGCGATCTGCGATTTTTTTATTGGGACTGCGACGTTATGGCGGACATTTTGGACACTTTTCTGACATTTTTGGGACCATTTACATTTATACAGTGAAAAATGCTATAAATATGCATTGATTACTGTATAAATGTGACTGGCAGTGAAGGGGTTAACCACTAGGGGGCGGGGAAGGGGTTAAATGTGTGTCCTATGAGTGTTCTAACTGTAGGGGGAGGGGGGGGGTGACTGGGGGAGGTGACCGATTGTGTCCCTATGTACAAGGAACACAATCTGTCACCTCTCTCTCTGACAGGGACGTGCAGCTCTGTGTTTACATACAGAGCTGCACGTCCCAGCTCACTTACAGAGCAATCGCGTGTGCCCGGCGGCGATCGTTGCCGCCGGCACTCGCACGGGATCCCCGCGGAGCGGCGGGTGCGCGCGCGCGCCGCCGGCGACGCGCGCGCGCCCGCGGCTTTAAAGGGACATCACGTCATATGACGTGATGTCAGAACAATGGAGTCGTCTGCCCGCCGTCAATTGACGGCGGGCAGATGACAAGTGGTTAAAGAAATGGTGGTGGTGGTTGGCAGAGCAGAATAAACTGGACACAACCAATAATAAAATAATAATAAAAATAAAATAATAAGATGATAAATAATTGGGAGCAATAACTGTAAAGTCTTAATGTTTTACAGGATTTTTACAATGCCGGTTCATTTTCGAGCTTCCCACACCTGCGATGCTTTGATAGTTCATTAAGGCCAACCAATCTCGCCATAAATTGGGTGACATGGCTTGCTCGAGGTTAGAGTTGAAGTGATTTTCATGTCTTCCAAGAGCTTTGCTTGCATTTCATAACTTATTCTGCATCTGCTTGCATAATACAAGGTGACTCACAGCCCGGTAAATAATGACAAGGCACAAAATCCCGGAGAACCGCTGGAGAGAAGGGACTAAAGCAAAGATTTTCTTGGAGACTTCCACCAGAATTGTATGATGATGTGAATTCTAAAACGAGCATATTACGATTCTGCCGTATGGCTTGATTGGCTGTAATAAATGGAATTAAACGTACTGTATATACTCGAGTATAAGCCGAGTTTTTCAGCACATGTTTTTTGTGCTGAAAATCCCCCCCCCCCCCGGCTTATACCCGAGTCACCTTTTTGCACCTGATCTCCCGGACTTTGGGGACCCGGTATCGGGTAAACTTGGCACACATATAACTTTGGGGTACTAATATTGTCCGGTCGTAGATCCCTTGGACCCAGAAGTTGGCACACATATAGCCCCACTCTTTCTATACACGTGTGCAAAGATTATTGTCCAGGAGACCTACGGATGGGGAACACCGATTTTTCTAAGCCGGGCACCCCTTCCATAGACTCCCATGTTAAACGGTAATTTCTCCGGTGAATTTGGGGACCTGGTACCGGCCGGTCGTAGGTCCCCTGGACCCCAAACTTGGCACACATGTAGCCCCACTCTTCCTCTAAAAGTGTGTAAAGATTGTTGCCTGGGGGACCTCTGTACGAACAGAGCGAATCCTCCCAGTAATTTCTTAGCATAAGTCACCGGGTGGCAGCAAAGCGTACCTGCCAGCATCCCGGTCACCGAATCCCCGCCTGGGATCCTCTTAAGCTTCGAGAACCCAGTAAGTCACTGAGGTCCCTTGATTCTCGTCTCCGGCTGAGACTCAGGAAGGCCCAGGAACCTGGCCAGGCGGGTCCATGGGCGCGCACACCCTGAAGGTGGATGCCGCACCCCGAGTCCGGGACCCCGCACACGTGAAGAAGAAGAATCCCGAAGACCCGCCCTAGGTCCCAGATATACCCCTCCCCAGCATGCCCAGCGAGGAAAAACCCACTGCCGGCCAAGGATGAAATGAAATCCCCAGAATGCATTCCGAGCCAGTGGACCTTTCCAGAATGACATAGGTCAACAACCTAAACAAATCACAACTAGGAGCAACTTAACTCTCCTAGTTCAACTAGTTTTAACACAGCGCCCATGCAAAAAACAAGGGGGCGCTACATATATATACATATATATATATATATATATATATATATATATATATATATATATATATATTCCTCAGTTTAGGCCGATGAGTATTCTTCTATATATATCTTTGGTAAAAAAAAAAAGCATATATTGATTGGGTTGCCCAAAAGTTAAAGCGCCTACAAAATAGGGGATAGTTTTATGGTATCTTTTTTTTTTACTACTAATGGCGGCGATCAGCGTTTTTTTTTTTTTTTCGTGACTGCGACATTATGGCGGACACATCTGACACTTTTGATGCTATTTTGGGACCATTGTCATTTATACAGCGATCAGTGCTATAAAAATGACTGTACGGTACCTGTGATAGGTAGTGTCCGAAGTGGAGCTTGTGTGCTGAGGATTCAGGCGAAAACGTAGTCGATCAGGTCGGCAACAGATCAGGCAAAGCGGTACACGATCGAAATCCAGAGTGGTCAGGCAGGCAAAGGTCATACACAAGCTGGCGGGGAAGTACAAAATCAGCAGGCTAGAGAGTAGTCAGGAAGTTTAACACGATAATCAAGGTCGCAAACCAGTCACAACAACTAGGGAGATAGTCCACACAAACTGGCGCTGAGAGACAGGAAGTGCTGCTATTTATGGACTGCTTTGATTGTAGATTGTCCACAGCTGGCAGCAGGTGGGGCTAGTGAGTCCAAGGTAATGCATCAAACAGAGAACATTGCCATAACTCCAGAGCTCCTCCGTGGCACAACAAGTAAGACTGCAGCTGTGGGACCAGGAAGATCCTGGTTCAAATACACCCAGGTACATGACATTGACACTGGCAGTGAAGGGGTCAACCATTAGGGGCCGAGGAAGGGATTAAGTGTGTCCTAGGGAGTGATTCTAACTGTGAGCGGGCTGGGCTAGGGTTTTTATTTTTTTGCGCTAAAAAACAAAAAAAGCGCCAATTTTGAAAAAAAAAACGATATTTTTGACTTTTTGCTAAGATAAATATCCCCATTTTTTCCTTAGTTTAAGCCGATACGTTTTTTTTTTTTTCTGTACATATTTTTGCAAAAAAAAAAAAAAAAACGCAAAAGTTATAGCGTCTTCAAAATAGGGGATAGATTTATGGCATTTTTTGTTTATTTTTTTTTATTAGTGATGGCGGCGATCTGCGATTGTAATGGTGACTGCGACATTATGGCGGACACATCGGACACTTTTGACGCTATTTTTGGACCATTGTCATTTATACAGCGATCATTGCTATAAAAATGCACTGATTACTGTGTGAAGGACACTGGCAGGGAAGGGGTTAACCATTAAGGGGCGAGGAAGGGGTTACGTGTGTCCTAGGGAGTGATTCTAACTGTGAGGCCGCGTACACACGAACGGTTTCCTCGGCAGAATCCAGCAAGAAACTTGATGGGAGACGTATTCTGCCGAGGAAACCGGTCCTGTGTACGTTTGTCATCGAGGAAACTGTCGAGGAACTCGACGACCCAAAAAGAGAGCATGTCTTCTTTTTCCTCGACGGGAATGGAGAAAATTGGCTCGTCGAGTTCCTCGACAGCCGAACAAGGAACTCGACGAGAAAAACGATGTGTTTCGCCCCGAGTTCCTGCGTCGTGTGTACGCGGCCTGAGGGGGCTGGGCTACAAGTGACACTGCTCCTGATCACAAGGAGCAGTAGATCCGTGTCCTGTCACTAGGCAGAACAGGGAAATGCCTTGTTTACATAGGCATTCCCCCTGTTCTGCCTCTCCGTAAAAGGATCGCGGGCTACCAGCAGACATCAGGGTTAGGGTTAGGCCTAGGGTTTCCCTTTGAAGAATAGGGCTAGGACTCAGGAATTAGGGTTAGGGGTTAGGGTTTCCCATTGAGGAATATGGCTAGGACTCAGGAATTGGAACAGGGACCTCCCCCAAAGGTCAAAGGTCAGAAGGCAGGTTCCCAGAGGTCAAAGGTCACAGGGCATGCCTGACCCACCCCCACCAAAGTGTACCGCCTACCCCAACTAAATCGGGGAATGAACAAGTCGGGGAATGAACAAGTCGGGGAATAAACAAGTCGGGGAATGAACAAGTCGGGGAATGAACAAGTCGGGGAATGAACAAGTCGGGGAATGAACAAGTCGGGGAATGAACAAGTCGGGGAATGAACAAGTCGGGGAATGAACAAGTCGGGGAATGAACAAGTCGGGGAATGAACAAGTCGGGGAATGAACAAGTCGGGGAATGAACAAGTCGGGGAATGAACAAGTCGGGGAATGAACAAGTCGGGGAATGAACAAGTCGGGGAATGAACAAGTCGGGGAATGAACAAGTCGGGGAATGAACAAGTCGGGGAATGAACAAGTCGGGGAATGAACAAGTCGGGGAATGAACAAGTCGGGGAATGAACAAGTCGGGGAATGATCAAGTCGGGGAATGATCAAGTCGGGGAATGAACAAGTCGGGGAATGAACAAGTCGGGGAATGAACAAGTCGGGGAATGAACAATTCGGGGAATGAACAATTCGGGGTAAGCACCTTAAAGTGGATGTACAGGTACTTCCATTTCCCCACTGCTGCCATTCTGCCGACGCATATCGACGCGCATCGGTCGGGAAAGTAACGGTTAAGGTGGCCACCAGAAAAAAAATATAGAAAAAAAAATAAAATGATGAAAATGAAAAACTTTCCAGAGGACAAATAAAGTTGGTGGTAAACGCCCGCTGTAGCCGTATCAAGCTGGCTCTGCTTCAAAGATGGAAATTATGAACACTTTGTCAAATCATGGTGCAGCAGATTTCGCAGGTAAGTGGATATAATTCAAATTTGGGAACAGAATATACATCCTTTCAATATAGTTGACAGAAAACAGATGGATTCACCAAACCGTGGTCTGGGGGAGGTGACACAGGGGGATGGGGACTCGCAGTCCTCTGATGTTCAAGGATTGTTCTCACTACTCAACCCCAGTCAACTCCCTCATATGATGAATGAAGTGGTGCTTGGTGTGCAGACAGATATCTCCCTTGAATTATATCCACTTACCTATGAAATCTTCTGCACCATGATTTGACAAAGTGTTCATAATTTTCATCTTTGAAGCAGAGCCAGCTTGATACGGCTACAGCGGGCGTTTACCACCAGCTTTATTTGTCCTCTGGAAAGTTTTTTTTTCTTTTTTCAGTATACTTTTTTTCATCTTTTTTTTTTAATATATTTTCTCTGGTGGCCACCTCAAGACATTATCGTTATGGCAACCTCAAGACGTTATTAAAAAAGCCTCATACACACGATCGGATTTTCATCGGACAAAGGGCGTTGGCCGTGAACGAGTTCTGCATACAAACTACAGGCCAGATTCTCGTAGATCCTGCGGTGGCGTCGCGTAAGCTATTTACACTACGCCGCCGCAACTTACAGGAGCAAGTGCCGTATTCTCCAAGCACTTGATCCGTAATTTGCGGCGGTGTGGGGTGTAAATGGCCCGGTGTAAGGCCGCGTAATTCAAAGGGGGCGGCTTGTATTTAAATTAAGCGTGCCCCCGCGCCGAACAAACTGCCAGCCGTAAAAGTAGCCCAGTGCGCATGCTCCATAGTACGCCTCAAATAGATTGATTACGACGGCAACGTAACTAACGTACAGGCCTATTCGCGAACGAGTTACGTAAATGGCGTAAACGACGGAAAAACACGACGCTGTTTCGAGTCCATACTTAACATGGCATACGGCGGACTGACGTAAGGTAACCCCTCATATAGCAGGGGTAACCTTACGCTTACGGAAACAACGTAACCTACGGGGAAGCAGCGCAATAACATTCGGGAATCGGCGTATCAGGCTCATTTACATATTCGATGCAGGAATCGACGGGAGAGCCACCTAGCGGCCAGCGTAGAATTACATCTAAGATCCGACGGTGTAAGTGACTTACGCCAGTCGGATCTACGCCGTATCTATGCGTAAATGATTCTAAGAATCAGACGCAAAGATACCTGGGGAAAAAAACAGAGGGCCAGATTCAGGTAGATGGGAGCATCTTTAAGCTGGAGTAACGTTTCTCATTTACGTTACGCTGGCGAAATTTTAGGAGCAAGTGCTGTTATTCATGAAGCACTTGCTCCTAAAGTTGCGGCAGCGTATCGAAAATGAGCCGGCGGAATTCAAATTGGGCGGGTACGGGGCGTGCATTATTTAAACTAAGCGCGATCCCGCGGCGAACGTACTGCGCATGCGTCGACTGTCAATGCATCCCAGTGCGCATGCTCCAAATTCTGTCAGTGAACGTCAATGACGTCAAATCCCCATTCATGGACGTTTTACGCAAATGACGCAAATTTTTTTTTTTTCGACGCGATGACGACGGCCATACTTAACATAGGATACTCCACTAGGGGGCTGCTTTATCTTTACGCCGCGTATCTCTTACGGAAACGTCGGAAAGTCACTGCGTCGCGCCCGAATACGATCCCCGGCGCCATTTTTAAATTAAAGTTGCGATGCGATGGCGAAATTCAATTACGCCGATCGCATCGGAACTCCAACCCGGCGTTTCTTGTTTTCTGGTTACAGAAAACAGAAACGCCGGCTTAAAGTGACAGTTAGGCTGGAGTATCACTGATACTCCAGCCTAACTCTACCTGAATCTGGTCCAGAGATACGACGGTGTTTCTGGAGATACACCGTCGTATCCCTTATGAGAATCTGGCCCTACGTGTCTTTTCAGCTCTTTAGCTCCACCCTTGGGGCAACTTCTGCTCATGTTCTGATAAGGACCGTACACGATCGGATTTTTCGACAAAATGGGAAGAAAAATTCAAGCAAGAAGATTACCTGCAGAAAGATGCACGGATCTAGCACACAGGTGCCACTTCTAGGGCACCCTCCTCACCTATCAGACATATGCAGCCAATATAACATCTGGGACCCAGCAACGCTGACTACAGGGAACAAATAACACCGGAGCCACGCCATCCTGGTGATTAATCACAGGCAAATTAGGCAGCCGTGAGGCCCCTGTGAGTGCAAGGCCTTAGGTGGCCACCTAATTTGCCTAATTAAAGAGTCTTTTGAAGACTTCATGCAAGCATCTATACCTTAATATCATTTTTTTACTTTCAATATGTTTATTGATGTTTAACCGCTTGCCGACCAGCCGACGCGGCAGGTCGGCTCTGCTGGGCGGGATGACGTAGATCTACGTCATCTCGCCGGGCAGACAATAGGGGCGTGCGCGCACCGCTGGAGGTGTGCACGCGCAACCCCCGCTCGCCTCTGACTCCCGCGAGCGTGCCTGGCAGGCGCGATTGCCGCCGGGCACCCACGATTGCTCGTTACAGAGCGAGAACCGGGAGCTGTGAGTGTAAACACACAGCTCCCGGTCCTGTCAGGGGGAGAAATGCAATACAATATATGAACAGCGATCTGTCATTTCCCCATGTCAGCCCCCCCCCTTCAGTTAGAACCCACCCAGGGAACATACTTAACTCCTTCCTCGCCCCCAAATGTTAACCCCTTCCCTGCCAGTGCTATTTTTCTAGTAATTGCAACGGAATGGCCCGTGACAGACTGAGATATTCCTATGTCTAGGGTCACCTTATGTCCACTAGGGCCATAGGGTGACAAAGAATCATAATTCATATATTACAGAAGACATTAATAAGGGACATTAATAATAATTCATGTTTGCAGGATGTCTTCAAATATCAAAAGCTGTTAGCTATGCAATCTGGGCACACATGATTTTGAAAGGTGTTAATTCAGGTCTACAAGACCAGAGTGAGTCATACCTTTGTATAATAGGCTATTGAAATATCTTAAGGTGTTGGCTATTCACTGTAAAGACATTCCGTTGAAGGTGTGGATTGCACCCACTCTCACAAGACTCTGCCATTGTGTGATAAAGCTGTCTAGAGAACTTATTCAACTAGATGTCTGTGTTACTATTCAAGGTTAATTGAACACTATTGATGATACGGTGCCGTCATGTCTAGCTACCAATTAAAGAATTATCCTCAGTGAGTGAATAGGGGGGGGTGGAGATTGCATTGTCCTGTGATAAACTGCATTATGCTTGAGACTGTATAAGAAGCTGAGAAAATACCAATAAATTGTCATATCTTTGGAAGCAAGAACGGAGCTCTGTCTCGTCTTATTCTGGGAAAGGATATGGATCGTGTATGCAATATTGTCGGAGTGTGTCAGATAAGCTTGTCGTGGATGGATGGAAGGTTGTAAGCGGTGGTGACCGTTACAGAAATCAATGCATTTTTATAGCACTGATCGCTGTGAAAATGACAATGGTCCCAAAAATGTGTCAAAAGTGTCCGATGTGTCCGCCATAATGTCGCAGTACCGATAAAAAATTGCTGATCGCCGCCATTACTAGTAAAAAAAAATATTAAAAAAAATGCCATAAAACTATCCCCTATTTTGTAGACGCTATAACTTTTGCGCAAACCAATCAATAAACGCTAATTGCGATTTTTTTTTTAACGAAAAATATGTAGAAGAATAGGTATAGGCCTAAACTGAGGAAAACATTTTTTTTTAATATATATTTCTGGGGGATATCTATTACAGCAAAAAGTAAAAAATATTGGGCCAGATTCAGGTAGCCCGGTTTAAGATTACGTGGGCGTAACGTAGCTCTGATACGATACGCCGTCGTAAATTAGCGAGGCAAATGCTGTATTCACCAAGTTAAGTTACGGCGGCGTAGCGTAAATGGACCGGCGTAAGCCCGGGTAATTCAAATGTGGATGAGGTGGGCGTGTTTTATGGTAATGTGTTGTGACCCCACGTTTTTTACGTTTTTTTTTTTAAACTGCGCATGCGCCGACCTTGGACGTATCCCAGTGCGCATGCTCCAAATTATGACGCTACGGAGCATTGTTTTCAACGTGAACGTAATTGACGTACATCCCCATTCACAGACGAGTTACGCAAACGACGTGAAACCTGAAAAATTTGACGCGGTCCCGACGTCCATACTTAACATAGGAGGCGCCATCTTTTTGGTGGTTTATCTTTACACCTTACGTAAATGGCGTAAATTCACTGCGTCAACCGGGCGTACGTTCGTGAATAGGCGTATCTCGCTGATTTACATATTCTCGGCGTAAATCAGCGGGAACGCCCCTAGCAGCCATCTTAAAAATGCCATTAAGATACGACGGCGCAATACATCTACGCCGCTCGTCTCTTAACTCAATCCCGGCGTATCTTGTTTTCTGAATACAGAATAAAAATACGCCGGCGCATCTAAGAAGTTACGCGGCGTATCTCGAGATACGCCGCGTAACTTCTTACTGAATCTGGCCCATTGTTTTTTTCAAAACTGTCGCTTTATTTTTGTTTAATAGCGCCATAAATAAAAACCGCAGAGGTGATCAAATGCCACCAAAAGAAAGCTCTATTTGTGGGGAAAAAAGGACGCCAATTTTGTTTGGGAGCCACGCCGCACGACCGCGCAATTGTCAGTTAAAGCGACGCAGTTCCGAATCGCAAAAGGGGGCCAGGTCCTTTAGCTGCGTAATGGTCCGGGGCTTAAGTGGTTAAAGACTCCATTTTAATAACGCTCTTTCTCTTTTTCCCAGAACTGCAGTTTTTCTCCTCTTTTTTTTTAATTTTGCTGCTCTGAGTTTCTAAACTTAAAAGAAATAATCGCTTGTGTGACATTCAAACTTTCCACCAGCTGGCAGTAAAAGAAGAAGCCATAGCAAGATGCTGATGTAACTTCATTAGCAAGGTAATTCTGGACTCGTTCCAAGCTACTGTTCTGGAATCTGCTTGTTTTATTTAAAACCCATCGCCTCGAATTGTGTTATGTCGATCATCGGTAGTTCTAGAGATGGCAGCAATTTCCTGGCCTGTCTGTATTCTTTTTTGTAATAGATTTCTTTTTTTTTTTTTTGGGTGATATCCTAAAGTTTGGCACGTTTTCTCTTCTCTTTTTCAACTGTTTCCAAGTCGTAGCACACGCCCGCCAAGTGCCCTGGAACTGATATCTTAACCACTTCCATGCCGGGCACTTACGCACCTTCCCGCCCAAGCCTGTTTTCCAGATTTCAGCGCTGTCGCACTTTGAATGACAATTGCGCGGTCGTGCGACGATGTACCCAAACAAAATTGGCGTCCTTTTCCCCTCACAAATAGAGCTTTCTTTTGGTGGTATTTGATCACCTCTGCGGTTTTTATTTTTTGTGCAACAACTAATAAAAGACTGATTTTTTTTTTTTTTAAATACGTTTTTATTTTTTTCTGTTAATTTTTTTGTAAATAAGTACGTTTTCTCTTTCAATTACGGGCACTGATATAGCGCCACTGATGGACACTGATGAGGAAGTACTGATGGGCACCGATGAGGTGGCACTGATGGGCACTGATAGGCGGCGATGGCATGCGGCACTGATGGGCACTCAGTGATGGGCACTGATGAGGTAGTACTGATGGGCACTGATGAGGTGGTACTGATGGGCACCGATTAAGTGGTACTGATGGGCACCGATGAGGTGGCACTGATGGGCACCGATGAGGTGGCACTGATGGGCACTCATACGCATCACTGATGGGCACTCATACGCATCACTGATGGGCACTCATACGCATCACTGATGGGCACTCATACGCATCACTGATGGGCACTCATACGCATCACTGATGGGCACTCATACGCATCACTGATGGGCACTCATACGCATCACTGATGGGCACTCATACGCATCACTGATGGGCACTCATACGCATCACTGATGGGCACTCATACGCATCACTGATGGGCACTCATACGCGGCACTTGGCACTCATAGGCGGCACTTGGCACTCATAGGCGGCACTTGGCACTCATAGGCGGCACTTGGCACTCATAGGCGGCACAGATGGGCACTCATGGGTTACACTTATAGGTGGCACTGATGAGTACTTATGGGTGGCACAGATGGGCACTTATGGGTGGGCACTGGGGGTGGCACTGATGGACACTGAGTGGTGGCACTGATGGATCTATAAAAAATGTGATAAAACTACAGCGTTACTAAATCAAGATCACAACACACAATTAATAACCAAATGTAAAAAGCTGCAAAAAAATATTGGTGATCCCAACCAAATCTGAAAAAATTGAAAATAATGAAATTTGCGCTAAGAACAACGATCGACGTCCAGTCAGGATTTCACAACCACTTCCCGGACGTCAATCTGCGATTGACCGGGCGGGAAGTGGTTAAGCCACAAGAAAAAAAAAATCCACAATGGTTAAAGTCTGAACTTTAGTAGATATACAGTAAATAACACAATCTAGTGCAGCTCTGTAATAATTAATAAGTAATTGGCCCGGATTCACGTAGCACTTACGCCAACGTATCTACAGATACGCCGCGTAAGTACAAATGATGCGCCGTCGTATCTAGGCGCACAAACTAAGTTACGTCGAAAAATAGGCTTCTTCTGACCGACGTAACTTTCCTACGCCAGCGTATCGTGGGCGCATATTTACGCTGGATGCATATGGAAGTTTCGATTCAGAGATGCAAATGAGGGAGATACGCCGACTCACGAACGTACTTGCGCCCGGCGCATGTTTTAAGCAATTTGTGTAAGGGTTACGTCCGGCGTAAAGTTATTCCTCATATAGGAGGAGCAACCCCAAAAAGTCGAATTTTATGTTGTGTACTCCGTTTACGTAGTACGTGGATAGGACTGGGCGTAGGTTACGTTCATGTCGTAGGCAGTGTTTCGACGTATCTTTTGCAGTTATTTCGACGTGACTGTGAGCATGCGCACTGGGATGTGTCCAAGATACGACGCATGCGCTGTTTCCTTTTTTGAAGCTCAGCCCATCATTTGCATGGGGTCACGCTTCATTTTAATATATCACACCCACTAACAGCCCACTTCCACCTACTTTGACTTACGCCAACAACTATACGCTACGCTGGCGCAACGTTGGGCGCATTTTCTTTGTGAATACCATGGTTGCCTCTCAACGTTGCGCCGGCGTAGCGTAAAGAAGATACGCTACGCCCGCATAAAGATGCGCCGAGATACGTGAATCTAGCCCAATGTAAGTACCTGAATGTGACCTGGCAAGGTGCCGATAGGGTGTGTAACATAATGTCCCACACTCCGCTTGAGTGCTTCCGTCATATACCGCTTCCTATCAGTCTGGATATAGATATCAGATATTCCAGCTGACCTCAACACACAACGAGACGAGACTTGTTTGTCTGCTGAACATGGAGTGTTTAATAGAACCAAGAATACAACCTTATATACAGTTTAAAGAGGAGGTAACCAGAACAGAAATTAACATGAGCTAATTAACTAATCATTTACCCAGACAAGGTGACTGAGATATGACCTTTCAGGGTAGACATCACTTATCCTCGCTCACCTGCTACACATTATCATAAGTGTAAACACAGGACATATTCACACAATAGCAGGGCCAATTAGCACAGAGAACAGACAGATGGCTGGAGGGAATGTATGTATGTCCCAACAGTATGAATCAGTTAATCCAATATGGCATATACAGACATACAGCTCACAAAGAGCACCGTTCCCCCAAATGCCAGGGCCCATGATCGCAAGGCAAGAGGATAGCATTCAGTCCCTTTTAAAAGCCTCTGTCCCAGGTGAGTCTGTCACAGGGTGAAATCCCTGATCCTCTTGTAGAGGGTCCAGGCACACGGGGGAGGGGGGGGGGGGGCGGACAGCAGGGGGAATTAGTGATGATCGGCGTCATGGATCGTGTGATCCCTTTTATAGGGATACACAACCAATGACGTCACACCTACAGTTACACCCCCCTACAGTTGTAAACACACATTAGGTCACACATAAGCCCTTCAGCTCCCCCTTGTGGTTAACTCCCAAACTGCAAATGTCATTTTCACAATAAACAATGCATTTTTACCACTTGACATCAAATGACGGCGGGCGGAATACTCTATTGTTCTGACAGGACATCATATGATGTCCTGTCATTTAAAGCCACTAGGGGAGCGCACCCGTCACGTTACTGGGAACACAATGCGCGTGCCCAGCGGCCGCGATGGCCGCCGGGCACCCGCGATTGCCCAGTAACTGAGCAGGACCGTGGATCCACGTCCTGTCAGGGAGTGAAGACCGATGCTGTGTCCCTTGTACATAGGGACACAGATCGGTCACCTCCCCCAGTCAGTCCCCTCCCCCTCCAGTAAGAACACTCACTAGGCTACACATTTAACCCCCTTCCCTGCCCCCTATTGGTTAACCCCTTCCCTGCCAGTCACATTTATACATTAATCAGTGCATATTTATAACACTAATCGCTGTATAAATGTGAATGGTCCCAAAAATGTGTCAAAAGTGTCCGATGTGTCCGATATAATGTCGCAGTCCGGAAAAAAATTGCAGATCGCCGCCATTCCTAGTAAAAAAAAAAAATCATAATTATGTCCCCTATTTTGTAGGCAATATAACTTGTGCGCAAACCAGTCACTATACGGTTATTGTGATTTTTTTTTACCAAAAATATGTAGAAGAATACCTATCGGCCTAAACTGAGATACATTTTTTTTTTATGGGATATTTATTATAGCAAAAAGTAAAAAATATAGGGCCAGATTCACAAAGGAATTACGCCGGTGTATCTATAGATACACCGGCGTAATTCGAATTTCCCGCCGGCGTGTCATTGTTTTCTATCCAGAAAACAAGATACGCCGGACTTACGGTAAGATACGACTTGCGTAAGTTTCTTACACCAACGTATCTTAGATGCATATTTACGCTGGACGCTAGGGGCGCGTCCGTGTTAAATATGCAAATGAGGTAGAGACGGCGATCCACGAACGTACGTACGCCCGGCGCAGTGTGTTTACGTTGTTTGCGTAAGTGTCTGTACGGCGTAAAGATAAAGCTGCTATAGTGAGGCGCAGCCAATGTTAAGTATGGACGCCGGGACCGCGTCGTATTGGACATCGTTTACGTCGTTTGCGTAACTCGTTCGCGAATAGGGAATCGCGTATATTATGTACACGTCGCTTTCGTTGACTATTTTCGACGTGATTTCACGCATGCGCACTAGGGTACGCCCACGGCCGGCGCATGCGCAGTGTAAAAAAATCGTTTGCGTTGGGTCATTCATAATTATACTAAACCACGCCCCCCACTAGTTAATTTGAATTACACGCGCGTACGCCGGCCCATTTACGCTACGCCGCCGTAATCTACAGCAGAATTTCATTGAGAATTCGTAATACGCCGTTGTGGCTTACAGCGGCGTAGTGTAAATGGGATACGCCGCGCCGGCGTCCCATCTTTGTGGATCTGGCCCATTGTGGATTTTTTTTTCAAAATGTACACTATTTTTTTGTTTAATAGCGCAAAAACTAAAAACCGCAGAGGTGATCAAATACCACCAAAAGAAAGCTCTATTTGTGGGGAAAAAAGGACGCCGATTTTGTTTGGGAGCCACGTTGCACGACCGCGCAATTTTCTGTTAAAGCGACGCAGTGCCGAATCGCAAAAACTGCCCGGGTCCTTTAGCTGACTAAAGGTCCGGGTCTTAAGTGGTTAAAAAGTGCTTGGACTACGAAAAAAGTTGAGAAACATCGATATAGGCAATAGTGTTGCTCACGAATATTCGTATTGCGAATATTCGGCTCGAATATGGCATATTCGAGTATTCGCGATATATTCCGAATTTCGCGGTGAATATTCGCTATTTCGAATATTCGTATTTTTTCTATTTTTTTTTTAGAACAGATCACATCCTAGAGATCCCCATCGACGTCTAAAAGCATTGCTGGTATGATTAGAGACCTTGGGCCGAGTAGCTGCAGCGATCATTTTATATTGCCGAAAAATCGCAATGCGATTATTCGGCAATAGCGATATCGCGCGATTATTTTCGAGAAATTCGCAATATTGTTTTTAGCTAAAATAACACATATATTCGATTTCAGAGTGTTAGGCCTCGTACACACGATCGGACATATCCGATGAAAACGGTCCGCGGACCATTTCCATCGGATATGTCCGATCGGGAGTTTGATCCGATGGCGTGTACACACCATCGGATCAAATTCCCCGCCGCTGGACGGCGCGGTGACGTGGCGGTGACGTTGACGCCGCCACGTCACCGCACCAGGAAGTTAAACACTTCCGCGCATGCGCCGAATCCATTCGGCGGCGGCGCGGCGGCGGTGGGGGACGACATGTCTGCTGGTAAGTGTACTAACCAGCAGACATGTCGGGCGGACAGATTCCCACCGGATAGATTTCAAAGCATGCTTTGAAATCTGTCGGGTGGAGAAATCTGTCCGCTAGCCCATACACACGAGCGGAGATGTCTGCTGAAACGGTCCATCGGACCGTTTTCAGCGGACATATCCCCTCGTGTGTACAAGGCCTTACTGTCGAAATTCCGCAATCAATTTCTCATTCGCATTTTTGCGAAATTACGATAAAATATCAAGAATATTCTGAGCCAATCAGAGTGCTCCTTCCGCATTTGCCGAATATTCGCAATTATTTTGTATTGTAATATATCACGAATATTCTGAGCCAATCAGAGTGCTCCATTCCGCATTTCTCGAAATTTCGCAATTATTTTGTATTATAAAATATCACGAATATTCTGAGCCAATCAGAGTGCTCCATTCCGCATTTCTCGAAATTTCGCAATTATTTTGTATTATAAAATATCACGAATATTCTGAGCCAATCAAAGTGCTCCATTCCGCATTTCTCGAAATTTCGCAATTATTTTGTATTATAAAATATCACGAATATTATGAGCCAATCAGAGTGCTCCTTCCGCATTTGCCGAATATTCACAATTATTTTGTATTGTAATATATCACGAATATTCTGAGCCAATCAGAGTGCTCCATTCCGCATTTCTCGAAATTTCGCAATTATTTTGTGTTATAAAATATCACGAATATTATGAGCCAATCAGAGTGCTCCATTCCGCATTTCTCGAATATTCGCAATTATTTTGTATTATAAAATATCACGAATATTCTGAGCCAATCAGAGTGCTCCATTCCGCATTTCTCGAAATTTCGCAATTATTTTGTATTATAAAATATCACGAATATTCTGAGCCAATCAGAGTGCTCCTTCCGCATTTCTCGAAATTTCGCAATTATTTTGTATTATAAAATATCACGAATATTATGAGCCAATCAGAGTGCTCCATTCCGCATTTCTCGAAATTTCGCAATTATTTTGTATTATAAAATATCACGAATATTCTGAGCCAATCAGAGTGCTCCTTCCGCATTTGCCGAATATTCGCAATTATTTTGTATTGTAATATATCACGAATATTCTGAGCCAATCAGAGTGCTCCATTCCGCATTTCTCGAAATTTCGCAATTATTTTGTATTATAAAATATCACGAATATTCTGAGCCAATCAGAGTGCTCCATTCCGCATTTCTCGAAATTTCATTCACATTCGCAATAGCGAAATTTCGCAATCATTTCATTTACAAAATATATCGCGAATATTCGCATTTAACGAATATATCTCGAATATTCGACTATATATTCGAGATATATCGCGAAATCGAATATGGCATATTCTGCTCAACACTAATAGGCAATGGGCATCAACTCAACCTAGCTTGATGCTCTGCGGATTTCGAACAACGTCCTCCTTTTATTGTATAATCATTACACTCTGAAATATGCAGAGTTCAGCAAATGTGTGAATTATCAAATAAACTTATCAATGATTTCCCCTTTGACTTGTTATCCAGACAGCCAACGTGTCAGCACTGCTCCTCTTCAGCCATGTGAAGAGACTGCGTAATTGTGTCTCCTGGTCCTTGGCCATCTCTGAAGATTTTTCCTCGTGTCATGTGAACAGTAATTGGTAATTAGGGGTTCTATTTGAGACAGTACACGTGTCAAGAGGGTTTTTTTTTTTCTTTATATATAGATACTTGTTCTTGGGAGTTTTAAAAAAAAAATAGACATCAGCATTCTATAAAAGTCAAAGCTTTGACTTCATAAGTATTAATTTTTCAATTTTTTTATTTATTATTTTTATTTATTTTACAAAAACTAATTTAAATAAAAGAATACAAAAATTCTATATACTTTACCTTACCAGTGGTTCTTTTTATTTTTCCAGGCTAAGCAATTTTTCTGCAAAAAATCCAGCTAAAAATCTTGGCCCAGATTCACATACAATTAGATTCGCGTCGAGTATCAGAAATACACTACGCCGCCGTATTTTACCTGGCTCTACGTGGAATCCCGGTAGATTTTGTCCAGTAAACTACGGCGGCGTAGTGTATTTCTCCCGGCGCAAGCCATCTACGCGAGTAGGGGGCGTGAAGCATTTAAAATAGGCGCGTTCCCGCGGCGATCAAACTGCGCATGCTCCGTTCAGAAATTTCCCGCCGTGCATTGCGCGAAATCACGTTGTTACGTCATTCGTTGTTTGAGTAGCGTCGTTTACGGACATTCCTATTCCCGAACGAGTTACGTAAAAAAAAAAAAAAAAAAAAAATTTAATTTGACGCGGGAACGACGGCCATACTTAACATGGGCTACGCACCGTTAGACCAGCAAATAGCTGGTCTAACAGTACGCAGCGAAAAAATGACGTAAGCGATTGCGAAGACCGCTCGTATCTTCGTGGATCGCCGTAAAAAGTCATTTGCATATCCCGACGCTGAAAACGACGCGGACTCCTCCCAGCGGCCGCAAAAATATCGCAGCGTAGATCCGAAGGCTTACGAAGACGTAAGCCTCTCGGATCGAAGCCTGAAGCCGCCGTATCATGGTTTGAGGATTCAAACTAGTGATACGGCGCGCACAATTTGAAATTACTCCTAACACCAGTTAGACAGGCGTAATCGCTCTGTGAATCTGGGCCCTTATCTCCTAGTACAGGAAAACCTTGGTTTGAGAGTAACTTGGTTTGAGAGATTTTTTGCAAGACAAGCTAAACGTTTTAATAAATTTTGCCTTGATATACAAGCGATGTCTCGCTATAAGAGAAGCGTCTTATCACAACTGAGTTCAACTGCTTGCCGACGAGCCGCCGCAGTTATACGGCGGCAGGTCGGCTCTGCTGGGCGAGAGCGCGTAGCTATACGTCACCTCGCCCAGCATCCATTCGGGGCGCACACGCGCCGCCCGCTCGCCCCCGTGCGCGTGCCCGGCAGGCGCGATCGCCGCCGGGCACACGCGATCGCTCGTTATAGCATCTATATCTTAATATAATTTTTTTACTTTCAATATGTTTATTGATGTTTAACCGCTTGACGACCAGCCGACGCGGCAGGTCCGCTCTGCTGGGCGGGATCACATAGATCTACGCCATCTCGGCGGGCAGACAATAGGGTCGTGCACAGGGGCGGACTGACAACTCATGGGGCCCCCGGGCAATAGGAGATTATGGGGCCCCCCCAGCAAGCTGCATGCTGTGGGGGCACTCGATAGGAGGGAGGGGCCAGGTGCAGCGAAGAGGGACCCGAGAAGAGGAGGATCTGGGCTGATCTGTGCAAAACCAACTGCACAGATGAAGTAAGTATGACATGCTCGTTATTTAACCGCTTGCCGACCACCCACCGTAGTTTTACGGCAGCAGGTCGGCTCGGCTGCGCAAAATCACGTAATATTACATGATATAACGTGATTTTGCATTGCGGCCACTAGGGGCAAACGCGATCACTCGTGACAGTGCGAGAATCGGGAGCTGTGTGTGTAAACACGCAGCTCCCGGTTCTTTCAGGGGGAGAAATGACTGATCATCTGTTCATACAAAGTATGAACAGCGATCTGTCATTTCCCCTAGTCAGTCCCACCCCCCCTACAGTTAGAACACACCCAGGGAACATAATTAACCCCTTCCCTGCCCCCTAGTGTTAACCCCTTCCCTGCCAGTGTCATTTTTATAGTAATCAATGCATTTTTATAGCACTGATCGCTATAAAAATGCCAATGGTCCCAAAAATGTGTCAAAAGTGTCCGAAGTGTCCGCCATAATGTCGCAGTACCAAAAACAAGTTGCTGATCGCCGTCATTACTTTTGCGCAAACCAATCAATAAACGCTTATTGCGGGTTTTTTTTTCCAAAAAATATGTAGAAGAATACGCATCGGCCTAAACTGAGGAAAAAAATAGTTTTTTTTATATATATTTTTGGGGGATATTTATTATAGCAAAAAGTAAAAAATATATATTTTTTTCAGAATTGTTGCTCTATTTATGTTTATAGTGCAAAAAATAAAAACTGCAGAGGTGATCAAATACCACCAAAAGAAAGCTCTATTTGTGGGAAAAAAGGACGCCAATTTTGTATGGGAGCCACGTCGCACGACCGCGCAATTGTCAGTTAAAGCGACGCAGTGCCGAATCGCAAAAAGTGCTCTGGTCTTTGACCAGCAATATGGTGCGGGGGTTAAGTGGTTAAAAAAAGAAGAGCGGTGCCTCTATGTGTAGCAATATGGTTACATTTAATGAAGGTGCAACATTTTGCAACTTATTGCTACACTTATGCCCTGTACACATGATCAAAATTTCCGATGGGATAAAATCCGATTGGAATTTTTCGTCGGAATTCTGTTCAAGCTGTCTTGCATACTGTACACACTGCCAGACCAAATTCCGATCGTCCAAAATGCGGTGACGTAAAACACTATGACGAGACGAGAAAAATTAAGTTCAATGCTTCCGAGCATGCGTCGACTTGATTCTGAGCATGCGTTTTTTTTTTCCTCCGGAAGAAGAATATGGCTCCAGCAAGAAGGAAGAAGAATATGGCTCCAGAAGGAAGAAATATGAAGCGTCGGAAGCCTCAGAGGGGGGGGGGGGGGGGGGGGGTTGTCGTCTTATACGGTGAGTACAGGCAAACAATCATACAAAAATGTAAAATTAGGGGGTCGTCTTATACGCCCGGTTGCTTTATACACCGGGAAATAAGGTAGCTGATCCAGCCAAAGTTAAAGGGGTACTTCACACAGGCTGCCGATTCAAGGCTTGTCAGAGCTCCCAGCAGGCTTAAGACAGAAAATCGCTGTGGTGAGCAGACCTGATGCAGATGACAGCCAGATAGACACTCAGCCAAACACCCCCCCCCCCACCAGCAGACTCAGCCAACAACCCCCCCCCCCCCCCTCGCCTGCCAGCAGACTCAGTGGAAAAGCATTCAGGTTGGTTTATGTTTCCCCATGTGACTCTAGCAGCCATGTTGGGTCAGACAGAGCCTGTTTAAGGCCCTGGCTCCCAAATTAGACGCCCATTTTCGAGTTGGTAGAGTAGGAACTGCTACCCACCCTGCCAGGAGTGTACTACCATTATTGAAAAGTTCTGTCATGGTTATGCAGTCATGTTTGTCTGTCAGCTTACCTCTCCATGTGCTCAGATTAAGAGGCCAGCCACTCTCACCTGGCTGCTTAATTAATCTCTCCTCAAAGCATGGCTCCACCCCGGGCCCTATCAGAGAACTCTATATTAACCTGTGCACTGCAAGAAAGCCCTGCTGATCAATATCAGTCCGCCAGCAGACTCAGCCAACAACCCCCCCCCCACACCAGCAGACTCAGCCAACAACCCCCCCACCAGCAGACTCAGCCAACAACCCCCCCACCAGCAGACTCAGCCAACAACCCCCCCACCAGCAGACTCAGCCAACAACCCCCCCACCAGCAGACTCAGCTAACATCCCCCCACCAGCAGACCCAGCCAGCCACCCCCCCACCAGCAGACTCAGCCAACAACCCCCCCACCAGCAGACTCAGCTAACATCCCCCCACCAGCAGACCCAGCCAGCCACCCCCCCACCAGCAGACTCAGCCAACCCCCCCCTCCCGCCAGCAGACTCAGCCACCCACCCCCCTGCCAGCAGACTCAGCCAACAACCCCCCCCCCCCCACCAGCAGACATAGCCAACAACCCCCCCACCAGCAGACTCAGCCAACAACCCCCCCACCAGCAGACTCAGCCAACAACCCCCCCACCAGCAGACTCAGCCAACAACCCCCCCACCAGCAGACTCAGCTAACATCCCCCCACCAGCAGACCCAGCCAGCCACCCCCCCACCAGCAGACTCAGCCAACAACCCCCCCACCAGCAGACTCAGCTAACATCCCCCCACCAGCAGACCCAGCCAGCCACCCCCCCACCAGCAGACTCAGCCAACCCCCCCCCCCCACCAGCAGACTCAGCCACCCACCCCCCTGCCAGCAGACTCAGCCAACAACCCCCCCCCCCACCAGCAGACATAGCCAGCCACCCCCCACCAGCAGACTCAGCCAACAACCCCCCCACCAGCAGACTCAGCCAACAACCCCCCCACCAGCAGACTCAGCCAACAACCCCCCCACCAGCAGACTCAGCTAACATCCCCCCACCAGCAGACCCAGCCAGCCACCCCCCCACCAGCAGACTCAGCCAACAACCCCCCCACCAGCAGACTCAGCCAACAACCCCCCACCAGCAGACTCAGCTAACATCCCCCCACCAGCAGACCCAGCCAGCCACCCCCCCACCAGCAGACTCAGCCAACCCCCCCCCCCCGCCAGCAGACTCAGCCACCCACCCCCCTGCCAGCAGACTCAGCCAACAACCCCCCCCCCTGCCAGCAGACTCAGCCAACAACCCCCCCACCAGCAGACACAGCCAACAACCCCCCCCCCCTCCCGCCAGCAGACTCAGCCAGCCACTCCCCTGCCAGCAGACTCAGCCAACAAGCCCCCCACCAGCAGAAACAGCCAACAAACCCCCCCCCCCCCCCGCCAGCAGACTCAGCCAACAACCCCCCAGCCACCAGACTCGGCTAGCCACCCCCCCCCGCCAGCAGAGACTCAGCCAACAATAGGACAATTCACTGGACTTGCCCCGCACGCCTAAGGCTGCCAGCCCTCCCCTGATGGACACGTAGAGCAGCAATGGACTCTGACCCACCCCCTCTCTGCTCATTGGCTCATGGGCTGTGATTGACAACAGTGATGGCTCCCACTGCTGTCTCAGCCAATGAGGAGGGGGAGGAGTCCCTGCAGAGCTCAGGTAAGTATTATGGGGGCTTGAAGGGGGGGGGAGGCTGCTGCATACAGAAGGCTTTTTACCTTCATGCATATAATGAACCTCGAGCCTTTAAAACCATTTTAACCACTTAAGACCCGGACCATTATGCAGGTGAAGGACCTTGCCTCTCTAAGCGAATTCGGCACTGCGTTGCTTTAACTGACAATTGCGCGGGCGTGCGCTGTGGCTCCCAAACAAAATCGGTGTCCTTTTTCCCCCACAAATAGAGCTTTCTTTTGGTGGTATTTGATCACCTCTGCTGTTTTTATTTTTTGCGCTATAAACAAAAATAGAGCGACAATTTAAAAATTTTTACTTTTTGCTATAATAAATATCCCCCAAAAAAAAAATATATATATATATATATATATATATATATATATATATATATATATATATATATAAAAACTTATTTTTTCCTCAGTAAAAAAAATAAAAATTGCAATAAACGTTTATCGATTGGTTTGTGCAAAATTTATAACGTTTACAAAATAAGGGATAGTTTTATTAATATTTATTTTTATTAGTAATTAGTAATGGTCATCGTTTTTTTTTTTTTTTGTGACTGCGACATTATAGCGGACACATCGGACACTTTTGACACATTTTAGGGCCATTGTAATTTTCACAGCGAAAAGTGCTATAAAAATGCACTGGTTACTGTGAAAATGACGATTACAGATTAGGAGTTGACCACTAGGGGGGGCTGTAGGGGTTAAGTGTGACCTCATATGTGTTTCTTACTGTAGGGGGGCGGGGCTGGACGTGTGACATCAGTGATCGTCGTTCCCTATATCAGGGAACAGACAATCACTGACACTGCCACAACGAAAAACGGAGAAGGTTTGTTTACACTCCCCGTTCTTCAGCTCCGTTGACCGATCGTGGGACACCGGCGGCGATGGGGTCCCGCGGTAGCGGTCATGGAGCTTCGGACCGGGTCACAAACGCGCTGCCGGCGGCGCGCCCGCAACCCCATGGCTGGGCTTAAAGAGACACGTACAGGTGCACGATTGTGCCCAGCCGTGCCATTCTGCCGACGTATATCGCCGTTAGGCGGTCCTTAAGTGGTAGTGGTTAATAAATAAAAACTTTTTTGTGCTCCAACACCTTTGAAACTTCAAAGGAAAACACATTTTTGCTAAAATGAATGTCTGCAAGGTAGACAGACAGAATAGTGTAATGATTCTGTTACCAAACGAGTAAATACCTTTTAAATTCCTTCATCTATATCACCTTCAGCATTCTAGTTTCTGTTCTCTCATTCAATTCCTGGTTTGCGGCGCTCGTTCGTGTAAGAACTACATTTCCCAGTATGCATTGCAGCACGCCCAGTAATTCACACCTCCTTGAAGTCTCTTAGGCCGCATACAGACGAGGAGACATGTCCATCTAAACATGTCCGACGGACCGTTTCCAGCGGACATGTCTCCTCGGATTTTGGTCCGATGACGTGTACACACCATCGGACGAAAATCCCCTCTGACAGCCGTGATGTGGCGGTGACGTTGACGCGCCACGTCACCACTCCAGGAAGTAAAATACTTCCACGCATGCATCGAATCCATTCGACGCATGCGGGAGATTTATGTCCGCTGGTTAGGCGTACTAACCAGCAGACATGTCCGACGGACAGGTTTGCAGCGGACAAATTTCAAAGCATGCTTTGAAATTTGTCCACTGGAAAAACCTGTCCGCTAGGTCGTACACACGATCGGATATGTCCGCTGAAACTGGTCGGCGGACCAGTTTCAGCGGACATACTCGATCGTGTGTACGCGGCCTAACTCGTAGAGAGCGTCCTGCCACACAGATGTAGTTCCCAGGAGGGGGCGAGCACGTCACTGACCACCGCAGTAAAGCCTCCCTTCACGGTGGTGAGTAACAATCAGACAAGCAGGAAGTGAACAGAACAGAGAAGAAATAGAGCAACTTCTGAGCAAAAACAAACAATGAGGAAGTGAAAAGAGGAATGTCTGCAGGTAAAGGATGCTTATTATGAAAAACAAAAAATTTCCTTTACAACCCTTTTAAAGTGGAGTTCCACCCATTTTTTTATGTTTGTCTGTGCTGCATGCCCTAATCTCAGGGGGCCAGATTCTCAGCGGCGCTACGGAGGAGTATCTCAGATACCCGTTGTATCGCCGTTTTTTTTGGCTCGTATCTATGCGACTGATTCTTAGCATCACTTTGGCATAGATACGGGTGAAGTTCCGACAAGTGTAATACCATTACACTTGCGGATCGTAGTTGTAATGACAACTCCGGCCACTAGGTGGCCTTTACGTTGTTTTCTCATTTGCCTATGCAAATGAGGCTACTACGCCGATTCCCGATCACTTTTACACCGCACCGTCGTCGCGTACATCGTTTTTGTTCGCGTAAGGTTACCCCTGCTTCTATGAGGAGTAACCTTACGAAGTACCGTCGCATGCCGTCGGGTGCCGTCGGATGCCATGTTAAGTATGGCGTTGGGTCAGCGTCGGCTTTTTCCGTCGCTTACGTCGTTTTACTAACTCGTTCGCGAATAGGGGCATTGCGTAGTGACGATCACGTCGTTTTGACATCGGTTTCAACGGCGCTTTCCGACGTGAGCTGGAGCATGCGCACTGGGCTTTTTCCCCGGCCGGCGCATGCGCAGTTCGTTCGACGCGGGGGCGCGCTTCATTTAAATAGAAGCCCCCCCTATTTGAATTACGCGGGCTTACGCTGGGCCATTGTCGCTACGCCAACGCAAACTATGGAGCAAATGCTTGGAGAATACGGCAGCGTAGTGTAAATGGCTTACGATACGCGGCCGGATTTCTTAGAGAATCTGGCCCATAGTGTTCAGAATGGACAATTTTTATTTATTTTGTTGCTTGTAAATACCTTTATTTTGTAGTCCTTCATTACTTCCTCCTCCTTATTAGCCTAGGCTAATAAGTCACAAGGCTATTTGCAAGGGTTTCTGGGATAGGCATCATGTTTCCCAGAAGTCCTTGCAAACCTGACTGAAACCTATTACATTGCTTGTGCAGCACTGAGCATGTGCGAGATATGCAAAGCTGAAATCCAGGAAGTCATACAGTCTGGCTTCATGATGCCCACACTTAAGATGGCCACGGTCTATTTCTAGATTATAGAAATGCTGTAACAACCTAACAAAACGGACCTTAGTTTACAGAATAACTTTACTAGAATACATTAAGCTTGTGTATTACAGGGGTATTTATATTTAAAAAGTGAAATTGTGGGTGGAACTCCCCTTTAAGTACAGTACTCTGCTTTACTAACTTGAAAAATAGACCTGAAGATCGGTCTACTTCAAGTTCTCTTTGACGATTTAAATAACAATTCTGTAAATTGTAACGGAACTTAGCTAACTATTATAAATCAGAAGACTTCACCTAATCAGTAATGCCACCTCTATTATACGTTGGAAAATATAATTTTTCCAATTAACATTAAGTCATTTATTTTTATTTTATTTTTACCCGGCCAAGAGCAGATAATTATGCGGAATTTTTAAAAGTTTTCCTCCAAAGTTGTTTTTGAACTCTTTTCGGAAGTGTACAAAAGGGCACCTGAGTGATCTCATAAATATGATTTATTAAGAAGCTCACATTCCTCCAGGAAGCAAAAAACAGAATGAGCCATGACGAATTTATGTTTGCCTAAAGGTAGGGATGAGATATTTTTTACTTATTGGGCAAGTGATTGCAATCTATTAAAAATGAGTTTTCTATTAAACTTTCACGGCTCCTTTTCCCTTATAATGATATTGCTTTAGGAGCATCAGCTGCATGCACCAGATGGAATTTTCTGAAAGCCTTTAGGGGGTCTGGTTGCGCAGTGGAACATGGTAAATTTCTACTTAAACATTCATTTTAATTTTGCAAAAAAAAAATATGAACTTGTTGTTTCTGTGTGGCTTGGTGTTTTCTCACACTTTATCCCCATGTTTTTAGCGTAGAAAAAAAAAAAGGAGACATTCGGAGTGGATTGCTCATTCAATGGTCACCTAGGCATTGTGCTAGGCTGGGGCATTGTATTAGGCTGTTGGGACAAAATCAGGAGTCAAGTCCTTGGAAAAAAGTGTGGGAAATCCTCCACCAAGATCCACTCCCCCACCAAAAAAAATAAAAAGATATGCTCATATGCATAATTACTAAACCGCATGTTTTTTTTCCGATCCACTGTACCTTAGTACTCCTTTATGTTACTGGCCGCTTCCTGTATATGGATTCATCGGGTAGTGTGCGGGTATTCCATCACTTCCTGTATATGGATTCATCGGGTAGTGTGCGGGTATTCCATCACTTCCTGTATATGGATTCATCGGGTAGTGTGCAGGTATTCCGTCACTTCCTGTATATGTATTCATCGGGTAGTGTGTGCGGTTATTCCGTTACTTCCTGTATATGGATTCATCGGGTAGTGTGCGGGTATTCCGTCACTTCCTGTATATGGATTCATCGGGTAGTGTGTGGGTATTCCGTCACTTCCTGTATATGGATTCATCGGGTAGTGTGCGGGTATTCCGTCACTTCCTGTATATGGATTCATCGGGTAGTGTGCGGGTATTCCGTCACTTCCTGTATATGGATTCATCGGGTAGTGTGCGGGTATTCCATCACTTCCTGTATATGGATTCATCGGGTAGTGTGCAGGTATTCCGTCACTTCCTGTATATGTATTCATCGGGTAGTGTGTGCGGTTATTCCGTTACTTCCTGTATATGGATTCATCGGGTAGTGTGCGGGTATTCCGTCACTTCCTGTATATGGATTCATCGGGTAGTGTGTGGGTATTCCGTCACTTCCTGTATATGGATTCATCGGGTAGTGTGCGGGTATTCCGTCACTTCCTGTATATGGATTCATCGGGTAGTGTGCGGGTATTCCGTCACTTCCTGTATATGGATTCATCGGGTAGTGTGCGGGTATTCCGTCACTTCCTGTATATGGATTCATCGGGTAGTGTGCGGGTATTCCGTCACTTCCTGTATATGGATTCATCGGGTAGTGTGCGGGTATTCCGTCACTTCCTGTATAAGAATTCATCGGGTAGTGTGCGGGTATTCCGTCACTTCCTGTATATGGAGTCATCGGGAAGTATGCGGGTATTCCGTCACTTCCTGTATATGGATTCATCGGGTAGTGTGCGGGTATTCCGTCACTTCCTGTATATGGATTCGTCGGGAAGTATGCGGGTATTCCGTCACTTCCTGTATATGGATTCATTGGGTAGTGTGCGGGTATTCCGTCACTTCCTGTATATGGATTCATTGGGTAGTGTGCGGGTATTCCGTCACTTCCTGTATATGGATTCATTGGGTAGTGTGCAGGTATTCCGTCACTTCCTGTATATGGATTCATCGGGGAGTGTGCGGGTATTCCGTCACTTCCTGTATATGGATTCATCGGGTAGTGTGCGGGTATTCCGTCACTTCCTGTATATGGATTCATCGGGTAGTGTGCGGGTATTCCGTCACTTCCTGTATATGGATTCATCGGGTAGTGTGCGGGTATTCCTTCACTTCCTGTATATGGATTCATCAGGTAGTGTGCGGGTATTCCGTCACTTCCTCGATGCCGCAATGTCTCCTGGGAGCTTTTGTCATTGTTCCCAGGAGACATTGTGGAGGTCTGCTTAAAGTTCTTTCTAAATCCCGCGATAATCCAAAAACAGTCAATGACCAATGGTGGACATACAGGGACAAATGACTGACGCGTTTCACATCATATTTTGATGCTTACAGCTATGAAAATAATTAGTTCCACATTGACTTTAATTAGATGCAATTTCGTATTTGGCCAGAGGTGGGGGGTGGGCGCCGGAGAGCCTCGGAAATGGCCAAAAAAGGCCCAAGGACACGTCCCAGACCTACCATTTGCTCCAGGTGTGACCAAATGACATGGGTCACCCTATTGTATAAAGTCCTACACCAAGATGGCTGCATTTCAAGACATTACAGCGTTCAATTGGACAGCTGACCTCCCTGAGAGGCTAACAGACTAACAGACTCCATAAGGGGACAATGCCCTCACAGACTTCAGTCTGTCTGTATAATGGCACAGTGCCACCTACAGGACAGAGGAGGAACAAGCAGCTGCCAAGACACAGGTCTACCTGTTTCTTTTATTCTTGCCCAAAACCATAAAAATTATTGAACAGGAAAAAAACATGAAATATTTTTTATCACTACATAATTGCATTTTTTAAATATGTGTCTAAAGCTCAGCTTAAAGAAGAAATCTCAACAATGATGCATGTTTATTTATTTCAGCATTTAAGTTTTACCTAACCACTTCCCGACGGCCCTACGACTATGTACGGCCGCAGGGTGGCTCTCAATCCCTGGGACGCCGTCTTTTTACGGCCGCCCCTTTCCTCGCTATCGAGTGCGCATCGGGGAACTTCTGTGCTGGCCGTGTCCCGGCTATTTACAGGCGATTGTCGGCCAATGAGAGGTGATCTCAAATGTAAACATATGAGATCATCTCTCATTGCCGGCTCTCCCTCCTCACACAGACAGCGCGTGTGAGGAGGGAGAAAGTTCGGTGAGTTAAACTGCCATACAGTGCCTTACAGTGCCCAGTGCCCATACAGTGCCCAGTGCCATACAGTGCCCATACAGTGTCCAGTGCCATATAGTGCCCAGTGCCGCCCAGTGCCATACAGTGCCCATACATTGCCCAGTGCCATACAGTGCCCAGTGCCATACAGTGCCCATACAGTGCCCAGTGCCATACAGTGCCCAGTGCCATACAGTGCCCATACAGTGCCCATACAGTGCCCAGTGCCCATACAGTGCCCATACAGTGCTCAGTGCCATACAGTGCCCATACAGTGCCCAGTGCCATACAGTGCCCATACAGTGCCCAGTGCAATACAGTGCCCATACAGTGCCCAGTGCCATACAGTGCCCAGTGCCATACAGTGCTCATACAGTGCCCAGTGTCATACAGTGCCCATACAGTGTCCAGTGCCATACAGTGCCCAGTGCCATACAGTGCCCATACATTGCCCAGTGCCATACAGTGCCCAGTGCCATACAGTGCCCATACAGTGCCCAGTGCTCATACAGTGCCCAGTGCCATACAGTGCCCATACAGTGCCCAGTGCCCATACAGTGCCCAGTGCCATACAGTGCTCATACAGTGCCCAGTGTCATACAGTGCCCAGTCAGTGCCCGGGAAACACTTGGTGCCCCTCCGTACCCACCTCTGCCGCCTCCGTACCCACCTCTGCCGCCTCCGTACCCACCTCTGCCTACTTTCCAAAAAGGGGTTATTTGGGGGGCAGTTGTACTTTCCTGGCTTGTTAGGGTCTCAAGAAATGAGATAGGCCTTCAGTACATCAGGTGTGATCATTTTTTATGATTTGCACTATAGCTTGTAGACTCTATAACTTTCACACAGACCAAATAATTTCCCAAAATGTTGGGTTATTTTTTATCAAAGACATGTAGCAGTATAAATTGTGGCCAAAATGTATGAAGAAAAATTTATAATTTGCAAAATTTTATCACAGAAACTAAGAAAAAATAATTTTTTTTCCAAATTTTCTGTCTTTTTTCATTAACAGCGCAAAAAAACAAACAAACCCAGAGGTGATCAAATACCACCAAAAGAAAGCTCTATTTGTATGAAAAAAAAGGACAAAAAAAACATTTGAGTACAGTGTTGTATGACTGAGTAATTGTCATTCAAAGTGTTAGCTAAATAGCTTCCTTTACCTTACTGCAGTACTGGTTTCATGTCCTCATTGTTCGTTTTTTGCTTTGAAGTTGCTGTAATCCTGCTCTGTTCTCCACACTTCCTGCTTGTCTGTTTCCTTATAACCACAGTGCTGGGAGCTTTCTCATGGTGGTCTAAGCTGTCATTACTGTGTGTCTAAAACTTCCCAGAACCAATCAGATTCATTTTAAAAACAAAACACTGCCCTGGATTTGTTTGTTTTTGTTCTGTGTGTCTCTCTACTTCGCAGGAACATGAAGCCAGTTCAAAAGTGAAACTAACCTGCAGGCACATTATATGATTTATTTTTTCTCTATTTTTAATCATTTTGAAAAGGAATCGGTTAACTTTTATGTCTCTATACCCTGTAAACAGTCATTTCAGCAAAAAAAAATGTTTTCCTTTAGTGACGCTTTAAGTGCCCAGTAAGGAAGGGGTTAAAGTGGTGCAGTACTCTCGGGAAAATGTTAAAAGAAAGTCTATATACTCATTAAAAAAATATGTGCATGTTTATATTTTAAAACCAAGCTTGCACCTAAGAAGCAAGACCGTGGCGTTGTAGAGGCGATCAAAGCTACCTAAAAATTGCTTTTACTTTTAAATTCATGTCACCGCTTTCATAATCAGCGGCAGAAATCAATATTTTGCCTCCTTCTGTTTAAATTTGCTTTAATCTACAACTTTGTAACTTAAAAGGAATGTGGGTGGTTTTGTATTTTTGTTTTCTCTATCTATTTATTGTAGTCAGGGGTAAAATAACATAATTAAAATTCTCTTTATTATTAATTTTTTTTAAATAAAATGTTGTATTTATTTTTTATTACAAACATACATACAAATACTGTATATACTCGAGTATAAGCCGACCCGAATATAAGCCGAGGCACCTCATTTTACCACAAAAAAATGGGAAAACGTATTGACTCGAGTATAAGCCTAGGGGGCCAGATCCACAGAGCCCTTACTCCGGTCTATCTCCTGATACGCCGGCGTACTTTCAAATTACCCGCGTGGTATCATTAGTTTGAATCCTCAAACCATGATACGACGGCTTCGGGCTTCGATCCGACAGGCTTACGTCTCCGTACGCCTTCGGATCTACGCTGCAATATTTTTGCACCTGCTGGGTGGAGTTTGCGTCGTTTTCCGCGTCGGGGTATGCAAATGAGCTTTTTACGGCGATCCACGAAGTTACGATCGGCCGTCGCATTCTCTAACGCCGTCGCTAGTCGGCTTTTTCCGGCGTATAGTTAAAGCTGCTATTATCCGGTCTATAGTTAGACGTGCCATGTTAAGTATGGCCGTCGTTCCCGTGTTGAATTTTCATTTTTTTTTTTTTGCGTAAGTCGTCCGTGAATAGGAATGTACGTAATTTACGCTACAAAAAAAAACAGACGCTTCGACGTAATTTCGCGCAATGCACGGCGGGAAATTTCTGAACGGAGCATGCGCAGTTCGATCGCTGCGGGGACGCGCCTGATTTAAATGATTCACGCCCCCTAATCGATTCCGCCTGCGAGAAATACACTACGCCGCCGTACCTTACGGCCCGAAATCTTCCTTGATTCGACTTAGAGGCAGGTAAAATATGGCGGCGTTGAGTATCTCTGATACACTGGGCCAGGGCCATTCTCTGTGGATCTGGCCCAGGGTGTCTATCTTAATGCCCTTACTTTTCCTCGCTGTGTCCATGTGCCCATTAGGGTTACCACGTGTCCCGGATTTTGCCGGTCTGTCCCCCAGGCACCTTCATTTCAGGACAATACAGTGTCCCGGAAGGAAACTGACACAGCCACCCCCCCCCCCCCCAAGCCAAACTAATGCCCCAAAAATGGCCACCACATCACTGCTTTACTCAATGACAGCACTTGTGCTGGCCGGGAATGCCTGGAGGAGCACAATCCCCGCCCCCTGCGTGTGATTGGAGAAATCATAAATCCCGCCTCTTGTGTCCAATCACTGTGCTGTGATTCGTTACACCACAAGCTGATTTTTGGGAAGGGGGGTGTCCCTGAATGGTAGTTTGGAAATGTGGTCACCCTAGTGCCCATGCCTCACTGTGCCCATGCCTCACTGTGCCCATGCCTAGACTTACATTTAGGTAAATCGGTTCTCTCCGGCCGTAGGTCCCCCAGACAGCAAATTTTGCACACTTGTAAAGTGGAATTGGGACTATATGTGTGCCAAGTTTCGTGTCCAGGGGACCTATGGCCGGCTGGTACCAGGTCCCCAAAGTACTGGAGAAATGACCGTTTAACATGGGAGTCTATGGAAATTGGTGCTCCCTGGCCGTAAGTCCCCCAGGCAGCAAACTTTGCACACTTGTAAAGGAGAACTGGGGCTATACGTGTGGCCAAGTACGGTCGGCCGGTACCGGGTCCCCAAACTCCGGGAGATCAGGCGCAAAAAGTTGACTTGAGTATAAGCCGAGGGGGGCATTTTCAGCATCAAAAAATTTGCTGAAAAACTCGGCTTATACTCGAGTATATACGGTATGTCAAATGAATCCATAAAATATCAAAAATAGGAAAACACACAAAACAGACAAAGCTTGCCCCCCTCGGACTAAAGTAGCTTAGCATATAATAAACAAAGCATAATAGAGACATAAATAAATCGTACACATCAACCCCTAATATCAATCGTTAAACTATTTCAGCTTCCTCAAAACAGCGTCAAATTATCTTTCTTTTACGCACTGATTTCTTCTCTTCTACTCCTCACTCCTCCTACTTTAAAATTCTCTTTATTTAAAAAAAATCTAAAGCACCACACTCTAATATTTAGCATTGTTTTCTACACAGCCAGACGGAGGCACACTAGTTTCCTTTCAACATGGTTACCTGAAAACCATTATTTGCCATGTTGGAAGAAGCTGTTTGCAGAGCTCAATAGCTCAAGTTGGAATTTGTTTTCCCATGTTAAAGACAAGACATTTGGCTTGCTTCTCTTTAGGGTGTCGAATGCATGTTCTGATCTTTCATTTAGGCCGGGTTCACATATGTACGGCTGCGGTTCCCGGTGCATTACTGTTCACCAGTTCAGGTGCGAATCAGGTCTGAATTGTTGCCTGAATTTGAAACTAAACCAGACCCAAAACACACACAGGACCCTTTTGAAAGCTTCAAGAAGAAAATCGATCAGGTGTGAACAGAGCTATAACAACTAAAATTGGGTGGGAGCTGTGGTGGCTCAACATGCGCTGCGCTGACAAGCTGTTCACCTCTGCAGCCAAGGGTTTGGATCCCGGTCTCGGCTACATGTGAATTGAGTTTGGTGGCCTCAGCCCGGCTCCCGGTGGGTGTGCTATGCAAGGTACGCCTGTGGTTAGTATGCCCACCCCCCCCCAAAAAACACCACACTTGCACGCACACGAAATTGGTTTAACACACACGCACTTTGGCCATGAGGTCTCCTAAAATAAAGAGAGGCGAAGGACCTACGGGGCTGGCTGTGTGGGCTAGACCCCCTCACTCCCTCATAGGGGGAGTCCCTCTGCCCCGTTGGGGTCCCGTTGGGCCCCAGTCGGGCTCCCAAGTGGAGCAGGTAGGGCGGGGTGAGTGGGAGGCCCCCCCTCACACCCGCCATTGCCACCGGGGGCATGGAGAAGGATAGCGATTGCCTCCGGGGGGAGGGTCTGCCTACTCCCAACTCCTGCAGTCCGGCTCCTCTCTCTCGAGTTCACGCACAAAATACACTTTAAAAAAATAAAAAATAAATAAAAATTAAACAACTAGGTGGGTCAAAAATCATTCACAAAAACAACTCTGAACATACTGTAGGCTCTTAAATGTAAAGACTTGGCATACACCAGAGCAACCATATGCTATGCTCGGTTCGGCTGCGGCCGCGGTTCCCACCATGGGTTTCCGGTGCGTTCCTGTTCAGCGGTTCAGGTGCAAATTAGGTCTGAATTGTTGCCTGAATTTGAAACCGAAACCACTAGTTTCCTTTCACCATGGTTACCTGAAAATCTTCATTTGCCATGTTGGAAGAAGCTGTTTGCAGAGCTCAATAGCTCAAGTTGGAATTTGCTTTCTACAGTTAAAGACAAGACATTTGGCTTGCTTCTCTTTAGAGGGTCCAATGCATGTTTCCATGTTCTGATCTTTCTTTTAGGCCGGGTTCACATAAGTTCGGCTGCGGTTCCTGGTGCATTTCTGTTCACCAGTTCAGGTTGCGAATCAGGTCTGAATTGTTGCCTGAATTTGAAACTGAACCAGACCCAAACACAGGACCCTTTTGGAAGCTTCAAGAAGAAAATCGATCAGGTGTGAACGTAGCTATAAAAACAGAAATTAAATAACTAGGTGGGTCAAAAATCATTCACAAAAACAACTCTAAGGCCGCGTACACGCGATAGGTTAACCAGAGGACAACGGTCTGATGGACCATTTTCATCGGTCAAAACCGGTCGTGTGTGGGCCCCATCTGTTACTTACACCTTTGGTTAAAAAAAAGACAACTTGCTTTAAAATGTAACCGATGGATGCCTAACCGATAGGTCAAAACCGATCGCTAGTACGCACAACCGGTTAAAAATCCACGCATGCTCAGAATCAAGTCGACGCATGCTTGAAAGCATTGAACTTCATTTTTTTCAGCACGTCGTTGTGTTTTACGTCACCGCGTTCTGACACGATCGGTTATTCAACAGATGGTGTGTAGGCGCGACTGACCATCAGTCAGCTTCATCGGTTAACCGATGAGAACAGTCCTTCGGACCATTCTCATCGGATGGACTGATCGTGTGTACGCGGCCTAAGAACATACCGTAGGCTCTTAAATGTAAAGACTTGGCATACACCGGAGCAACCATATACTACGCTATGCCCCCGGATATCATAAACACCTAAACCCCCCCCCTCTATAACACTACAAACCAAGTCTATTTGATTGTGGCTAATTGCTACTAGCTATACCATGACCTGGGTGACTATTGAATATACGTGAAAAGTTTTGGAAAGTGTTTAAGACACCTGGCAGGTTTTTATTGCGGTCTGTGCCCCCATTAGGGAGATTCATTCTCTCCATTAGTCATGTTTACCGTTATTATCAAAAGTGAAAAAAAAAATGTAGGTTGCCCTCAAAATGGTAATAGAGGGCAAACCTTTTACTGGGACACTAGTTCTGTTAACCCTGATGACAACTAGGGATTCTATCAGTTTGGAGGGATTTCCTCTCACTTCCTGGTTTGGCTTGGGGACTGGACATGAAAGGAGATCTCTCCAATGGGACACTGATGGCATAAAATAATCGGACAAGAGCTATAATGCACTCTTATGTCCCGTACACACATATTTAGATAGTTAGTCAGGTTGAAAAAAGACACAAGTCTATCCAGTTTAACCATAAAAAAATAAAATAAAAAAAAAATATTGTACAATCCCATATACCCGATTCTATACCCAAAGTTGATCCAGAGGAAGGCAAAAACCCCAGAAGAGTATGCTCCAATTTGCTACAGCAGGGGAAAAAATTCCTTCCTGATCCCCAAGTGAGGGGGTCTAGCCCACACAGCCAGCCCCGTAGGCAATCGGATTTACCCTGGATCAACTTTACCTATAAATGTCAGTACTCAGTTATATTATGTACATTTAGGAAAGTATCCAGGCCCTTCTTAAAGCAATCTACTGAGCTGGCCAGAACCACCACATTTTCACAGCTCTTACTGTGAATAAACCTTTCCATATTTGGAGATTAAATCTTTTTTCCTCCAGACGTAAAGAGTGCCCCCTTGTCCTCTGTGATGACCGTAAAGTGGATAACTCAACACCAAGTTCACTATATGGACCCCTTATATATTTGTACATGTTGATCACCCCCCCCCTTATTCTCCTCTTCTCAAAAGTGAATAAATTCAATTCCTCTAATCTTTCCTCATAGCTGAGCTCCTCCATGCCTCTTATCAGTTTGGTTGCCCTTCTCTTCACTTTCTCCAGTTCTCCGATATCCTTTTTGAGAACTGGTGCCCAAAACTGGACTGCATATTCCAGATGAGGTCTTACTAATGATTTGTACAGGGGGGGGGGGCAAAATGATATCTCTATCTCTGGAGTCCATACCTCTCTTAATACAAGAAAGGACTTTCCTCGCTTTGGAAACCGCAGCTTGGCATTGCATGTTATTATTGAGCTTATGATCAACTAAAACCCCCAGATCCTTCTTCACTACGGATCCCCCCAGATCCTTCTCCACTACGGATCCCCCCAGATCCTTCTCCACTACAGATCCCCCCAGTTGTACTCCCCCTAGCATGTATGATGCATGCATATTCTTAGCCCCCAAGTGCATAACTTTACATTTATCAACATTAAACCTCATCTGCCACTTAGTCGCCCAATTAGACAGAGCATTGAGGTCGGCTTGTAAATTGGAGACATCCTGCAAGGACATTATTCCACTGCATAGCTTGGTGTCATCTGCAAAGACAGAAATGTTAATTTTGATCCCAGACCCAATATCATTTATAAAGATAATAAGAAGTAAGGGTCCCAACACCGGTCCTTGGGGTACACCAGTGATAACCTTGGACCATTCAGAGTAAGAATCATTAACCACGACTCTCTGAATTCTGTCTTTTAGCCAGTTTTCTATCCATTTACAAACTGATATTTCCAATCCTGTAGACTTTGGTGGGAACTGCATCAAACACTTTTGAAAAATCCAAGTGTACCACGTCCACCCGATCATTTTTCCTGTCGGAAAAAGTCAGATGAGAGCTTTTCGGTCAGGAATCCCGACCATGTGTATGCTCCACCTGACTTTTTCCAATAGGCCGGCAAAAGATAGACAGTTGGTTCTCTTTTTTCCTGTCAGGATTGCCGACTGACTTTTTCCCGTCGGAAATCCCGACCGTGTGTACTGCATTACTCTCTCCAAAAAAAAAAAAAATGTTGACACTTTCAAATTTAAAGCTACAACTTTTGTTTTCAGTCTTGGGTACAGTGTAGAAATTAATCTCTCTCTTTCATGTTTTTATGGTTGCCTGGGTTCCCACTGAGGAGGTGATATTTTTCTATTTGACGTGGTGACCATTGTCATGGGTACAGAAAGTGGTGGAAAATAAAATATTTTACATTTATCACTAGAACAGGAAATCTTTTAATGAGGATGCCTGTTCCCATGTCAACTCTGTAGGAAACTTTAGACATACAGGTAGTTAGTGGCTACTGCAAATACTTAAAAAGGTTTTTACTCTTTTATTGTATTTTGTATTTTGAATGTATTGTTTTCTAGTTTTTTTAGTTAAAACTCAAAAGCCCCCAAAAAAATAAAGAGGTTAAACATGGTTGCATTCATTAACTGCTTGCCGATCAGCTTATCAGATTATACTGCGGCAGGTCGGCATGATCTTGCGAAACCGTCAAAGCTGTATGTCGGCTCCTTTAAGCGGGATAGCTAATGTGCCCGCTGCACTGCGGGGGTGCCGATGCGCATGGCCGGTGGTCACGATGACCGCCGACTATGCACGATCGCAGTCGCGAGAACAGGACACAGATTCCTGTTCTGTGAGGAGAGGAGAGGAGAGGCAGATCGCGAGTTACTAGCTAGGAACAGCGATCTGTCATCTCTAGTCAGTTGCACCCCCCCCCCACAGTTACAACACACACTAGGGAGCACAGTTAACCCCTTGATTGATCCTTAGTGTTAGCCTCTTCCCTGACAGTGAAATGTATACAGTAATCAGTGCATTTTTATAGCACTGATCGCTGTATAATTGTCAATGGTCCCAAAAATGTGTCAAAGGTGTTCAGTCTGTCCGCCATAATGTCACAGTCCCGATAAAAATGACTAGCAAAAAAAAAAAATTATAATAAAAATGCCATAAATCTATCCCCTAATTTTAGACGCTATAACATTTGCGCAAACCAATCAATACACGCTATTGCAATTTTTACCAATCACCAAAAATATGTAGAAGAATACGTATTGGCCTAAATTGAGGAAAAAATTTGCTTTATAACCACTGAACACCCGCCGCACGCCTATGTACGTCCACAGAATGACACGTACAGGCAGATGGGCGTATATTTACGTCCCTGCCTTCTAGCGGGTCGGAGGTCCGATCGGGACCCCCTCCGCTGCGTGCGGTGGGCGGCTTGCCTCCCGGAGCGATCCAACTTGAGGTGGTGGCTGCTCGATTCTGTCCGCCCCCTCGTGATCGCTCCCAGCCAATCGCGTGAACCCCACGCCATGTCACTTCCTCTGCCTGTAAAATGTAAACATAGGCAGAGGAAGTGATGCAGCTCTCATCTCGGAGGTATTTTCAAACCGCCGAGAGGAGAGAAGAGTCACAGCAAGTCGCACCAACACTACACTGACACCACACACATAGGCACATAAACCCCTTGCGATCACCCCCCCCCACCCCCCTGTCACAGTGTCACTGAATGCAGTGATCATATATTTACTGATCACTGCATTTAGTGTTAGTGTGACAGGCAGTTAGTGTTGGGTCCAGGGTAGCCCCCGTACCCCCCCTAATAAAGGTTTAACCCCTTGATCACCGCCCTAGTTAACCCTTTCACTCCCTATTGCCAGTGTCACTAAGCGATCATTTTTCTGATCGCTGTATTAGTGTCGCTGTTGCCGCTAGGTAGCTATTTTTTTTTTTATTGCAAGTTTTTTTTTTACTAAAGACATGTGGCTGAATACATTTTGGCCTAAATGATTGACTAAAATTTAGTTTATTCGATTTTTCTTATAACAAAAAGTAAAAAATATTGTTTTTTTTTCAAAAATGTCGCTCTATTTTTGTTTATAGTGCAAAAAATAAAAATCGCAGAGGCAATCAAATACCATCAAAAGAAAGCTCTATTTGTGGGAAGAAAAGTACGCAAATTTTGTTTGGGAGCCACGTCGCACGACCGCGCAATTGTCAGTTAAAGCGACGCAGTGCCGAATTATAAAAAACGCCTCTGGGCATTTAGCAGCATATTGGTCCGTGGCTTAAGTGGTTAAAAAAAAAATCTTCCAGGGGCTGAAGTGGTTAAGAATACAGTTATATTTGTTTTCAAAAATATTTTTCAGTTTTCCATTAAAAGCCACGCTTTTTTGGCTGTACTTCTGTGGATCACAGGAGTGCAGTTTGTTCTACACTCCCGTAACCCGTTTTCAGCAGGCAGCAGGCTGAAGAAGCCCGCTGTCAGCTGACATCACAGTGCTGGTGGAGAGCAAGATAACAACAATGGAGTCAGGATCCGCCTACCTGCCTGGACCGTCACACGTCTCAGCCTCTCAGCAAGCTGCTCAGAGTAAGCTTGGCTTTATCTGGCTGATGCCCTCTACACACGATCGGTTCATCCGATGAAAACGGACCGATGGATTTTTTTATCAGATATCCGATAAAGCTGACTTTTATCAGTCTTGCCTACACACCATCAGTTAAAAATACGATTGTGTCCAATGCGGTGACGTAAAACACAAGTTCAATGCTTCAGAGCATGCCTCGACTTGATTCTGAGCAATCGTGGATTTTTGACCGATGGATTTCTCCACAGACGATCGTTTTTTTTCTATCGGTTTTTTGAACCATCAGAAAATTTGAAAACAGGTTCTATTTTTTTCATAGATGGGGAAAAAAAACGATGGGGCCCACACACGATCGGTTTGTTCGATGATAACGGTCCATCGGACCGTTTTCATCAGACGAACCAATCGTGTGTACAGGGCATTACAGTCACCAGCTCTCTGCTCACTGAGCTGTGAGAACCGACCGATCGGAGTTGTTTGATCGCTTGGTTCTCAGTGGTAGAGGCGCTGGGGGACAGATTCAGCATCTGACCGATGCTACATCCACCTAGGTAAGCATGAATCTTAGAAAAAAATAATCTTATAATTAGCTTAGGGATCATGGGGATCTATGTGGATAACTATAAATGAAATATTTAAGAAATCAATTAAATTATTTTACCAGAAGAAAATTTGCAAAAACAAAATGGGGATGCGGACCTTCATTAGAAGGTATCAAGGGATCTGTTTTTTCATGCAGCCTCTGAATATAAGCAAATTGAATCACTGAATCAAGGTGACCCTACAGAGAACATGGTGGGAAACCCAAAATGTAGCTTTTGTCATTAAAACTGGAAAGTTTTCAATTAGAGTGTCCAGAGATAGCAAGCAATTGTGCTGCGAGTTTGAAAACGACTTGCTAAGCTATTTCTAGACTTGCCAGGCTTCACAAGTGTGTTGCACAATTGCAGCAAGTCTCCAATTGCATGACTCCAGATCAACTTACTTTGCAAACATTCTAAAAGTCTGCAGCAAGTTCTGGTTTAGTTATGTTGTACAATAGACATCCCACCACAGGGGGGCACTGTGGCTGAATTTTTATGCTGTAAACCAGGGGGTGGGGAACCTTTTTTCTGCCAAGGGTCATTTGGATTTTTGTAACGTCATTCGGGGGCCGTACAAAATGATCAACTTAAAAATTAGCACCGCACCTCTGGACCCCTTTTACATTACACAGCACTGCACCTCTGGACCCCTTTTAAATTACACAGCACCGCATCTCTGGACCCCTTTACATTACACAGCACCGCATCTCTGGACCCCTTTACATTACACAGCACCGCATCTCTGGACCCCTTTACATTACACAGCACCGCATCTCTGGACCCCTTTTACATTACACAGCACTCTGGACCCCTTTTACATTACACAGCAACACTCTGCATCACTAGACCCCTTTAGATTTACACAGACACCCCCCAGCTCTGTCCTTTCCTGCATTAATCATGCAGATGGAGAGACAGTGAGCAGCGCTGAACAGAGGGCAATCACCAGCTCTCTACTCAGCGCTGCTTAATGTCTCTCTCTCCCCTGCAGTACAGGAGAGGGTTTGCTTAACCTTGGAACTGGAGAATGAGAAAATTAAACTTGGCGCGCCGCCGCGCTGTATACACGTGCACACCTTAGCGCAGAGGCACAGCGCCTCCCACTCCACCGCCCGCCAATCCCTGCCGTTATCAGTTTTTTTTCAGCCCTTCCGCCTGGTTGGCTGGTGTTCCCCGACACTCCCACATCGAGAGAGACAGACAGTTCCACCAGCCAACCAGGCGGAAGGGCTGAAAAAAAAATGTTTCCTGCTCGGCGGGACTCAGGGCCCACACTCAGCGGCATGGGGGGACGGATGGAACGATTTCACGGGCCGCATGCGGCCCGTGGGCAGTAGGTTCCCCACCCCTGCTGTAAACTTTAAGAGCTCTTGCTGTAGACTCACCAGTGCAACTTTGCTTTTTCTAGAGACTTGCCACGCAAAATTTCTACAAATTGGATTGTAGCCGTATTAGTGCAATTGTGTCGGAGAACATTGAGTACCAATAGTACTTAACTCGTACTCAACAAGCACTACAAATTAGAAAAATGACAACTAGAACTTGTGCTTCAAGTGCTCTCCAAGGGCCAGTTTCAAAAGAGTTACGACGGCGTATCAGTAGATACGCCGTCGTAACTCAGAATCTGCGCCGTCGTATCTTTAAGCATATGCTCAAAGTGAGATACGCTTAAATGTTGCTAAGATACGACTGGCGTAAGTCTCCTACGCCGTCGTATCTTAGCTGCCTATTTACGCTGGCCGCTAGGGGCGTGTACGCTGATTTACGCCTAGAATATGTAAATCAGCGAGATACGCCTATTCACGAACGTACGCCTGGCCGTCACAGTAAAGATACGCCGTTTACGTAAGGCGTTTTCAGGTGTAAAGATATACCACCAAAAAGATGGCGCGGCCAATGTTAAATATGGACGTCGGGACCGCGTCTAATTTTTCACGTTTTACGTCGTCTGCCTAACTTGTCCGTGAATGGGGCTGGACGTAAATTATGTTCACGTCGAAACCAATCTTAGCAGCGTAATTTGGAGCATGCGCACTGGGATACGTCCACGGACATGCGCCGTTAGTAAAAAACGTCATTTACGTGGGATCACACTTAATTTAAATAAAACACGCCCACATCAAACACATTTGAATTTGGCGGGCTTACGCCGACCCATTTACGCTACGCCGCCGTAACTTAGCTTTGTGAATACAGCACTTGCCTCTCTAATTTACAGCGGCGTAGCGTATCTGAGATATCTGCGATACGCTACGTCTGCACAAAATTACGCCGCTCTACGTGAATCTACCCCCAAGTGTACAACTTGCCAGGGAAAATGTGCAGCAAGTTAACGGACTCATGCCCCGTACACGCGGTCAGGATTTCCAACAGGAAAAATTCAGTCGGAATACATATCATGCCGCATACACACGACCTTTTTCCACAGCAAAAACTATCAAGAAACCTGCTGGCAGAGCTTTTTTGCCAAGAAAAACATGCTCTCTTTTTTCTCGTCGAGAGTCTCAATTTTCCGGTCGTGTTTCTCGTCGGGCTGGTTTACGACGAGAAACACGTTCGTGTGTATGCTTAGAAACCCGTGCATGCTCACAATAAAGTATGAGACGGGAGCGCACCTTCGGTAAAAGTAGAGTTCATAATGGAGATAGCACATTCGTCACGTTGTAATAGACTGAAAAGCGCAAATCGTTTCTCTAAAAATGTTACTAACACGCAGTGACACGAGATTAGCAAAAGCAGCCCCAAGGGTGGCGCCAGTGGAATCGAACTTCCCCTTTATAGTGCCGTTGTACGTGTTGAGAACCCGCGTTTGAGAAGGACGAGATTTTGTCTAGACAGTGTGTATGCAAGGAGAGCTTGACAAGAATCTCATCGAGGGAAACAATGTTTCTGTTTCTGTTCTGTTTCTGTGATGAGATACACGGTCGTTTGTACGAAGCCTTAATCTATTTCTGTCGTAATTCCCAAATACCAAGCTTCTTCAAGCCAAGTTGAAACTGAAGAGAAAGGGAGGCCCGGAGTGGAAAAGCAGCAAAGCAAAATAACGTAGGGCCGGGCATGACTAGGTGGAGGTAGGGCAACGAAGGGTTAACTGTAGGAGGGAGCCGGTTGGTTGGAAGGAAATCATGTGGAGAAGCTAAGAGGGTAGGAGTATTATTTAAGGAGGGGGCGGGGACCGAGAGGCAAAGTGCGGGAAGGAAATTGCAAGGAGGCAGGTTTTTCCCACCCAACCTCCCTATGTGTTGTGCGTCAGTGTTGTTCGTTTGTTTTATTTTCTTTCAGGTTTGGATATGTGGTCGTCACGACAGCAGTAGCGGAGTGGTTGGCGGTGTTAGTTGGCCTTTGATGGCGGCAGTTACAGATGTGATGGAAATGGTGGTGGGCTCATCGGTGGGATGGGACCCTTATGGGGGTGTCCGCTGGAATACGGTTATGGTTGCACTGCAGGGGAAAAGGTTTGTCTCCGAGCTGGGTCGGCTGGGGGCCGGTTATAGTTAATGGTTGCACAGTGTAGTGGTAAAAGGAAGATGAAGCCGGGTTGTCGTCAAAGACCAGGAAGCTGGGTTATAAAAGTTGGTTACAAAAATTGTTAAGGAATAAAGTTTTGTGTGATTTAATTATTTTGATTTAATTATTTAATTTAAATATTTATGTGGTTAAAATTAAAATTGGCTGTTGTGGCCTTTTTTACTCCAACAAGATTGTGTCTCTCGTTAAAGGGGAGGTTCCCCTAAAAAGAAACTTTTAACATTGCCTGTCTCTTCTTAATAACATTTAGAATCGGCTGGTAGTTTAACGATCGGATGTCTGTCCCTGGCTGCCAGACCCGGAAGCGGCGGTGAGACTACATGCCGAAAATGGTATGTACGGGTGTTTTTGTTTTAAACTACCAGCCAATTCTAAATGTTATTAAGAAGAGACAGGCAATGTTAAAAGTTTCTTTTTAGGGGAACCACCCCTTTAATCTTAGTAAAGGGGGGTAACTAAGGTAATAAAAGGAGTTGACGGTTTTGGGGAAAAGTTGGGCTATCCGAAGTACACTGGACATGTTTGTAATGTTGGAGATATGCCATAGCTTCTCCAAGCCAAGTTGGAACTGAAGAGAATGCACATGAAAAAATACGTACAGGTAGATAACTAGTAGTAGTTAGCATTGGCGCATCTTTATGCCGCCGTAGCGTATCTTCTTTACGCTACGCCGGCGCAGCGTTGAGAGGCAAGTATGAAATTCACAAGAAAATGCTCAAGAAAATGCTCCCAACGTTGCTCCGGCGTAGCGTATATTCGTCGGCGTAAGCCGACGTAAGTCAAAGTAGGTGGAAGTGGGCGTGATGCATGGTAATGAAGCTACTTCTCCAGATCCAAAGTGGCTTAGTCTAGCAATGACAAACCGTTAACATTTTAAAACAAGTCCAGCTGAAAATGACTAACTACGACTAGCTATAACATACCGTATATATTATAAGTTTTTCAGACCATTTTTTTGTGCTGAAATTGCCCACCTCGGCTTATAGTCGAGTCACCTTTTTGCGCCAGATCTCCCGGACTTTGGGGGCCCTGTACCGGCCGGTCGTAGGTCCCCTGGACCCCAAACTTGGCACACATATAGCCATTTTTCTCTACAAGTGTGCAAAGTTTGTTGTCCTGGGGACCTACGGCCGGGAAACACGATTTTTGGGCGTGATGCATGGTAATGAAGCGTGACCCCATGCAAATGATGGGCTGAGCGTCATCCAAGAAACGAACGGCGCATGCGTCGTATCTTGGACGTATCCCCGTGCGCATGCGTACAACCACGTCAAAATAACTGCCTAAGATACATCGAATCACTACCTACAACCTGAATGTAACCTACGCCCAGCCCTATTCACGTAGTACTACGTAAACGTGGAATGTGGAATAACTTTACGCCGGACGTAAGCCTTACGCAAACCACGTATCTTTTCCGCCGGGCACATCTACGTTCGTGAATCGACGTATCTCCCTCATTTGCATATTTGCAATGAGGCGTCCAGCGTAACTATGTGCCCAAGATACGCCGGCATAGGCAAGTTACGTCGGTGGACTGAAGCCGGATTTTAGGCGTATCTGAGTTAGGTGATTAAGGCGCATAGATACGACGGTGCATCTTGACACTTACGCGGCGTATATCGAGATACGTCGCCGTAAGTGCTACGTGAATCCGGGCCGATATATATATATTTTTTTTTTATTCGCACTTGCCTCAGTCTGCCCCCTACAGTCTAAAGCAGCCCTCAAAATTTCCACTTGCCTACTAGCATTTGGCGAGTGAATTTAAGCTGGGGGCGAGTGATGACAGGGCTGCATGACCAATCTCCCTCCAATCTGTGCCTACACTTAGAGTCCCAATGAGATTGGCGGCCGAAGAGGAAAGGTGCATGCTCGGGAAAAGTAGTCTGGTGAGCCGCGCACAGGCAGAGCAGTACACAGGTGCTCTCCTTACAATTCTCATTAAGCCATAGGACCTAACAGTATGCCCCCTCCCCCCTCCCAATGTAGCTGGAGAGCAGAGAGCAAGAAGTAATGAGTGAGGTGGAGGATTGCGAAAATTACCACTCCGGTGCAGCGCTCACTGAAAGTTGCCCTGACATGAGAGCGGCAGCCTTCCTGTTCGTGCAGTTTTCTTCTCCTTATGCTCTATGTAAGTGACCAACAGTTCAGCCTGAGCATTGAGAACAGACTGGTCTCAATGTGTGCTGTGCTCCAGCCTGAATAAAAGGGGGAAGTGGGGACATGCAAGCGTGGAGCCGCACACAAAGGGCTCCTGATGATGAGATAAATAGGAGAGAGAGAGAGAGAGAGATAGGATGGATGGGAGTTGCAGAGGAGACAGCAAGAGAATGGGGAAGAGACCCAGTTCTAGTGCCCTGTCCCTCTGGTCTTCCCCCAGTGCCCTGTCCCTCTGGTCTTCCCCCAGTGCCCTGTCCCTCTGGTCTGCCCCCAGTGCCCTGTCCCTCTGGTCTGCCCCCAGTGCCCTGTCCCTCTGGTCTGCCCCCAGTGCCCTGTCCCATTTTGTTAAAGAAGTTGTTCTCCATAAAACATTTAACAGAGTCATTCCATGAGATAATCTATGAGGCAGGGGCGGACTGACAACTCATGGGGCCCCCGGGCAATAGAAGATTATGGGGCCCCCGGCTTACAGATTGCCACCACGCCAGGAGGCAGTGCAGAGGCGGGGCAGCTCAAATCTCTGGATTTTCACATCAAAAGCATGTCAGTTTTGGACATGTCAGGGACAGATGTAAAAAAAAACACTGATTTTTACATACTGTCCCTGGTTTTACTGAGCCTGGCAACCCTGTTGGGGCCCCCTAGTGGCATGGGGCCCTCGGGCAGTGCCCGAGTGACTCAATGGTCAGTCCGCCCCTGCTACGAGGGCATGTTACGGGTGCAACTTTGCGCAGGGCAGTGTATGAATTAGGTGGGGCAACTGGTGGCGAGTAACTCTTGAGGCCTGGCTAGTAGCTCAGGGCTTGAAATTTTGAGCCCTGGTCTAAAGGACAGTATACTGGTCCTTTGTTGAAAAAATTTGGAGACCTCTGACCTACATACATATGTACCTTCACAGACATAGAAGTGTTGACTAATGGATATACTTAAAAGGTTTTCTTCTTTGGCTGGATTTTTGGTTTCCGATATACTGGTTTCAGTTAAAATCAAGAACTAAAAAAAGTTAAACATGGTTCCGTTCATTAAAAATAAAGGCATATCAGTCTTCAACAATCTTTGTCAGTTTGGCATTAATTAGCTTAGGGATCCTGGGGATCTAGATGGGTAGCTATAAATTAAATAATTAAGAAAACAATTAAAAAAAAAAAAAAAAATTCTACCGGTAGAAAATTTGCGAAAAAACAAAATGGGGATGGAGACCTTCATTAACGAATATCAAGGGATCTATTTTCTCACATAACTTCTGAATATAAGCAAAATAAAATCAAGGTGACCTTACGGAGAATGTTCTGAGTGTTGTTTTAGCTCCTAGTTAAATTCCTGACAGCTATTCAATAAGTCAAGATATATTCTGACCTTTATAATTATGACAGAATCAAGACACAAAGCGGGCATGACAAAACTCTGCAATGGATAAAGCATTGTACATCAGAGACTGAACTAACTGTTTTTAATTGGAGAAATGTCACATAATAAGTTGTTTGTGGTTCAAAAGGATGCTTCGGAGAATTTTTGTACAAGAGCTTGTCGAGATATAATATAGTATTTGGTCATGGGTCTAGCTTGCAGTTGAGAAAATATTTATTTTGTTAAATTAAAGCGGCTGCACTAGATTTTCAATTGTTTAATTTAAACATGAAATAATATCTCTGCGTTTCCAATTTTGCAAAAGAAAATGAAAAAAAAAAAAAAAAAAAAACATTCATCATACAAGGACACTCAACTATTTAGTTATGGAACCAATATAAAGGTACACCGGCAAAATGTAATTACCTATATGAATTTGGTTTCACCGAGTATGTGCTGCACGTATCTTGGAAAAAATATTTTTTCATGAATATTTCTTGCCGCAGTCCTAACCACCGACCCCAATTTAAAACCTAGTTAAAAAAAAAAAAAAAAACTTTTGAAATTTCTTGCGTCGGTCCACCAGACAGGGATGGACCACCAGACAGGGATGGACTGGCCATTGGGACTACAGGGAGTTTCCCGGTGGGCTGATGGCTCAGAGGGCCGGCTTCACTGACAGCGGACCACCACCCCCTCCACTCCTCTGTCTCTCCCTTCCCGCATCGCTCACCTCCTCTCCCTCCCCGCAGCGATCGCCTCCTCTCCCTCCTGGCAGCGCTCACCTCCTTTCCATCCTCGCAGCGCTCACCTCCCTTCCATCCTCGCAGCGCTCCCTCCTCTCCCTCCTGCAGCACTCACCTCCTCTCCATCCTCGCAGCGCTCACCTCCTCTCCATCCTCGCAGCGCTCACCTCCTCTCCATCCTCGCAGCGCTCCCTCCTCTCCCTCCTGCAGCACTCACCTCCTCTCCCTCCCCGCAACGCTCACCTCCTCTTCCTACCCGCAACGCTCACCTCCTCTTCCTACCCGCAGCGCTCACCTCCTCTCCATCCTCGCAGCGCTCACCTCCTCTCCATCCTCGCAGCGCTCACCTCCTCTCCATCCTCGCAGCGCTCCCTCCTCTCCCTCCTGCAGCACTCACCTCCTCTCCATCCTCGCAGCGCTCACCTCCTCTCCATCCTCGCAGCGCTCACCTCCTCTCCATCCTCGCAGCGCTCACCTCCTCTCCATCCTCGCAGCGCTCACCTCCTCTCCCTCCCCGCAACGCTCACCTCCTCTCCCTCCCCGCAACGCTCACCTCCTCTTCCTACCCGCAGCGCTCACCTCCTCTCCCTCTCCGCAGCGCTCACCTCCTCTCCCTCCCCGCAGCGCTCACCTCCTCTCCATCCTCGCAGCGCTCACCTCCTCTCCCTCCCCGCAACGCTCACCTCCTCTCCCTCCCCGCAACGCTCACCTCCTCTCCCTCCCCGCAACGCTCACCTCCTCTTCCTACCCGCAGCGCTCACCTCCTCTCCCTCTCCGCAGCGCTCACCTCCTCTCCCTCCCCACAGCGCTCACCTCCTCTCCCTCCCACAGCGCTTACCTCCTCTCTCTCCCCGCAGCGCTCACCTCGACTCCATCCTCGCAGCGCTCACTTCCTTTCCCTCCCTGCAGTGCTCACCTGGGGGGAACAAAGAAGCAGGGGGAGGACCAAAGGAGCAGGGGGGATGACAGAGGAGCATGGGGAAGGGGACAGATAGCTGACTCAACAGCTATGGCCTGGGAGTTTCTCACTTCTGCCTAATCTTGTCCCATAAGGGGGGGGGGGCACCCAACTGATTATTTGCCCCGGGTGAAATAATGTCTAGCTTCCCCACTGGTACAGCCTATAAGAGTACCAGTATCAGCCGTTCTACTCTAATAAAGTAGAACAGCTAGTGGCTAGTGAAGGGGGAGAGGGGGCTTGGGTGGCCGGCGGGGGGGGGGGGGGGGGTTCGGGCGCCATGGGAGAGACCTGTCAAAGTGGACCAGTCTGGATGAAGTCCAGGGCCACATTTTTGTCCCAGTCCAGCCCTGCCACCAGAACATCTGCCACCCTTCCTGACCAGGCCATTTTTTGTGATATGGCACCACATTACTTTAACTGACAATTGCGCGGTCGTGCGACGCTGTACCCAAATTAAATACAGTACAGTTGTGCTCATAAGTTTAAATACCCCGGCTGAATTTATGATTTCTTGGCCATTTTTCAGAGAATGTAAATAACACAAAAACTTTTCTTTCACTCATGGTTAGTGTTTGTCAATCAACTGCGTTTACTCTTTTTAAAGAGGAAGTAAACCCTCTAAAACATTTCTTTAACTACTTGTCAACCACCCGCCATCAAAAGACGGCGGGAGGAAGACTGTGTTATCCTGGGTGTACGTCATATGACGTTGCGGCTTTAAAGTCCACTAGGGGGGGCACGCCCGGCGCGTCACTGAGAACCCGGTGTGCGTACCCGGTGGCCGCGATGGCCGCCGGGCACCCGCGATTGCTCAGTAACTGAGCAGGAAAGTGGATCTGTGTGTGTAAACCCTCATCCACATCCTGTCACTCCCCTCTCCCCACAGTAAGAATCACTAATTAGGGAATACATTAACCCATTCCTCGCCCCCTAGTGTTAACCCCTTCCCTGCCAGTCACATTTATACAGTAATCAATGCATTTTTATAGCAGAGATCACTGTATAAATGTGAATGGTCCCAAAAATGTGTCAAAAGTGTCTGATGTGTCCGCCGCAATATCGCAGTCACGATAAAAATCGCTGATTGCCGCCATTACTAGTAAAAAAAAATGTATATATATATATATATATATATATAGCACAAAATGCTAGATCCAAAACTTGTATCGGAACACGTATGAGGAACATATGTACATAAGGAAAAATGAAGGCAGTAGTTTCAATAATAAACCAAACTAAACGTCATAGGCCTACTATACAGGTTGTCAGGCAATTCCCTGGGAGGTTACCAACCCACTAAGGGATCGTATTTAAGCGTCCATGGGTTCCACCCCTTGTTAAAGGATGGAAGATTTTGGGATTGAATAGCGAAATGCTTCTCATATGATTTTTGAATATTGACCCTTCGGATAACTTCTTCTATACTGGGGACCTGTTGAGACTTCCATTTAGAAGTGATAGTTAATCTGGCAGCTATTAAGACATGAGTCACTATGGTTCTGAATTGTTTGGGGATGCTATTAATGGACAGGGAAAGGAGCGCTAGATGAGGGGTTGGGACAGTTACTTCTCCTGTAACCGAAGTTATTAGTTTAAAGACTTCACACCAAAATTTGCGTAATACTTTGCAGCCCCAAAGAATGTGGTAAAGGTTTCCCCTTGCCCCACATTGCCGCCAGCATAGACTAGAATCTAGATCAAAAATCACAGAAAGTCTAACTGGAGTGAGGTATATATATATATATAAATGCTATAAATGTATCCCCTATTTTGTAGATGCTATAACATTTGCGCAATTCAATCAATATACGCTTATTGCGATTTTTTTACCAAAAAGTATGTAGAAGAATACGTATCGGCCTAAACTGAGGGAAAAAAATTATATTTATTATAGCAAAAAGTAAAAAATATAGGGCCAGATTTTCAAAAGAATTACGCCGGTGAATCTACAGATACACCGGCATAATTCGAATATCCCGCCGGCGTATCATTGTTTTGTATTCTCAAAACAAGATACGCCGGAATTAGGCTAGGATCCGACTGGCGTAAGTCACTTACACCGTCGGATCCTAAATGCAATAATACGCCGGCCGCTAGGTGGCGTTTACGCCGATTTCAGCGTCGAATATGCAAATGAGCTGATACAGCGATTCCCGAACGTTTTTGCGCCGCTTCGCCGTAGTTTATGTTGTTTCCGTAAGCGTAAGGTTACTCCTGCTATATATATATATATATATATATATATATATATATATATATATATATATATACATACAGTGCCTTGCAAAAGAATCCCCCCCCCCTTTGCCATTTTTATTTTTTGTTGCCCCACAACCTGAAATTAACATGGATTGTTTGAGGATTTGCATATTTTTTTTTTATTATTGAGAAGCAAACAACAAATAGGCCAAAATAACTGAAAAAGTCAATGTGCATCACTATTCACCCCCCTAAAGTCAATACTTTGTAGACACTCCTTTTGCGGCTATCACAGCTCCAAGTCCCTTTGGATGAGTCTCTATGAGCTACCACATCTTTCCACTGGGATTTTTGACCATTTCTCCTCCTTGAAAAACTGCTCCGGCTCCTTCAAGTTGGATGGTTTGCGCTTGTGAACAGCAATCTTTAAGTCTGACCACAGATTTTCTATTGGATTGAGGTCTGGGCTTTGTCTAGGCCATTCCGACACATTCACATGTTTCCCCTTAAACCACTCAGGTGTTGCTTTAGCAGTGTGTTTGGGGTCATTGTCCTGCTGGAAGGTGAACCTCCGTCCTAACCTCAAATCACACACAGAGTGCTACAGGTTTTGCTCAAGAATATCCCTGTATTTAGCACCATCCATCTTTTCCTCAACTCTGACCAGTTTCCCAGTCCTGACTGCTGAAAAACACCCCCACAGTGTCCTCTCCCTGAACCCCCAAAAACTATATTATATGCAAAAATGGGAACAGGAAATTGATACCTCAATGGAAATTGAAGAATGATGCAAATTAGTTTGCAATGCTTCTAAATCAATTACAAACACTTCCTTAATAGAAGCAAACTATAAAGTCTTATTAACCACTTGCCGACCAGCCGCCGCAGTTATACGGCGGCAGGTCGGCACGGGTGCGCGAGAGCCCGTAGCTCTACGTCGCGCTTTTCGCGGCCACTAGGGGGCGCGTGCGCGCCGCCGGCGCCCCGCGCGCGCGCCCCCCGCTCGCCCCCGAGTCCCGTGCGTGTGCCCGGCGGGCGCGATCGCCGCCGGGCACACGCGATCGCTCGTTACAGAGCGGGGAACGGGAGCTGTGTGTGAAAACACACAGCGCTCGTTCCTGTCAGCGGGGGAAACGCTGATTTTCTGTTCATACAATGTATGAACAGAAGATCAGTGATTCCCCCTAGTAAGTCCACTCCCCCCATACAGTTAGAACACAAATAGGAACACACTTAACCCCTTCCCCGCCCCCTAGTGTTAACCCCTTCACTGCCAATGGCATTTTTATAGTAATCCAATGCATTTTTATAGCATTGATCGCTAAAAAAATGCCAATGGTCCCAAAAATGTGTCAAAAGTGTCCGAAGTGTCCGCCATAATATCGCAGTACCGAAAAAAAACGCTGATCGCCGCCATTACTAGTAAAAAAAAAATAATAATAAAAATGCCATAAAACTACCCCCTATTTTGTAAACGCTATAACTTTTGCGCAAACCAATCAATAAACGCTAATTGCGATTTTTTTTACGAAAAATATGTAGAAGAATACGTATCGGCCTAAACTGAGGAAAAAATATTTTTTTTTTATATATTTTTGGGGATATTTATTATAGAAAAAAGTAAAAAATATTGCATTTTTTTCAAAATAGTCGCTCTGTTTTTGTTTATAGCGCAAAAAATAAAAACCGCAGAGATGATCAAATACCACCAAAAGAAAGCTCTCTTTGTGGGAAAAAAAGGACGCCAATTTTGTTTGGGAGCCACGTCGCACGACCGCGCAATTGTCAGTTAAAGCGACGCAGTGCCGAATCTCAAAAAGTGCTCTGGTCTTTGGACAGCAATATGGTCCGGGGCTGAAGTGGTTAATATGGTACTTGGTTCCAACACGTATAGCTTCATACGTCCAAGATGCATCCCCAAATTTCTTTAGGGGATGTAACGCTGAAGGAACCATGTACCATATTTGGTGGACTTGCCAGAAAGTAAGAAAATTCGGGATATGAACCTATAATTTTATATATTCACTAACACTAGTGAATCTCATCAAATCACCAATTAACACACTCCTAGGCCGCCAGTAGAGTGAGTATCAAAACAAATGAAGATTACCGTATTTATCGGGGTATACCGTGCACCGGCGTATAACGCGCACCCCAAACTTAGAAGGGAAGTTTAGGAAAAAACTTACATTTTGGATGCTCAGCCTTGTCGGTGTCCGTCTGCCATCGGTGTCCATCGGCGGCCTTGTCCGGCGTCTGTCTGTGACCTGTGGCCTTGTGCAGGGTCCGTCCAGCCTTGTCGGTGTCCGTCATGTCCGTCTGCCGGTCCGTCCAGCCTTGTCGGTGTCTGACGCACCCGTCTGCCGGTCCTTCCAGCCTTGTCGGTGTCCACTGCGTCCGTCTGCCGGGGGTTTCAGCGTTGTGTGTTCAAGTTTGGCGCCGTGCAGAGCCGGATTTTCCGGTGTGTTCGGCTCCTCTCGGCTTCTCTCGGCTCTTCTCGCGTGGCGTAGAACGCGCGCCCCAAACTTAGAAGGGAAGTTTAGGAAAAAACTTACATTTTGGATGCTCAGCCTTGTCAGTGTCCATCTGCTGTCGGCGTTCATCGGCGGCCTTGTCCGGCGTCTGCCTGCGGCCTTGCGCGGGGTCCGTCCAGCCTTGTCGGTGTCCGTTGCATCAGTCTGCCGGACCGTCTAGCCTTGTCGGTGTCCGTTGCATCCGTCTGCCGGGGGTTAGAGCGTTGTGTGTTCGAGTTTGGCGCCGTGCAGAGCCGGATTTTCCGGTGTGTTCGGCTCCTCACGGCTTCTCTCGGCTCCTCTCATGTGGCTGCAGGCGTGGCCGAGCCTAGCCGAGTGCGCAGTACACTCGGCTCGGCTCGGTCTATTTTGGCGGTGCCCGGGAACAGCAGCGGGAACAGCAGTATTGGTGTATATCGCGCACCCACGATTTTCCCCTGATTTTAAGGGGGAAAAAGTGCGCGTTATACGCCGATAAATACGGTAATTACTTTCATATTTATTGCAGCAAGAATTACTATTGCTAAATCCTGGAAATCCCCTGTCATTCCATTTTACCTGTTGAAAACCAAGCTGTCTTGGATAATGGTTAATGAACGTTTGTCTGCCCTTAACCACTTAACGCCCGCCGCACGACTATGTACGTCCACAGAATGGCACGTACAGGCAGATGGGCGTACTGCGTACGGCGGGCGGCTTACCTGCGGGAGCGATCCGTGCTGAGGGGGCGGCTGTTCGTTTCTGTCTGCCCCCTCATGATCGCTCCCAGCCAATCCCGTGAGCCTCCTCCGTGTTACTTCCTCTGCCTTTGTAATGTAAACACTGGCAGAGGAAGTGATGCAGCTCTCCTCTCAGTGGTATTTTCAATCCGCCGAGAGGAGAGAAGACATCACAAGTAAGTCGCACCAACACTACACTGACACCACACACATAGGCACATTTAAGCCCTTCCGATCACCCCGACCCCCCCCCCACCCTGTCACTGATTGCAGTGATCATATATTTACTGATCACTGCATTTAGTGTCAGTGTGACAGTTAGTGTGACAGGCAGTTAGTGTTAGGTCCAGGGTAGCCCCCGTACCCCCCCTAATAAAGGTTTAACCCCTTGATCACCGCCCTAGTTAACCCTTTCACTCCCTATTGCCAGTGTCACTAAGCGATCATTTTTCTGATCGCTGTATTAGTGTCGCTGTTGCAGCTAGGTAGCTAATTTTTTTTTATTGCGATTTTTTTTTACTAAAGACATGTGGCTGAATACATTTTGGCCTAAATGTTTGACTAAAATTTAGTTTATTCGATTTTTCTTATAACAAAAGGTAAAAAATATTGGGCCAGATTCAGCAACACTTGCGCTGGAGTAATTCGATATGCGCCGCGTAACTGTGAAGATGCGCCGTCGTTTCTATGTGGCCGTACCCACCAAACTAGATGCGCCCAATAACGGGCTATTTCCGACCGGCGGAACGTTCCGACGCCAGAGTATTGTCAGCGCTTAATTTCACTTGGCGCATCAGTCGCGCCTATTGATTTCCCCTGCAAATATGCAAATGAGGGAGATTTCCCAATTCACGAACGGATTGGCACCATACGCCGGCTACATGCGCCGCGCGTATCTCGTCCGTCCGGCGCAAAGTTATTTCTACAAAAGGCTGCTTTATCTTTACTCCAGACGGTCACAGGTCAGCAGGAGAGCAGCTACAGCAGCGTTACCGACGAAACTAGCAAGCTGAGCACCCACACTTGCAAGGACAACACCTCTGTGTGCCAACATGCCAGGGGCAATCGTGGTCCTAGAACTACTGATGGGTCCCCCGGAACGAAGGAGGCGGGCACGTGAGAGGATATAACGCACGCGCATGAGCCTCTTTGACATGGGGGATGAGGAGGTGTATCGCCTCTTCAGATTCAGCCCTAATGCAATACTTGAACTAACCACAACCCTGCAGGGTGACATCACCAGCCCAACACACCGCTCACAAGCAGTGCAGCCACTGGTGAAGGTCCTGGCAACACTTCATTTCCTAGCAAGTGGATCATTCCAGCGTACAAGTGGAGTGGTGGCTGGGATGTCACAGTCCTCCATAAGCAGATGTGTGCACCAGGTTGTCCCTGCTATCCTCAGACGCATGTCCAACCAGTTCATCAGACCCACCACTGAGGAGCTGCGGCTGAAGGCAATGACAGATTTCTACAACATTGCCAGATTCCCACGCACTGTGGGGGCCATTGATTGCACACATGTGACCCTTCAGCCCCCCAGTGCCACAGAGCACATATACCGCAATCGGAAGCATTGGCATTCCATCAACGTACAGGTGATAGCCGATGCCCAACGCCTCATATGGCACGTCCGTGCCAAACACCCCGGGTCCAGCCATGACAGCTTCATATACAATCAGAGTCCCATCCCAGCAGAATTCGAACAGAACATGTATGGGGACAGCTGGCTGGTTGGTGAGTGACATGGGTGGCAGGCATGACTATCCCCTCCCGTGATGCACAACAGAAGTCGCACATGCATGACTAACATCCTCCTGTCTTTTCCCTTCCAGGTGACTCTGCATATGCACTGGGACCCCATCTAATGACTCCTTTCCGGAACCCCCAAACCAGAGGAGAGAGAAAATACAATGAAGCACACATCAAAACCCGTGCAGTGGTGGAGCAAACATTTGGGCTCCTGAAGTCCCGTTTCCGCTGCCTGGATAAGTCCGGGGGGACCCTATTGTATTCCCCTACCTTTGTGTGTCAGATCATCGATGCATGTTGCATTCTGCACAACTTTGCTATGAGAAAAGGCCTGCAGATTGACATACGTGATGACCTGACCCCCGACCCACACAGTCCCCACCTGCCAGAGGACACCCAGTCTGCTGATGGAAGAGCAGTCAGGAGGGTCCTCGCCGTAGGCATCTTTGGACACTAAACCAAAACATTAATCACACAGACAATGCACGCGTGTACACCACTGATGTCCCTAGATCACACACACCACATGCACATCGCATTGGATTAGCCCAAGTCCAGCATGTAGGACTTGGGAGCAGCAATGCCAGCGTCAAGGCCCCAATGATGTCACTGTCCATTCACACACCTTTCACACGTCATTCATACAGCCGTGGGGTTAACTTCACCACCACGGCCGAGGGTGACACCCCTTACTGTCAGGAGTGCCACCCTCTCACATTCACACACCATTCACACTGCAACGTGTGCAGTATCAAAAATAAAAATCTCATAACCTGAGTATAAATCATAAATCAAAAATAAAAATCTCATAACCTGAATATAAATCATAAATCAAAAATAAAAATCTCATAACCTGAGTATAAATCAGAAATCAAAAAATCATCGGGGATGCCGGGGGCTCCTTCTTGCCGAACCTCTCTGGCTCCTCAGCTGCCTGGATGGAGTGGGTGGGGGTGGGGGGGCTTCTGGAGGTGGCTGATCCCCGGGTGGGCCACTCCTGGCAGGTGTGGCCTGCATGCCCTCCAAGGCCATGGCTATCCGGCCGAGCAAATTGTTTGTCTGGCCCTGCATCCTCAGCTGCTGGGCCTGCATCCTGAGCTGCCGGGTCACTTGGTAGTGCTGGGCCCGCCGACTCAGCCTCCCCTGGTCCCGGATGGCAGCACTGTTGGCCTGGACGGCTGCAGTGAGGTGCCTAATATCCCCCTGCACCTCCCCCAAACTGGTCACCACTGCAGCGCAGTTGCAACTTACATCCTGGACTGCGTTGCTTATCTGGGCAACGGAGCCCAGGCTGTCAGCCACTTTCTCTAAGTGCCCAACTAGTTCCCCCATTTGTTGAGTCTGTCTGGCGTGATCCCTCGCCAACTGGCCCTGGACAAAATCCGACACCCCCCTGGTCTTCTGGGTCGCCTTCCTGGGGCCAGAAGATGGTTGTCCCCGGGGGGATTTAGTCGCCCTTGAGGGGCTTCCAAGGATGGGGGAGGGGATGACAGACGGCCCAGGAGAAGGGGAGGAGACCTCCAAAACTAAAGAAAAGTCCTGCTCTGCCACAGCAGGATCCTCCACAACCACCTCGGCAGGTGTGGTGTGGCCACTCTCCTCCTCCACCTCGGTGTCTTCACCACCCAGGAGCTCGGGCACACGATGGTGTTGGGGGGATGGGGTGGAATGGACGCTGACAGATGATGGCCCAGCTCCGTCATCTGTGGATGACACAAAGCAGACAAATGTTGGTGGTCCCACACACTTGGCACATGTACCCCCCCCCCCCCCAAATGCAACACATCAAATAGGGGATAAAAAACACTTACCTGTCCTGGAGCCTGGAGCCTTCCTCCATGGAGTCATAGCCAGGGACCCCCTCCACCTGCTCCCTCTCCAGGCAGCGAGAGACCACCTCCTCCTCCTCGGTCAGGGTGACCGGACATGGGGACCACCACCCGTGCCCCTCTCATGCCTCCTGATGGTGGCCACCTTGCCCCTGACCTTGCGCCGCAGATCATTTATTTTCTTCTGAATGTCAGAAGCAGTCCGGGTGGAGTACCCCAAAATATTGACCCGGCCAGCAATGGTGTCCAGGATGCCCTGCTTCCTCTCCCGGCTGGTCTTACGGCTCTTTTTCCCATGGAGAAAATGATTAAAAGTCTTGCGGATATGATCACTGAGACCTCCTGTGAATTAAAGTTCAGGTTCCTCCTCTCTCTGGGGGTAGCGGGAGCAGCCATCACAGCACAAAAGTATCTTCCCTGGGGTGGGGGGAAACGGATATACTTTTGCGCCGGAATGGCGTTTCCGCCTGCGCTTTTAAGCGCCCAACGGAAGGCATTGCGCTAACGTTTCCCGGGAAGTGGTGCCGACGGAAGTTGTGAGCATGCGCACAAGGGGGCGAGTGGAGCCGCACTCACTGCGCATGCTCCGTGGATGATGCGCTGAACGTAAGCCTCTCCGCTGGGCTCCGCCCATCATTTACATATGATCACACCCACTTCCACTTGCGTCGGGTTACGCCAGCGCATTATCGTTACTCTGGCGCAAGTTTACGCGCAACTGCTTTGTGAATAACAGTACTTGCGCTGAAAGGGTCATCAGAGTAACGTAAATGAGAAGCGTTACTCCAGAGCAAAGATGCTCCCATCTACCTGAATCTGGCCCATTGTTTTTTTTTTCAAAAATGTTGCTCTATTTTTGTTTATAGCGCAAAAAATAAAAATCGCAGAGGCGATCAAATACCACCAAAAGAAAGCTCTATTTGTGGGAAGAAAAGGACGCAAATTTTGTTTGGGAGCCACGTCGCACGACCACGCAATTGTCTGTTAAAGAGACGCAGTGCCGAATTGTAAAAACGCCTCTGGGCATTTAGCAGCATATTGGTCCGGAGCTTAAAGCGGAGGTTCTGTGGGAATTTTTTTTTTTTTTTTAGACTAATCTGCTGCTTTTCAAATACAAATTGCTTCAGTTACTAGTGCCGTTCTTGCAGCCGCCACGATCGTGGTTTGAGAGGAAAGAATAGTTTATAAAATTGTCTGATGGACATTGCCATCTTAATTGCGGGCGCTCTGAAGCCCTCCTGCACATTCTTCCGGGATGCGGCGAATGCTGATGTCCCAGCATTCACCGCGTAATCCCGCGCATGCGCAGTGTTTTGACGGCGAGCCGACCCGTCAACACTGCACAGTAGCCGCGTCACGTGACAGCACAGCTAGCGCGAGACTACACGCGCAGCTAGTTCTGTTGATGTGCTGTGATTGGCCCGCACGACACTGCATGAAGTCCAAACAAACGGCGTCCACAATGCACAGCGACTTCGGGGGAAAATAGCGACACGCCCACTCCCCGCAGGGATGGAAACCCGGAAGCACAGCAGATTAGAGGTAAGGGACCATTGAAAAAAAAACATTTCAACGCTATGATGCTTAAATGGGATGGAGGTTAAGGATGCTGGAAAGTTCATTTTGAGGGCGAACCTCCGATTTAAGTGGTTAATACCGTCTGGGAACCCTGGATTAATTATCTTTCTGCTTAAAATTGTATTCTTATTCTGAAAATTCCTCTTTTAAATAGGAGAGTACCACCCCCCCCCCTTTTTTTTTTTCCCCTCTCCCTTTTTCTTTTAAAGTCACGGAGCTTCGGACCGGGTCGCGAGCGCGCTCGTGACCCACGGCTGGGTTCTTAAAGAAGATGCAACTGTACGCCCTTGTGCCCAGCCGTGCCATTCTGCCGATGTATATCGGCGTGCCGCGGTCCTTAAGTGGTTAATCGTTAATAGTTTCTGCTAAATTTCCTTTCTATAATTCTTTATTCCCTTAAACGACATATCCTGGTATGACTGGCAATTTAAATCACGTTGGCAATAGTGATTAAAATAATTCCGAGTTAGGGAAGACTTAAGGGCAATCACTTCCATAAATTGAATGGCCTTAGGCAGCCCGGGTTACTTTTCCCTCCAACCCCTGTGCAATTCCTTTTTAATGAAAAACACTTATTAATTTAGGAAGAGGATTAATTTGTATAATTGCTCAATGCCGTTACACCTAGTTCATAAATTAGATAATGCTGAAATATCTAATTATGTAACCTAATGCTTAAATTCTCAGCGATGCTAGGCAGGGAGAAATTATATTACTGAGTCTATCAAGACGTACGGACCGAGTTCTCACAAGAGATGTGATAATGTCTGGTGAAATATATCACTTCTGCTAATAGAAATACATGGCTGGTTTTTCAGGCTCCATTCTAAATGATGGATTCCCCCCATTTTGGCTAATTAGTTCACATCTTGTGTCATCAGTTCCATCCAAAATTCTATTTTAAGTAAAGGAATGCTTTTTTTCTTGTTAATATTACCGATATTTATTTGTCTTTAAAGGTTTTGTGTAGGGATGACCACAATTTACGCCCCAAACCCCCCCAACCAGAGCATGCCTTATGCCTCGTACACACAACGAAAAAAGTCAGATGGGAGCTTTTTCCGTCCAACAAAACTGACCAGGCCGGGCAAGGAGAGCATTCATCAGAGAAGCAGCCAAGAGGCCCATGGTAACTGGAGGAGCTGCAGAGGTCCATAGCTCAGGTGGGAGAATCTGTCCACAGGACAACTATTAGTTGTGCTCTTGTTAATATTACCAATATTTATTTGTCTTTAAAGGTTTTGTGTAGGGATGACCACAATTTACGCCCCAAACCCCCCCAACCAGAGCATGCCTTATGCCTCGTACACACAACGAAAAAAGTCAGATGGGAGCTTTTTCCGTCCAACAAAACTGACCAGGCCAGGCAAGGAGAGCATTCATCAGAGAAGCAGCCAAGAGGCCCATGGTAACTGGAGGAGCTGCAGAGGTCCACAGCTCAGGTGGGAGAATCTGTCCACAGGACAACTATTAGTTGTGCTCAGGGCAGCCATCACAAATTGTGGGGCCCCTTACACAGCTTTAGTAGGCAGGGCCCCCCTGGAGCAGAGAACCAGGGGGGGTGCAGACGGGAAAAAACAAGTGGGGGAGGCCCTGGGGACCATTGGGCCCCTTACAAGTAAAAAAAATTATAAAAAAAAAACGGGAGGGGGGCCAGCCAGGCCTGTAAGGGGCCCTGGGGACAATTGTAATGCAAAAAAAACAGAAGGGGTGCCAGCCAGGCCTGTAAGGGGCCCTGGCGACCATCGGCCCCCTTACAGGTGTAATGCAAAAAAAATTCAATAAAACAAAATAAAAAAATAAATAAAAAAGAAACGGGAGAGGGGCAAGCCGGGCCCCTGGGGACCATAAGCCCCTTACAGGTGTAATGCCTGTACCCCCCTGATGACGGCCCTGGTCGTGCTTTCCACAAATCTGCCCTTTATGGAAGAGTGACAAGAAGAAAAACATTGGTGAAAGAAAGACATAAGAAGTCATGTTTGCAGTTTGTGAGAAGCCATGTGGGGGAGGGAGACACAGCAAACATGTGGAAGAAGGTGCTCTGGTCACATGACACCAAAATGTAACTATTGGCCTAAAAGCAAAATGCTGTGTGTGGTGGAAAACTAACACCTCACATCACCCTGAACACACCATCCCCACCGTGAAACATGGTGGTGGCAGTATTATGTTGTGGGGATGCTTTTCTTCAGCAGGGACACTTAAGTTAGACTGTTAAGCCTCGTACACACGCATGTTTTTTTCGGCAAGAAAACTGCTGGCGGAGCTTTCTTGCCGAGTATACCGTGCGTGTGTACGAGGCTTTGAGGTTTCTCGCCAAGAAAACTGCCCAGAATCACGACAAGAAAAATAGAGAACCTGCTCTCTATTTTCTCGTCGTGAGATACTCTGCAGTGTTTTCCTGCCGAGAAACCCAAGAGTGTGTATACTTACCTGTCCATGGAAACCCGTGCATGCTCGAAATGACTTTGACGCATGCGCGCTATCTTCCAAGGCATAGGTAGGGTAAAGCAAGATGGTGGCGACGGCATCGAATGTGACGATCGCATGCTCATTGTAGTCGATGACGTCACAGCGTTCATGCCATTCAAAAGAACGGCGGTTCTTTTGAATGGTGTCTGTACACTCGGCCGACAAGGGAATCTTGCCAAGAATCTTGTCAGGAAAAACAACTTTTTTTCCTGACGAGAATCTGGGCTGTGCGTACTGGGCTTTAAGCCCTGTACACACGGGTAAGAATCTCATCAGAAAAAAAAATAGTTTTTCCTTACGAGATTCTTGGCAAGATTCTCTTGTCGGCCGAGTGTACAGACACCATTCAAAAGAACCGCCGTTCTTTTGAATGGCATGAAGGCTGTGACGTCATTGCGTACGACGAGCATGCGCTCGTCACATTCGATGCCGTCGCCGCCATCTTGCTGCACCCTACCTATGCCTTGGAAGCTACCGCGCATGCGTCAAAGTCATTTCTAGCATGCATGGGTTTCCACGGCGACAGGTAAGTATACAGATGCTCGGGTTTCTCGGCAGGAAAACACTGCTGAGAATAACAACGAGAAAATAGAGAGCAGGTTCTCTATTTTTCTCTTCGAGATTTTAGGCAGTTTTCTTGATGAGAAACCTGAAAGCCTCGTACACACGCTCGGTATACTCGGCATGAAAGCTCTGCCAGCAGTTTTCTTGCTGGTTCTTGCCGAGTAAACCGAGCATGTGTACGAGACTTTAAAGTCTGCAAATGACTTGAGACTGGGGGGGGGGGGGGGGGTGGAGCTTAAAGTACAGCCAGGGCTACAATGGAATGGTTTAGATCAAAGAATATTCATGTGTTAGAATGGCCCAGTCACAGTCCAGACCTAAATCCCATTGAGAATCTGTGGCAAGACTTGAAAATTGCTGATCACAGATGTTTTCCATCCAATCTGACAGAACTTGAGATATTTTGGAAAGAAGAATGGGCAGAAATGTCCCTCTCTAGATGTGCAAAGCTGGTAGAGACACCCCCAAAAAGACTTGCAGCTGTAATTGCAGTAAAAGGAGGTTCGCCATTAGACTGCAGAGAAGCACCCTTGCTCTATGTGTTGAAACAGTGGTTTGTCTGTAGAGTTCTATAATGCCCCTTGCCAGTGCTCTTTATTCAGCAGGGTACGTGAACTTTGCTGATTGAAGCGCTATAGGTCTAACACAGCACAGTGTTTGTTGGACCTTTTCGGAGAGACCACTGCTTCCCCACAGAGAGCAGGGATCCCACTCGGCAGCTGCTTGGCAGGAGAACAGTCTTTTCTACTCAGGTTGTAGCTGCATTGGAAAGAAATAAGATACTTTTCTACCTTCAGAAGCATTTTTTTTCCTGTTTTGCAGCCAAGAAAAGGCGAATGTCTTCAGTTTCCAAATTGTCTAAATGTTTTGTCATCTCAAAATGCAGCAGCCGTGCTTTTCCCAACCTCTTGTTCCGAGAGACTTCCGTAATTTATTTTGGTGAAATTGTTCTGCCAAGGAAGGTGTCCGTCATTTCCGAATGTCGCAGTTCTTAAAGCTGCACTCCGGGAAGATAGAAAAAAATTAATTCCAATTAATGCAGCTCATTAAAAGATTGTGAAATTCATTTTTAATTGCAAGCTGCGGAGGTATCGGAACCTGGCTTAGTATCAGCCACCTGTACTCCCTTTTACAGAAGCACTTAGACTAGGATAGGAGGAGTCCTCACTAGCAGCCAATCAGTTGTGCCGTAATGTACATGAGCTGACGAGGAACATTATGATAGAAAAAGAAGAGTAGCGTTAATGGACTGATGACCAGTGGTGTCTGGTGCTTAATATTTAAGGGAAGGGGGGCGGCAAACCAGGCGGGAGATGATCGGGAATGTGGCGATCACCCCTCCATGGGAGACGGATGGGAAGGCCTCCTAACCTTAGGAGGCAGATGAGGATGATCCAGGGTAGGGCTGTTCCTCCTCACTCCAGGGCTGTTGCTTCTCCTCCCAGTAAAACAGGAAGTGGGTCCTGAGACCTGTTTGGCCGGGAGTCCTAAGCAATGGCTGCTGGTGTTTTTTTAATTTTTTTAGGGGGGCGGCAAACAACCACACCCCCCAGGGTGGCACTAACCACAGCAAGGATGCTGTCTGCTGGTCGATCTGGCACTTACTCCATCTAGGTAATGGGGGGGCAGGCTGAAGATCCCCTCTGTCTCTTCTCTCCTCCTGCGGGTCAAGTGTCCTACAGCATGGCGGATGGTGGCGGGCTGCAGCTCCTCTCTGTCTCCTCCTCTCCTTCTGTGGCTCCGGTGTCCTCCAGCGTGGCGGAGGGTGACGGGTTGTGGCTCCTCTGTCTCCTCTCTCCCCCGGTCGCTGTCTGCTGGTCGATCCGACACTTAAGCCATCTAGGTAACGGGGGGAGGGGGCGGGGTGCAGATCCCTCGGTCTCCTCTCTCTTTTTGTGGCTCCGGTGTCCTCCAGCGTGGCGGACGGTGGCGGGTTGCGTTTCCATTGTCTCCTCTCTCCCCCTGGTCGCTGTCTGCTGGTTGATCCAACACTTACGCCATCTAGGTAACGGGGGTAGGGGGCGGGGTGCAGATCCCTCTGTCTCCTCTCTCTTTTTGTGGCTCTGGTGCCCTCCAATGTGGCGGACGGTGGCGGGTTGCGGCTCCTCTGTCTCCTCTCTCCCCCTGGTCGCTGTCTGCTGGTCGATCCAACACTTATGCCATCTAGGTAACTGGGCGGCGGGGTGCAGATCCCTCTGTTTCCTCTCTCCTTCTGTGGCTCTGGTGTTCTCCAGAGTGGCAGGTGGTGGCAGGTTGCTGCTCCAGCATGGCGAGGTGGCAGTAAGTGGCTCCGGTGTCCTCTCCGTCTCCTCTCTCCTCGCCCTAGGCAGCCGATAGGATTGCCTGATGTTTTGGCAAATCGGTAAATGGGTCCTACGACCCGCTTCTCGAATGGTGGGGAGGAGATTTAGTGTGAAAATAGCTAATATTCCATCACTATCAGAACACAACTGGGTGGGATTAGGATACAGTGGCAAACAACCACAACCCCCCATGGTGGCACTAACCACCGCACCCCCTGGTCGCTGTCTGCTGGTCGATCCGGCACTTACCCCATCTAGGTAACGGGGGCTGCAGATTCCTTCTGTCTTCTCTCAACTCCTGCTGCTCTGGTGTCCTCCAGCATGGCGAATGGTGGCAGGCTGCAGCTCCTCTGTCATCTCCTCTCCTTCTGTGGCTCCGGTGTCCTCCAGCGTGGTGGACGGTGGTGGGTTGCGGCTCTTCTGTCTCCTCTCTCTTCCCGCTGCTCGGGTGTCCTCCAGCATGGCGGGGTAGCGGTCAGCGGCCACGGTGTCCTCTTCATCTCCTCTGTCTCCTCGTCCTAGGTGCTAGGCGTCCGATAGGATCGCTTAACATTTTGGCCAATCAGGAAACGGGTCTTACAACCCGCTTCCTGATTGGCGAGAGGATTTATTGTGAAAATAGCAAATATTAATTCACTATCGGCACACAACTGGGTGGGATCGGGACACAGTGCTCTGGGCTCAGAGTCAAACCCTTTTTTGAAGCCTCTTAGAGCCTCTGGCTCTAATGACGTGCTTCAAAAAAACACCCACCATTCCGGTGCCCTGTATGTAGATCAGGGGGCCGGATGCATGGATAGTTTTTTTTTTTACTAATAATGGTGGCGATCTGCGACTTTTAGTGGGACTGTAAAATGTATTAAACAAGTGAACAATTCATATGAGAGTATTACTCACAAAGCTTTACAGGACATGGGCATATCAATAGATGATGTCATCCTTTGGAGACTTCCGGGGTGGGTGAACTCCGCTAGTGCTGTGCTCTTGGGATGGATGGATGCCCCAATCTGCCACAAAGGAAGAGACTATGCCACTCTAATACTGGTCAGGGAACCGGCGTCTGGATGTATCTCTCAGTACCATCTACCACTGCTGCAGGACGGTAAACCTCCGATGCTGGGGGAGAGGAGACAGGTGCACGGTGGAACAAAGTGGTGGAGCGCAACAGTGGAGTGCAGCGGCGGAGTGTCACTTCCAGGTCAGGTCACGGGGAGGTGCGCGCGTTCGAGGCATGCGTGCCTCTTCGTCAGGCTCTATGCTTGGGACATGACAGAGATCACTGTTCCTGAACACAGGGAACAGTAGATCTCTGACATGTCCCCTGCCAGAATGGGGATCCCCAATCTGCCTCTCCTCACCGCGATCACCTGCCTGCAACAACGCCTGCATGAGCCGACTACAATGACGGCAGTTCGCTCAGGAGATATAACTGCGGCGAGCGATCATTAAGTAGATAATGGGATCCCAGTCTTAGTCCGTAGGGTTCAATATTGAGTTGGCCAACCCAACCCAGCTTTAACTCTTCTGGGAAGACTGTCCACAAGGTTTAGGAGCGTATATATGGGAATGTTCGACCATTCTTCCAGAAGCACATTTTTCAAGTCAGGCCTGGCTCACAGTCTCTCTCTAATTCATTCCAAAGGTGTCCTATAGGGTTGAGGTCAGGACAGTGTAGGACAGTCAAGTTCCTCCACCCCAAACTCACTCATCCATTCTTTATGGACACTATACTGTAATGGTGGTGATCAGTGACTTTTAAGTACTCTGAGAGGGTGGCAGACAATCTGGTCCATGGCTCTAATCAGGTGCTTTAAAAAAATCCCACATCATGCGCTGGTGACCCGAAAGGGGCCAGACTCATGAATAGGGGGTGGACTGGGACAAAAATTTGGCCCTGGACTTCATCCAGACTTGCCCACTTTGACAGGTCTCTCCCACGGTGGCCAAACAACTCCTGCACCCCCCCGGCCACCCAAGCCCCCTCTCCCCTTCACTAGCCACTAGCCGTTCTACTTTTTTAGAGTGGAATTGCTGGTACTGGTACTCTTATAGGCAGTACCAGTGGGGAAGCTAGACATTATTTCACCCGGGGCAAAGAATACGTTTGGTGCCCCCCATTATGGGACAAGATTAGGCAGAAGTGATAAACTCCCAGGCCATAGCTGTTGAGTCAGCTGTCTGTCCCCTCCTCCATGCTCCTCTGTCGTCGTCCCTGCTCCTCTGGTCCTCCCCCTGTTTCTTTGTTCCCCCCCAGGTGAGTGCTGCGGGGAGGGAGAGGAGGTGAGCACTGTGGGAAGGGAGAGACAGAGGAGCGGAGGTGGGCGGCGGTCCACTGTCACTGAAGCCGACCCACTGAGCCATCGGCCCACCGGGAAACTCCCTGTAGTCCCAATGGCCAGTCCATCCCTGGGAGTGGCCTGGAGAGAGGAGTCAGCGCCTGAGCGCCCCTAATTGTTTTCCGCCCCCACCCCCCAAAAAAAAATGAAACACAGGCCGCTACTGCTGAATTCTGAGCTCTGGTTTCTGCATTGTGCACATTTCCTATTACCGGTACGTTATGTATTCCCACATAAAAAAACATCTCCCCTATCTAGCAAATAATTATCACAGCCATCTATCTTTCACAAAAAAAAATCTTAATAGCAGAAAATTAATCTCAGTACTTTTACAATCACGTTACATAATCTTCACCAACTGCGCGAGGGAACAACTGAGGTCAATAAATATACGAAGATTATTTGAATCGCTATTTTAAATTACATTTGATTGCAATAAGAAAAAAAAAGGTACTTACCTACGTAGCAACCTGTGATTTAATGTGAGAATCTTCTCATTAGTTGGCAAAATCTGATGCATTTTCTGAGTTTGTTCGTAACTTTCCTGCAATCAAGATTTTTTATTTTCTTTCCCACTTAGCAAAATAATCACTTGATGTCTTTCGCTGTAGAATATCTAGAGTAATTTCCCAGTAAGTGTTGCATAGTATATTAGTAGTCAATAGTAAGACTATTCTTGGATAAGTTTCTCAGGACCACAAGCCTCACCAACTAGGGTGACCACGTGTCCCGGATTGCCCGGGACAGTCCCGCATTTTGCAGGTCTGTTCCAGACACCTTTATTCCAGGTCAATACAGTGTCCCGGAATGAAACTGACACAGCCACCCCCAAAGCCAAACTAACGCCCCCCAAAAAAGCTGCCACATCACCGCTTTACTCACTGACAGTACTTGTCCTGGCCGGGAATGCCTGGAGGAGCACAGACCCCGCCCCCTGCTTGTGATTGGAAAAACCATAAATCCCGCCTCTTGTGTCCAATCACTGTGCTGTGATTCGTTACAGCACAAGCTGATTTTTGGGAAGGGATTTGTCCCTGAATGGTAGTTTGGAAATGTGGTCACCCTATCACCCACCACTTTAGAAGCTTGCCCTGACTATGCTTGAATGCTACCTGCCCTGACCTTGGCCTGTCTCTGGATTTGCTCTGCCTCCTGCTCATCTGGCTGATTCTACGTTGCTGACTTCTACTTGTATCATCACCATTCTCTGCCTGATGTCTTTCGCTGTAGAATATCTACAGTCATTTCCCAGTAAGTGTTGCATAGTATATTAGTAGTCCACAGTGAGACTATTCTTGGACAAGTTTCTCAGGGCCACAAGACTCACCCACAACTTTAGAAGCTTGCCCTGACTATGCTTGAATGCTACCTGCCCTGACCTTGGCTTGTCTCTGGATTTGCTCTGCCTCCTGCTCATCTGCCTGATTCTACATTGCTGACTTCTGCTTGTATCCTGACTATTCTCTGCTTGTCGTCAATGCCTGCATATAGTGAGACTATTCTTGGACAAGTTTCTCAGGGCCACAAGCCTCGCCCACCACTTTAGAAGCTTGCCCCGACTATGCTTGAACGCTACCTGCCCTGACCTTGGCCTGTCTCTGGATTTGCTCTGCCTCATGCTCATCTGCCTGATTCTACGTTGCCGACTTCTGCTTGTATCCTGACCATTCTCTGCTTGTCCTCAATGCCTGTATATGACCGTCTGTTGCTGACCTGGCTCGTCTGACCTTGCATCCAGTAATCCACCTGTCCTGCTCTGCATACTATCTGGTCCCTGCTGGTTCGTCACCTGTTGAGTGCTGCCAGTTCACCCCCTTCCTGCCCAAGCCATTTTTCAGCTTTCAGCGCTGTCAAAATTTGAATGACAATTGCACGGTCATGCAACACTTTGGATCCTCTGGATCAACTGTGGGTATGGAGTTGGGTGTATGGGAGGATGTACTGTGTTTTACTTTGTTTTATTTTTATTTATTTTTTATGGTTGAACTGGATGGACTTGTGTCTTTTTTCAACTTGACTAACTATGTAACTATGTAACTATGTAACTTTACCCAAATTAAATTTTATTATTTTTTCCCCACAAATAGAGCTTTCTTTTGGTGGTATTTGATCACCTCTGCGTTTTTTTACTAGTAATGGCGGCTATCAGTGATTTTTATCGTGACTGTGATATTGCGGCAGACACACAGGATGCTTTTGACACTATTTTGGGACCATTCACATTTATACAGCGAACAGTGCTATAAATATGCAGGGAAGGGGTCAATACTAGGGGGCGATCAAGGGGTTAATTATGTACCCTAGTGAGTGATTCTTACTGTAGGGGGAGGGGACTGACTGGGGGAGGTGACCGATCTGTGACCCTATGTACAAGGGACACACCGTCGGACCCCTCTCCCTGACAGGACGTGGATCTCTGTGTTTACATACAGAGATCCACGGTCCTGCTCAGTTACTGGGCAATCGCGGGTGCCCGGCGGACATGGCGGCCGCCGGGCACACGCACCGGGTTCCGAGTGATGCAGCTGGTGCGTGTGCCCCCTGGTGGCTCGGCAAGGCGAGGATGTCATATGATGTCCTCTCAGAATGAGAGCATTATCGTGCCGCCGTCAATTGACGGCGGTAGTAAAGAGGTTAAAGGGGACGTACAGGTATGTCCATTTGCTCACCGCTGCCATTGTACCGACGTATATCGGCGTACAGCAGTCAGCAACTGTTTAAAGGAGTTGTAAAGGAAAACACTTTTTTGTTGCTGAAATGACAGTTTACAGGGTATAGAGACATAATAGTTAACTGATTGCTTTTAAAAAACAATTAAAAATAATTAAAAATCAATCATATAATGTACCTGCAGTTTCAGTTTCGTTTTTGCATGCCGTTTTCTGCCTGTGATGTACAGAGCCCAAGAGCTAATACAGGGCAGTGATGGTTTGGAAAACGAAAGTGATTGTTGCTGAGGGGTTTTAGACACACAGTAATTACACCTCCTTGATTAGTGACCACAGTGAGAAAGCTCCCAGTACTGTGGTTATAAGGAAACAAACAACCAGGAAGTGTGGAGATCAGAGAAGAATTACAGCAACTTGAGAGCAAAAATGAACAATAAGGACATGAAAACAGCACTGCATTAAGGTAAGGAAGCTATTAAGATAAAAAAAAAAAAATCCGTTACAAACCCTTTAAAGAAAACATTCCCTGTCTCACTTTATTTTCTGAAAAAAAAAAAATTTCTTTTAATTTTCATGATTTTTATTGTAAAATTGTATCTTTGACGAATAGAAGGGGAAGGAGATGTAAAAAATAAAACCTGACCCAGTTGTCAAGTACACTGAATCTAAAAATACAATAATCAAAATAAAGACGACAAATGGAAAATGTAAAAACCATACTGAAACTGAGTTTCTTGTAAATTTTACAACAATTGTTCAAAACAAACAGATTGAAAAAACTCAGTAAAGAGAGAAAAGTCAAAAAAGGGAAAAGGACAAGTTAAGAAAAAAAAAACATCATATTTTTTCATTCTTTTGTATTGTGAATCAGAGAAACATACTACAAAACAATGACAAGTGCATATGCAAGTCAAGGGCATGAAACACTGGAGAAACTTTTAGAATTGGCAAGGCTCAACAATGACCATGAAAATGGCGGAAACAAGAATGAAACTTTTAATGGAAATACTACAGAAGAACACTTAAAAGACTTTTAAATGAAACATCATAACTGGTAGATGAGATGTTCTAAGGTCATACTGTTGTGTATTAAACAAAAGCAAACATAGATCAATTTCCATTAAAAATGTTGTTGCCCTTGAGTAACTTTTTGAACTGGGTCCAACAAGGGCACAAAGACGGCCCAATTTACTAAGTAGGATTAGCTATTTTTCCACATAAAATTACTTTGTTTACTGTTGAAAGCCTTATTTTCTTTGACGTTATATGGAGAAAGTTTAATTCATATTTCGGAAATAATTTCTAAAGATTGTCTATATTAGAGTTAAATTGTTAATTCGTTATTTCGGGAGATGACTTATGCACTCTGTTTGGGTTGGAAGGAGGTGGACCCATCAGAATCTCGGAATCATAAGATAATGAATTGAACAATATATAATTTTGGAATAATTTATGTTATGATTTGGAGATTCTGATGGAACCACCTCCATCCAACCCAAACACAAGAAGGACCGTTTCACACTGATCAGTTATTCATTTAACAGATTGACGACCATATAACTAACATATAAGGTGGCAAGGTGGCTCTGTTGTGCTGGATTGGTAAGGCTACTGCTCAAAAAAGTCCATGAAAATGAGGAAACAACAATGGAAACTATTGATGTAAATACTACAGAAGAACACATAAATTGTTTTTAAATTAAACATTATAACTGGTAGATGAGATGTTCTAAGCTAAGGTCATACTGTTGTGTATTAAACAAAAGTAAGCATGGAACATTGAAACTCATATGGAGATTCTGATGGCACCACCTCCATCCAACCCAAACACAAGAAGTACGCTTTCACACCGATCACTCACCTCACCAAAGTGAGCATGGAACATTGGAGCTCATAGCACAATACATCAATTTATATTAAAAATGTTGTTGCCCTTGAGTAACTTTTTGAACTGGGTCCAACAAGGACACAAAGAAGGCCCAATTTACTAAGTAGGATTATCTATTTTTCTATATTAATTTTGTTTTCTTTCGGTTGAAAGCCTTATTTTCTTTGATGTTATATGGAAAAAGTTTGATTTGTATTTCAAAAATTATTTTAAAAGATTGGCTATATTCGTGTTAACTTGTCAATTCATTATTTCGGGAGATGACTTATGTACTCTGACTTGGAAGGAGGTGGACCCATCAGAATCTCGGAATCATAAGATAATGAATTGAACAAAATATAATTTTGGAATAATTTATGTTATGATATGGAGATTCTGATGGAACCACCTCCATCCAACCCAAACACAAGAAGAACCCTTTCACACTGATCAGTTTTTTATTTAACCATTTGCCAACCATATAACTTACCTATAAGGTGGTAAGGTGGTACTGCTCTGCAGGATTGGTGAGGCAACTACCCAACAAAGACCTTGAAAACGAGGAAACAAGAATTAAACTTTTAATGGAAATACTACAGAAGAACACTTAAAATACTTTTAAATGAAACATCATAACTGGTAGATGAGATGTTCTAAGGTCATACTGTTGTGTATTAAACAAAAGCAAACATAGAACATTGGAGTTCATAGGACAATAGATCAATTTCCATTAAAAATGTTGTTGCCCTTGAGTAACTTTTTGAACTGGGTCCAACAAGGGCACAAAGACGGCCCAATTTACTAAGTAGGATTAGCTATTTTTCCACATAAAATTACTTTGTTTACTGTTGAAAGCCTTATTTTCTTTGATGTTATATGGAGAAAGTTTAATTCATATTTCGGAAATAATTTCTAAAGATTGTCTATATTAGAGTTAAATTGTTAATTCATTATTTCGGGAGATGACTTATGCACTCTGTTTGAGTTGGAAGGAGGTGGACCCATCAGAATCTCGGAATCATAAGATAATGAATTGAACAAAATATAATTTTGGAATAATTTATGTTATGATTTGGAGATTCTGACGGAACCACCTTCATCCAACCCAAACACAAGAAGGACCCTTTCACACTGATCAGTTATTCATTTAACGGATTGCCAACCATATAAATCACATATAAGGTGGCAAGGTGGCTCTGTTGTGCTGGATTGGTAAGGCTACTGCTCAAACAAGTCCATGAAAATGAGGAAACAACAATGGAAACTATTGATGTAAATACTACAGAAAAACACACAGGGCCAGATTCACAGAGCGATTACGCCTGTCTAACTGGTGTTAGACTGGAGTAATTTCAAATTACGTGCGTTTTTTAGCTAGTCGGAAACCTGAAACCATGAATAGACGGCTGCGGGCTTCAATTCAACTGGATTACGTGTTCGTAGGCCTTCGGATCTACGCTGCAATAAAATTGCGGCCACTGGGTGGACTTCCCGTCGTTTTCCGCATCGGGGTATGCTAATGAGCTTTTGACGGCGATCCCAGAAATTACGATCTTCAATCGCAATCTCTTACGGCACCTTTAGTCATCTTTTTTTTACGTAACACTATACCAGCTTTTATGCTGGTCTAATATTAGACAGCCCATGTTAAGTATGGCCGTCGTTCCCGCGTCGAATTTCTACGTTTTCCGACGTCCTTTATTATTTTTTACGTAAGTCTTCCGGGAATAGGAATGTTCGTAAACGCCGCTACTCAAACAACGAATGACGTAGCGACGTGATTTCGCGCAATGCACGGCGGGAAATTTCTGAACGGAGCATGCGCAGTTCGATCGCCGCGGGGACGCGCTTAATTTAAATGCTTCACGCCCCCCAATCGCGTATTTCGATTACGCGGCGAGAAATAGACTACGCCGCCGTAGCGTACGGGCAAAAATCTACCAGGATTCGGTGTAGAGCCTGGTGAAATACGGCAGCGTAGAGTATTTCGATTACGCAGCGCAATATTAAGTGTATCTGAATCTGGCCCATAAACTTTTAAATTAAACATTATAACTGGTAGATGAAATGTTCTAAGCTAAGACCATACTGTTGTGTATTAAAAGTAAGCATGGAACATTGGAGCTCACATGAAGATTCTGATGGAACCACCTCCATCCAACCCAAACACAAGAAGGACCCTTTCAAACCGATCACTCACCTTCACCAAAATAAGCATGGAACATTGGAGTTCATAGGACAATAGAACAATTTCCATAAAAAATGTTGTTGCCCTTAAGTAACTTTTTGAACTGGGTTCAACAAGGGTACAAAAAAGACCCAATTTACTAAGTAGGAGTAGCTATTTTTCCACATAAAATTAAATTAAATTAAACAAGAAGGACCCTTTCACACTGATCAGTTATTCATTTAACGGATTGACGACCATATAACTAACATATAAGGTGGCAAGGTGGCTCTGTTGTGCTGGATTGGTAAGGCTACTGCTCAAAAAAGTCCATGGAAATGAGGAAACAAGAATTGAACCTAGTGATGTAAATACTACAGAAGAACACGTAAAAAAAAAAAAAAAAATTAAACATTATAACTGGTAGATGAGATGTTCTAAGCTAAGGTCATACTGTTGTGTATTAAACAAAAGTAAGCATGGAACATTGGAACTCATATGGAGATTCTGATGGAACCACCTCCATCCAACCCAAACACAAGAAGGACCCTTTCACACCGATCACTCACTTCACCAAAGTGAGCATGGAACATTGGAGCTCATAGGACAATAGATCAATTTCCATTACTTATGCACTCTGCTTGGGTTGGAAGGAGGTGGACCAATCAAAATCTCAGAATCATAACACAGTGAATTGAACAAAATATAATTTTGGAATAATTTATGTTATGATTTGGAGATTCTGACAGAACCACCTCCATCCAACCCAAACACTAGAAGGACCCTTTCACACTGATCAGTTTTTCATTTAACCGCTTGCCAACCATATAACTCACATATAAGGTGGCAAGGTGGCTCTGTTGTGCTGGATTGGTAAGGCTACCGCTCAACAAAGACCATAAAAATGAGGAAACAAGAATGGAAACTATTAATGGAAATACTACAGAACAACACTTTTAAATGAAACGTCATAACTGGTAGATGAGATGCTCTAAGCTAAGGTCTTTATGTTATGATTTGGAGATTCTGATGGAACCACCTCCATCCAACCCAAACACAAGAAGGACCCTTTCACACTGATCAGTTTTTCATTTAACCGCTTGCCAACCATATAACTCACATATAAGTTGGCAAGGTGGCTCTGTTGTGCTGGATTGGTAAGGCTACTGCTCAAAAAAGTCCATGAAAATGAGGAAACAAGAATGGAAACTATTGATGCAAGATCTATAGATACACCGTCGTATCTCTTTTGAGAATCTGGCCCTATAACTGGTAGATGAGATGTTCTAAGCTAAGGTCATACTGTTGTATATTAAACAAAAGTAAGCATGGAACATTGGAACTCATAAGGAGATTCTGATGGAACCACCTCCATCCAACCAAAACACAAGAAGGACCCTTTCACACCGATCACTCACCTCACTAAAGTGAGCATGGAACATTGGAGCTCATAGGAAAATAGATCAATTTCCATTAAAAATGTTGTTTCCTTTGAGTAACTTTTTGAACTGGGTCCAACAAGGGCACAAAGAAGACCCAATTTACTAAGTAGGAGTAGCTATTTTAACACATGAAATTACTTTTTTTTTTTACTGTTGAAAGCCTTATTTTCTTTGACGTTATGTGGAGAAAGTTTAATTCATATTTCGGAAATTATTTTGAAAGATTGGCTATATTCGTTTTAACTTGTTAATTCATTATTTCGGAAGATACATTTTGTTTGGGTCATAAGGAGGTGGACCCATCAGAATCTCGGAATCGTAACATAATGAATTGAACAAAATATCATTTTGGAATCATTTATGTTATGATTTGGAGATTCTGATGAAACCACCTCCATCCAACCCAAACACAAGAAGGACCGTTTGGGAGTTTACTTATGAATTTTGCGTCGGAAGGAGGTTGATCCATCAGAATCTCTGAATCTTAACATAATGAATTGAATGTGTTAATATTAATAATCCCTGAGGGTTTCCTGCAGCTAAACACTAAAACCTTGATATCAAGTGCAAAAAAATAAATGTGTAAAAACAGTGTAGAGCTGGATATTGAATCAAAGTGAATAAATCAATAAACATTAATTATGAATGATTGGTAACAATCAAAAACAGTGAAGTAAAGACTTTAAGAGATATGCAAATAACATTTAATAAATAATCAGTGAAAATATTGGACCATATTCTCTAAGAAATTCCATTTACACTACGCCGCCGCATCGTACTAGAGCAAGTGCCATATTCCCTAAGCATTTGCTCCGTCGTTTGCGTTCGCGTAGCGAAAATGGCCCAGTGTAAGCCCGCGTAATTCAAATGAGGCGGCTTGTATTTAAAGCGCGCCCCCGCGTCGAACGAACTGCGCATGCGCCGGCCAGGTAAAAAGCCCAGTGCGCATGCTCCAGCTCACGTCGGAATGCGTCGTTTAAAAACCGACATCAAAATGACGTGATCGTCACTACGCAATGCCCCTATTCGCGAACGAGTTAGTAAAACGACGTAAGCGACAGAAGAAGCCGACGCTGACCCGACGCCATACTTAACATGGCATCCGACGGCATCCGACGGTACTTCGTAAGGTTACTCCACATAGAAGCTGGGGTAACCTTACGCGGACGAAAACGACGTACGCGACGACGGGGCGGCGTAAAAGCGATCGGGAATCGGCGTACTAGCCTCATTTGCATATGCAAATGAGAAAAAAACGTAAAGGCCACCTAGTGGCCGGAGTTGTCATTACAACTACGATCCGCAAGTGTAATGGTTTTACACTTGTCGGATGTTGAAGCGTATCTATGCCAAAGTGATGCTAAGCATCACGCGTATAGATACGAGGCAAAAAAAACGGCGATACGACGGGGTATCTGAAATACTCCGTCGTAACGCCTCTGAGAATCTGGCCCATTGAGTCCAATGGATCAGCAGGTGAAAGTCCAAAAGACAGATTCAAAAGGAAGCTGTAAACACTGAGGCCCGGATTCACAGCCATCGGCGCATCTTAATGCCGCTGTAGTGTATGTTCTTTACGCTACGCCGGCGCAACGTTGAGAGGCAAGTCTGAAATTCACAAAGAAAATGCGCCCAACGTTGCGCCGGCGTAGCTTAAATTCATCGGCGTAAGCCGACGTAATTCAAAGTAGGTGGAAGTGGACGTGATGCATGGTAATGAAGCGTGACCCCATGCAAATGACAGGCTGAGCGTCATCCAAGTACTTAAAATGAACGGCGCACGCGTTGTAGCTTGGGCGATACGTGGGCATGCGTACAACCACGTCGAAATAACTGCCTAAGATACGTCGAATCACTGCCTACGATGTGAATGTAACCTACGCCCAGCCCTATTCACGTAGTACTACGTAAACGACGTAAAATAGGACGACTGTTCCCTGGTCCATACCTTTGCATGGGTTGCACCTCCTATATGTGGAATAACTTTACGACGGACGTAAGCCTTATGCAAAGCGCGTATCTTTTCTGCCGGGCGCATCTACGTTCGTGAATCGGCGTATCTCCCTCATATGCATACTTGAGTAGGAAATCAATGGGAGTACCATTAACTATGCCCCCTCGATACACCGGCGTAGGCAAGTTACGTCAGTCTGATGAAGTCAGTTTTTAGGCGTATCTTAGTTCTATGGGTACGGAGCTGAGATACGACGACACATCTTTACACTTACGCGGCGTATCTCGAGATACGTCAGCGTAAGTGCTTGGTGAATCCGGGCCCCAGTGTGTGTTGAATATATCCGGAAAACCGTGAAGCCAGCCCATCACCTGATAGTAAAATTAAAGTAAAGTAAAATAACATAAATTATTCCAAGATTATATTTTGTTCAATTCATTATCTTATGATTCCGAGATTCTGATGGGTCCACCTCCTTCCAACCCAAACAGAGTGCATAAGTCATCTCCCGAAATAATGAATTAACTCTAATATAGACAATCTTTAGAATTTTTTTCCGAAATATGAATTAAACTTTCTCCATATAACGTCAAAGAAAATAAGGCTTTCAACAGTAAACAAAGTAATTTTATGTGGAAAAATAGCTAATTCTACTTAGTAAATTGGGCCGTCTTTGTGCCCTTGTTGGACCCAGTTCAAAAAGTTACTCAAGGGCAACAACATTTTTAATGGAAATTGATCTATTGTCCTATGAACTCCAATGTTCTATGTTTGCTTTTGTTTAATACACAACAGTATGACCTTAGAACATCTCATCTACCAGTTATGAAGTTTCATTTAAAAGTCTTTTAAGTGTTCTTCTGTAGTATTTCCATTTAAAGTTTCATTCTTGTTTCCGCCATTTTCATGGTCATTGTTGAGCCTTGCCAATTCTAAAAGTTTCTCCAGTGTTTCATGCCCTTGACTTGCATATGCACTTGTCATTGTTTAGTACTATGTTTCTGTGATTCACAATACAAAAAATAAATAAAAAAATATGATGTTTTTTTTTTTTTCTTACTTGTCCTTTTCTCTTTTTCGACTTGTCTCTCTTCACTGAGTTTTTTCAATCTGTTTGTTTTGAACAATTGTTGTAAAATTTACAAGAAACTCAGTTTCAGTATGGTTTTTACATTTTCCATTTGTCGTCTTTATTTTGATTATTGTATTTTTAGATTCAGTGCACTTGACAACTGGGTCAGGTTTTATTTTTTACATCTCCTTCCCCTTCTATTCGTCGAAAATAAAATTTTACAATAAAAATCATGAAAAGAAAACAAATAATTTTAAGAAAATAAAATGAGACAGGGAATGTTTTTCTTTAAAAGGGTTTGTAAAGGATTTTTTTTTTTTTTTATCTTAATAGCTTCCTTTACCGGAAATATTCAACACACACTGGGGCCCAGATTCACCAAGCACTTACGCCGACGTATCTCGAGATGCGCCGCGTAAGTGTAAAGATGCGCCGTCGTATCTCAGCTCCGTACCCATAGAACTAAGATATGCCTAAAAACTGACTTCATCCGACCGACGTAACTTGCCTATGCCGGCGTATCGTGGGCGCATAGTTACGCTGGAGGCGTTTGGTACTCCCATTGATTTCCTATTCAAGTATGCAAATGAGGGAGATACGCCGATTCACGAACGTAGATGCGCCTGGCAGAAAAGATACGCGCTTTGCGTAAGGCTTACGTCTGGCGTAAAGTTATTCCACATACTGTATAGGAGGCGCAACCCATGCAAAGGTATGGACCAGGGAACAGCCGTCGTATTTTACATCGTTTACGTAGTACTACGTGAATAAGGCTGGGCGTAGGTTACGTTAACGTCGTAGGCAGTGATTCGACGTATTTTAGGCAGTTATTTCAACGTGGTTGTACACATACGCACGGGGGATACGTCCAAGCTACGACGCATGCGCCGTTCGTTTTAAGTACTTGGATGACGCTCAGCCCGTCCTTTGCATGGGGTCACGCTTCATTACCATGCATCACGCCCACTTCCACCTACTTTGAATTCTCCCAAGTCTGTATTTTACAGCTATCAATATTTTTTTTACATTTTTAAAACGCCTGCACTATGGAACTCTTTTTTTGTTTACTTCCCATTGCGGCATACTCACCCCCACTTTGAGCGTGTATCTCATTACTATATGCACACACCTGTGGCACTCCTGGGAGGACCTGTGAGCTGTGATTTGGAGCCATCGAAGGTGTGAGAGACGGAGGATCTTCTCAGCTGCACTGCAGGATAACATCATCTTACAGGCCTGTTTGACCCCCACTGGTAGGCCTTTAATTTTACTATCAGGTGATGGGCTGGCTTCACAGTTTTCTGGAAATATTCAACACACACTGGGGCCTGGATTCACCAAGCACTTACGTTGACATATCTCGAGATGCGCCGCGTAAGTGTAAAGATGCGCCGTTGTATCTCTGCGCCGTACCCATAGAACCAAGATACGCCTAAAAACCGACTTCATCCGACCGACGTAACTTGCCTACACGGGCGCATAGTTACGCTGGACGCGTTTGGTACTCCCATTGATTTCCTATTCAAGTATGCAAATGAGGGAGATACGCCGATGTAAAAGTGTAAAGATGCGCCGTCGTATCTCAGCTCCGTACCCATAGAACTAAGATACGCCTAAAAACTGACTTAACTTGCCTACGCCGGCGTATCGTGGGCGCATAGTTACGCTGGACGCATCTGGCGTTCCCATTTTAAATATGCAAATGAGTAAGATACGCCGATTCACAAACGTACTTGCGCCCAGCACATGTTTTAAGCGATTTGCATAAGGGTTACGTCCGGCGTAAAGTTATTCCTCATATAGGAGGCGCAACTCATGCAAAGGTATGGACCAGGGAACACAGCCGTCGTATTTTACGTCGTTTACGTAGTACGTGAATAGGGCTTGGCGTAGGTTACATTCACGTCGTAGGCAGTGTATTGACGTATCTTAGGCAGCTATTTCGACGTGACTATGAGCTTGCGCACTGGGATGCGTCCAAGATACGACGCATGCGCAGTTCGTTTTTTTGAAGCTTAGCCCATCATTTGTATGGGGTCACGCTTCATTTAAAGGTCTCACGCCGACTTCCACTTAGGCTGACTTACGCCCAGGAATATACGCTACGCTGGCGCAACGTTGGGAGCATTTTCTTTGTGAATTCCATACTCGCCTCTCAACGTTGTGCCAGAGTAGCGTAAGAGAGATACGCTACGCCAGCATATATATGCACCGATGTATGTGAATCCGGGCCTCGATGTTTACAGCTTCCTTTTGAATCTTTCTTTCGGACTTTCACCTGCTGATCTATTGGACTCAATATTTTCACTGATTATTTATTATATGTTATTTGCATATCTCTTTTTTTTTTAGGTCTTTTCTGTTTTTTATTGTCACCAATCATTCATAATTAATGTTTATTGATTTATTCACTTTGATTCAAATTCCAGCGCTACACTGTTTTTACACATTTATTTTTTTGCACTTGATATCAAGGTTTTAGTGTTTAGCTGCAGGAAACCCTCAGGTTTTTTCAATTTCACTTAATCTTTACCAAATTTTTCCCTCTTTCTCCTTCCCCCCTATACACATAATGAATTGTAGAACATAGGGCTAGATTCAGGTAGGAGCGGCGTAATTGTAAACTTGCGTAGCGTATGCTATTTACACTACGCCGCCGCAACTTTTACAGGCAAGTGCTGTATTCTCAAAGCACTTGCTTCGTAAGTTGCGGCGGGATAGCGTAAATAGGCTGGCGTAATGCAAAATGGGAAGGTAAGGGGCGTCTTTTATTTAAATTAAGCGCGCCCCCGCGCCGAACGAACTGCGCATGCGCCGGCCGGGAATATAGCCCAGTGCGCATGCTCCAAATCACGACGCATATACTCAATGAAAACGACGTGAACGTCACCTACGCAAAGCCCTATTCGCGAACATTTTACGCAAACGACGGGAAAAAATACGCCGGCACACTGTCCATACTTAACATTGGCTGCTCCTCATATAGCAGGAGTAACATTATGCCGGAGTTACGCTTACGCAAACGACGTACGTTCGGGAATCGGCGTATCTATCTCATTTGCATATTTGACGTGTAAATTGACGGGAACGCCACCTAGCGGCCAGCGTAAAAATGCAACTTAGATACGACGGCGTAGGAGACTTACGCCAGTCGGATCTAATGGAAATCTATGCGTAACTGATTTTATGAATCAGAAGCATAAATAGGAGGGCTCAGACGCAGAGATACGACGGCGTATCTAGAGATACGCCGTCGTATCTCTTTCCTGAATCTAGCCCACAGAATTTTAGATTAATTTATGTTATTAATTTGGAGATTCTGATGGAACCACCTCCACCCAACCCAAACACAAGAAGGACCCTTTCGAGAGATTACTTATGCACTCTGGGTCGGAAGGAGGTGTAAATAGAGAGCCGGTCGCTAGGCGATCGGCTCGCCTCTCCTCACACATTAGGTCTGGGAAGGAAGGGGGCGAAAGTGCCCGGTATTGACGTGGTTAAAAAAAGTCATGCTCACGTTTGCATTACATTTGGTATAGCCCTCATACAATAAATGTATTGACTTCCCTGGAGGTTGAGATCTGTGGATTTCCACCAATGGCCAATTGGCTCGAAAAAGGTTTTCATCTATCTTTCTATTGCCAACAGTAAAAAAAATATATCTCTTTTTACATAACAATTCCCTGAATAATATAATTCAGCAGCTTCTTTTTTTCTTTTGATTATCTCATGAAATATTTTCCAGGGGAAATAAAAAAAAACACAGAAGACACTATTGACTGAATAGGGTGAAAGACATCTCTAAAACAACGAAGGTAGTCTTTAGAGAACGGCTTCATTGTTTTTAAAGCCTACAAAAAAAAAAAAAAAACGTATCTGTCATGTTGCTGCTTTTCCACATAAACACACTAAACTACTGAAAGATTTTTTTTTATTTATTTTTTTTATATAACGCGGAGTGGCTTTTTTCAGGCATTGATTTTTACTTTCTATACTTGTTTAAAGAGATCGGTGCGTCTAAGTGTATGCAGACCCTACAGCTAAATGTTTACAGCCTGTCATTCTCTCAAAAAAAAGACGTAAAATAAAAAAGAATTGTAATGCGATGGCTTTTGTGGATCAACGGAGATTGTATTTTTCAGGGTTTCCTGAGAGCACCCGGATTGCAGCAAAAAAAATCTCTTCAAAAGCCGACTCGATAAATATGATTTATTTTTTATGAAGTTTGCTAATGTCCTATTTCTGTTGGATGCATTGAATATGTATGTGGCATAAACCCAGAGCGAATTGAGAGTTCTATTTTATTTGGAATGTAACCTTAATATCCTCCTTCTTTCTGTATACAGATAAAGGGGGAGTTTTTTTTTTTTTTTTTTTGAGCAGTTACATAAGGAGATTCAATCATTTGCAAACCAGATTTGGAGTACTTTGTTCTGATGTTGCTAATGGCACTGCAAGCTAATGGTGAACACTTACATTAAGAAGCATAGATCACGTGAGGAAGAAAGCTTAAAGTGGTTGTAATGACACAAGTTTTTATTTTACCTTCATGCATTCAATGCGTTAACGTTAAAAAACCTTCTGTTCAGTGGCATCACTAGGGTTGGTGTCACCTGGTGCGGCCAAACATAGTGTCACCCCCCTATCCTGCCCAGCACCGGATGGCATAGAGCAGGTTGAGGTGGTATAGGGCAGGTTGGGGTGTTATAGGGCAGGTTGAAGTGGTATAGTGGCAGATTAGGGTGGCATAGGGCAGGTTAGGGTGGTATAGGACAGGTTGGGGTGTTATAGGGCAGGTTAAAGTGGTATAGTGGCAGATTAGGGTGGCATAGGGCAGGCTGTGGTGGCATATTGCAGGCTGGGGTGGTATAGGGCAGGTTGGATGGCATAGGACAGGTTTGGTGGCATATGACAGGTTGGGGTGGCATGGAGCAGCTTGGGGTGGCAAGGAGCAGCTTGGGGTGGCATAGGACAGGTCAAGACTGTGCTGTGATATTGTGCTGTGCAGTAACTTACAGAATCATTCCTGGCTGCAGATGAAGACTCGGGCGGGGCTGCTAAATCCTCGTCTCTATCTCCTTCAGCTACGGGATCAGCCATAGTGAAGGAGTCTGTGAGAGGAGTGGAGGAGGCAACCACACCCCCAGCTCCGCCCACCAACTCCGGCCGCAGGACTGTAATTGGAGATCCCAGAGGGGATGCTTGACAGCTTAACCTGACGGGGGAGTGTCATAGGCAGCCTCGCTCCCCCATACGGCTTTTAAAATAATTATATAATACAGTGTGTAGCGGCGGGCGGCAGCCCCGGAGTCAACCCTCTGGTGCGGCCCGCACCCCCTGCACCGCCATAGCAACGCCTCTGCTTCTGTTTGGAATATCCAAGCCTTCAAGAAGCTATGGGTATTTTTTGAGAAAGCCTTCTCGTCAAAACCCTTGCACCTACTCCTGTGGCTGCCTTCAAATAACTACTCCCATTCCCTGTTAGCTCACCCGCTCATCTACCCTTCACTTCTGGCCAGGGCCGGGACAAGGGGTGGGCAGGAGGAGAGTCTGCCCTGGGCACTGTGGTATCATGTGAGGTGGGGGGCACCAAGAGGGGATTGTGGGAAGGAAATTTGTGTTGGGCATAAGAAATGGGGAGGGGGGGGGGGGTAAATATTGTTCTAGGAGGGGAAATTTGGAGGTGCTAGAGATAAAGTAGTGATTTGGAGAATTTGTGTTGAGAGGGAGGAGTTGGGGGTTTGTGGTAACATGGTGGGGAAGGGGGGGAATTTGTGGTGAGATCAAAAATGTATTTTTTTTGGGGGGGGTTATGCTAGTAGGGAAGATTGGGGGGTATTTGTTCTAGGAGGGAGATTTGGAGTGGGGGGGAGAGGATATGTGCTTAAAGGGGACATTTGAGGGGTAAAGGATGTGTGCTAGGAGGGAAAGTTTTTTCTTTGGGGGGTGGCTTTGTGCTGGGGGCATATGAAGAGAAAGAGTATTTGTGCCAGGAGGGGGAATTTCAGCAGGGGGGTGAATTTGTACTGGGAGGAGGGGGGATATATTTTTAGGGGGGAGTATACAGATTAGTGCTTAATTTTTGGGGAGGGTGATTTTTTTTGGGGGGGGGTACAATTTGCCACGCTCGCCCTGGGCTCTAGATTGCCTTGTCCCAGCACTGCTTCTGGCATTCAAAAAACCCTCTCCCGAGTCCTTTGACAACTTTACGAGGGAAACCTGGACTTTCCTCCAGGGGTGTCTAAGACGTCCTCTCTATCCTTCTGGACCTACAGACAAATCTGACACTTTCTCACAACCCATGCCAGTCAGTCACTTTGGACACGACAACTTACGCCCTTTGAATCCTTGTGCCACCGTAAAATGCCGCAAAGACACCTAATATCCCTCCTGTACACCCACATCTTGGAGCTCCCCTCACAGACTCCCAGACCTTCACAAATCTCCTGGAATATAGATCTCCAAACGCCCTTGTCAACGGAAGACTGGAACACTATCTCATAAAGGTTCTCCGAATGTGGCCATTCAAGAGAATGGCTATAAGGTGGTGACTACGTGGTTAAAGACCCCGTCACGTCTCCACAAACTTTCCCCTAGTATTCCTGATACATGTTGGAGATGTGGGGCGGGGGTGGGAACCATGCTTCATGTGTGGTGGGAGTGTGTGATCCTTTAAACCTTTTGGAAGGAGGTCCATGGTCTCATCTCGCATATCACACATTTTTTTTTAAATTATGTACTGACTGTATTTGAAATTGCCTGAAATTGACCCTGTTCAAATCCAATCCTGGGACAAAACCAGGGACAGACTTGGCCCGGGGACAGTTATGGGGACTGTCCCCAGAAATCGGGGATGTCTGGTGGTCACCCTACTTAAAGGGGCATTTTAATTTTTTTAGAATGACAGAATTGTTTTTTATTTCTTTGCATTTTAGTCCAAATATGAAATCTGAGGTCTTTTTGACCCCAGAGCTCATATTTAGGAGGACCTGTCATGCTGTTTACAAGGAATATAAGTGACCCATACATTAAAAAAAACAGTGTCAAAATAAAGAAAATAAAGTAAAATAAATAAGAAAAAATAAATTAAAGCGCCCCGTCCCTACGAGCATTACACTCGTAATACTATTTGTTAGATTTTAAACATTATTTTTCCTGGATAATTGATGGATTAGAGGACTCATTGATGGGGTGGGGGCTCTGACTATGTGAAGGGGAACCCTGATGTATAGGGAGGAGTTGTGGTGGGAGGACTCTGATATGAAAGAGGGACCTCTGATGTCATGCGGGCCTCTGACTACTAGAGAAGGCTTTGATGTGATTTTAGGATTCTGAAGTTAATTTCATCAAGGTGATTGTGTACATCATCCCAGGCTCAGGTTTACCATTAATAAATAATATTTATATATTTTTTTTTTACAGTTTAGACTGAGGTGCATTGATATTTTGCATAATTTTAACCACTTAAGCCCTGGACCATTTGGCTTCCCAATGACCAGGCCACGTTTTGCGATTCGGCACTGCGTCGCTTTACCTGACAATTGTGCAGACGTGCGACGTGGCTCGAAGTCCTTTTTTTTTCCACAAATAGAGCTTTCTTTTCGCGGTATTTGATCACCTCTTCAGTTTTTATTTGTTGCGCTATAAACAAAAATAGAGCGACAATTTTAAAAAAATGCAATATTTTTTACTTTTTGCTATAATAAATATCCCCCCAAAAATATCTAAAAATATATATTTTTCCTCAGTTTAGGCCGATACGTATTCTTCTACTTATTTTTGGTAAAAAAAAATAAGCGTTTATTGATTGGTTTACGCAAAAGTTATAGGGCCACATTCACGCACCCGGGCATATCTTCTTTACGCTACACCACCGCAAGTTAGAGAGGCAAGTGCTGTATTCACAAAGCACTTGCTCCCTAAGTTACGGTGGCGTAACGTAAATGGGCCGGCGTAAGCCAGCGTAATTCAAAGTAGCAAGGCAGTGGGCGTGTTTTATTACAATGAACCTGACCCCATGCAAATGATGGTCGGGCGCATCTACGTTCGCGAATCGGCGTATCTTACTCATTTGCATATTTATAATGGGAACGCTGAATGCGTCCAGCGTAACTATGCGCCCACGATGTTTTTCGGCGTATCTCGCTTTGTGAATTGGCGCAAAGATGCGACGGCGCACATTTGAAATTATGGCGGCGTATCTGGAGATACGCCGGCGTAAATGCTTCCTGAATCTGGCCCATAGCGTCTACAAAATAGGGGATAGTTTTATGGCATTATTTTTTTTTTTTACTAGTAATGGCGGCGATCAGTAATTTTTATTGTGACTGGCGGACACTTTTGACGCCATTTTGGAACCATTGTCATTGACACATTGATCGGTGCTATAAAAATGCACTGATTATTGTAAAAATGACACTGGCAGGGAAGAGGGTATTCAGTCGGGGGCACTGAAGGGGTTAAGTGTGTCCTAGGGATGTGTTCTAACTGTAGGGGGGATGGGCTATGCGTGACACGACACTGATCATTGCTCCCGATCACAGGGAGCTGTGATCAGTATCCTGTCACTAGAAATAATGGGTAAATGCCTTGTTTACATCAGCATTTCCCAATTCTTCCTCTCTGTGAGATAATTGTGGGTATCCGTGCGGACATCGAGTCCGCGGGACCCGTGGTCGGACTCACGGAGCTCGCGGCAGGCGGGCGCGCGTGCCCACAATGCCGTATCTTAAAGGGGACGTACCTGTATGCCTATATGCCCAGCCGAGCCAGTGTGTCTAAGTATATCGTCGTGCACTGGTCGGCATGTGGTTAAAGGGTGCCTTCAAAAAAGTTGCAAACGCTGAGAAAAAGTTGTAAAAAAAAAGAATCTTGAAGGATATATAGAAAAAAAACAAGAAAAAAAAGACAATCACTCTTATTGCTCAGGTATGGCCAATCTGGGTCAGATGTTGGTTTGGATGGTCTAGTTTGCTTTTCTTTGCCGGTGGATAAATAACCTTTAATTCTATTTACCTTGAAGCCCCAGCTGTGTGCGCAAGAGTGACTCAGATATTACCATCTGTTGTGCGCAGTTGTCACCTTATTTCTGGCCTTCCTAAATATGCTAATAAAGTCCTAGGAACACAGACGGTCACTGTACCCTATAATAGCTGAGAATATGCTGCTGTCAAGTCCCATTACTGTCTAATGTCATGAAATATCGGTCCTGGCTTCCTATCTATAAATTACCGGACAGGCGGACACTAAAAAGCTGCATCAGCATTCAGCCGTTGAAAAGCATTGTTTCCGAGTCTTTATCTTTACACTGTGTTCTGGGAGGAAACAAGTCACTTGTCCTCTTACAGAATGGAAATTGAATGTGCAGTGCTTGTATTTCAGCATCTCTGGTGGAGAAGAAAATATAATTGGTTAAGGGAGGGAAAAGCAAACCAATATAAAACCGTTGTACTGCACACTCTATGGGGAGCTACCGGCCTGGACCAGTGATTTAAATTTTGTTTTTCTTTCCTAAAGTCATGTTTCTGTCTGTACAGTTTTTATATACTATACAGGGAGTGCAGAATTATTAGGCAAGTTGTATTTTTGAGGATTAATTTTATTATTGAACAACAACCATGTTCTCAATGAACTCAAAAAACTCATTAATATCAAAGCTGAATATTTTTGGAAGTAGTTTTTAGTTTGTTTTTAGTTTTAGCTATTTTAGGGGGATATCTGTGTGTGCAGGTGACTATTACTGTGCATAATTATTAGGCAACTTAACAAAAAACAAATATATACCCATTTCAATTATTTATTTTTACCAGTGAAACCAATATAACATCTCAACATTCACAAATATACATTTCTGACATTCAAAAACAAAACAAAAACAAATCAGTGACCAATATAGCCACCTTTCTTTGCAAGGACACTCATGCCGCCTGCCATCCATGGATTCTGTCAGTGTTTTGATCTGTTCACCATCAACATTGCGTGCAGCAGCAACCGCAGCCTCCCAGACGCTGTTCAGAGAGGTGTACTGTTTTCCCTCCTTGTAAATCTCACATTTGATGATGGACCACAGGTTCTCAATGGGGTTCACATCAGGTGAACAAGGAGGCCATGTCATTAGTTTTTCTTCTTTTATACCCTTTCTTGCCAGCCACGCTGTGGAGTACTTGGACGCGTGTGATGGAGCATTGTCCTGCATGAAAATCATGTTTTTCTTGAAGGATGCAGACTTCTTCCTGTACCACTGCTTGAAGAAGGGGTCTTCCAGAAACTGGCAGTAGGACTGGGAGTTGAGCTTCACTCCATCCTCAACCCGAAAAGGCCCCACAAGCTCATCTTTGATGATACCAGCCCAAACCAGTACTCCACCTTCACCTTGCTGGCGTCTGAGTAGGACTGGAGCTCTCTGCCCTTTACCAATCCAGCCACGGGCCCATCCATCTGGCCCATCAAGACTCACTCTCATTTCATCAGTCCATAAAACCTTAGAAAAATCAGTCTTGAGATATTTCTTGGCCCAGTCTTGACGTTTCAGCTTGTGTGTCTTGTTCAGTGGTGGTCGTCTTTCAGCCCTTCTTACCTTGGCCATGTCTCTGAGTATTGCACACCTTGTGCTTTTGGGCACTCCAGTGATGTTGCAGCTCTGAAATATGGCCAAACTGGTGGCAAGTGGCATCTTGGAAGCTGCACGCTTGACTTTTCTCAGTTCATGGGCAGTTATTTTGCGCCTTGGTTTTTCCACACGCTTCTTGCGACCCTGTTGACTATTTTGAATGAAACGCTTGATTGTTCGATGATCACGCTTCAGAAGCTTTGCAATTTTAAGAGTGCTGCATCCCTCTGCAAGATATCTCACTATTTTTGACTTTTCTGAGCCTGTCAAGTCCTTCTTTTGATCCATTTTGCCAAAGGAAAGGAAGTTGCCTAATAATTATGCACACCTGATATAGGGTGTTGATGTCATTAGACCACACCCCTTCTCATTACAGAGATGCACATCACCTAATATGCTTAATTGGTAGTAGGCTTTGGAGCCTATACAGCTTGGAGTAAGACAACATGCATAAAGAGGATGATGTGGTCAAAATACTCATTTGCCTAATAATTCTGCACTCCCTGTACATATCAGTGAGATAGATAGATAGATAGATAGATAGATAGATAGATAGATAGATAGATAGATAGATAGATAGATAGATAGATAGATAGATAGATAGATAGATAGATAGATAGATTATAGATGATAGATTATAGTTATACGGCGGCAGGTCGGTTCGGCAGCGCAAAATCACATAGCCATACGTCACTTCGCATTGCAGCCATTAGAGGGCGTGCCGACCCCTGCTCACACCTGGCGCAGATACGAATGCCCGGCGGGCGCGAACACCGTCTGGCACCCGCGATCACTCATTACAGAGCGAGAACCGGGAGCTGTGTGTGTAAACACACAGCTCCCGGTCCTTCAGTTAGAACACACCTAGGGAACATAATTAACTCCTTCCTCGCCCTCTAGTGTTATCCCCTTCCCTGCCAGTGGCATTTTTACAGTAATCAATATATTTTTATAGCACTGATTGCTATAAAAATGTCAATGGTCCCCAAAATGTGTCAAAATTGGCCGATGTGTCTGCCATAATGCCCCAGTCATGAAAAATAATCGCTGTTCGCCGCCATTAGTAGTAAAAAAAATACTAATAAAAATGCCATAAAACTATCCCCTATTTTGCGCAAACCAATCGATAAACGCTTATTACGATTTTTTTACCAAAAATAGGTAGAAGAATACGTATCGGCCTAAACTAAAAAAAATATATATTTTTTGGGGGTATTTATTATAGCAAAAAGCAAAAAACATATTTTTTTTTGTTTTAGGGCTGTGCAAATTAACTTTTAATGAATCGATTAATCTTTAATTTTTTTGATCGATCAAAATCTTTTTAATCGATTAAAATTCTTTTGATTGGTACTCCCCTCTCCGCCGGTTTCTGGGCCTTCAGGGAGTTCCGTTGGAGATCCAGTGACGTCACGGACACCGGCGGGGCTTGTTGTGTCCATCTGAAGGGCTCCTTTGCTGTGCCTTCATATCTGCATGCCGGCGGGACCTTACTATCTGCCACACACAATGGCTGTTACACTTCCCTCTATCAATCTGGGATTCTACAACCATCCACTGGGAGTTGTGATAGTTCCCTTCATGGGACATCTACATGCCGTTGGACTGATGATAACCTCTCCTCATCTGGATTCAGCAGTGGTATCATACTACATGTTTTTATGACTGCTTTTGCTGCCGTTTGGTATTACTCGCACCATTTTTACAGTTTATGTAGCTCCATCGATTTTATCTCCAGTGCAATATTTATTTTGTTACCTACTTGAAGACTATAAAAATGTTGATGCTATTCCCATCGAGCGCTGCCTTTGTGTGTTTTTTGGTATCCTGCTCTCCATTTTTCCAGTGGTTGGAGCTGCACTGGGAATCAGCCTGCAAGGAGATCAGCTAAAACTAGTTGGATCTGTTTGTGCGTTATAATTAATCGAAATTAGTCGATTAATCGATTAAAAAAAAAAAACAATTAATCGAACACAAAAATGTTGATCAGTAACAGCCCTATTTTTTTTAAATTGTGGCTCTATTTTTGTTTATAGTGCAAAAAATAAAAACTGCAGAGGTGATCAAATACCACCAAAAGAAAGCTCTAATTGTAGGAAAAAAAGGACCCCAATTTTGATTTGGAGCCACCTCACACGACTGCACAATTGCCAGTTAAAACGACGCAGTGCCAAATCGCAAAAAGTGGCCCGGTCTTTGACTAGCAAAATGGTCCGGGGCTGAAGTGGTTAAGACAGTCATAAGCTAACTAGGTGAAAGTGCATGAGACAGTTCATTTTAAGTTCAGCTAATTAGAGAAGAAACATTTTGACAGCAGGTAAGACATAACAGATAAGGTGGGGTTATTGAAAGTTCATTCTCCGAAACTTATAAATCTGTCATCCTTGAAGGTGTGACTAACACAGCTGGGTGCCAGACTGTCTCTATACAGGTGTTTTTAATTGGACAAAACCAGTTGTAAATCACTTTAATGAACATATAGGAATTCTAGGAATAATTAAGTTTGTCTGGTTGTAGGACAGGTGTTAGATTTACGTAGATTTTAGCAACCAATCATATAGGAGAGATAGACAAGATAAGGCTTGTAAGGGTATATAAGTGCAAGTTTTACAATTGTTAGGCAGACAAATCAGATAGGCATCTATCAGGCTGACTGTTTGTCTATGCAGCCCTATTGCACGAGTAGCAAGCGGTCAAAACCAGTAGGCAAATATCTGTCCGTAACTTGTCTCCTCGTACGAGTCAAATGGGGAAAACTTCTTAACTTGCTGCAGAGTGTGGTCTCAGATGAATTTCCTTCACAAACTCGGTCGAGCCGGTCGACCAACTGGTCTCCATCAGGTAACGGGTTTCCAAAAATTGACAGAAAAGACCCATTCTGGTACAAGGTGAGAACAAATCACTATTGTTTCAATTTGGTTATATATATATATATATATATATATGTAGTGCCCTGCTCCCAATTGACTGGGCGCTATGTTAAATTTAGTGGGTGTCTGAGCCGATAATGTGGCTCAGACTGTATGGTTTATTCTAAATTAGCCTCTGTCCTGGCAGTGGCTATGCCTAATAGCATTTTCCCACTGTTGCCTGTAGGTGGCAATACCCCCACAGGCCAGTGTTGGAACACGGGCAAGCCGTAGGTCATTGAGTATCTTTCCTCTGGAACAGTACAATGGGAGTGGTGCCACGCTGTGCATGCCGGGAAGGGATACTTAAGTGGCAGATGCCATATTTTAGGGTCCTTCACCTCGTGGCCCTCCTGGCACGAGGTGTGTGTTGTGTGATTTCCAGCCCCGGGACCATGTTGGCATCTTTACTGGTAGGCCCAGTTATGCTGGCTGGGGCCTACGAATCAAAAGGGATCCTAAGCTGTCCATCTAAGTGAAGGAAGCTACACGTAATGAACGAAACCGGGGGAGGACCTGCCCTGGAGGAGACCAAGCGGAAGGCTTATGTCTCGGGATAGGCCTGGTGACCTTATTAAGGAAGGATCCAACTCAAGTTGTCCTACAGTTCGCCAGTTCGGCTTAAAGGCTCTTTAAGCAGAGGATTCCAGACTGTTTAAATTTGTTCTCAATCAGTCTGTGGCAGAGAGTGTTATTGAACTGGTTTGTGCATCATTCCGGCTGCTGGGTCAGGTGAGAGGGGTGAGCAAAAGCCACTCAAGAGTGGAGTGGTGAATGACTTTGGAGTTTAAGGGGTTTTCCCCAGTGATCCACAGATCACTGGGGAAAACCCCTTAAACTCCAAAGTCATTCACCACTCCACTCCGTGTACCTGAACCTTCCCTTCCCCTTCAACCTTCTTCAAGTTTTTCTGCAAAATAATAAAACCCGACAGTTGGAGGTTTTACATCTTTTGTAGACATTGGAATTCTTTTAGACTTTCTTCTCCTAGACGGTGAATGTTGAGGTAACGTGCAGGCCCAAAACTAACCAGCAGCTCCTACAGGGGTAGTGCTACATATATATATATATATATATATATACAGGGCTTTTTTCTCAAATAATTGGTGCTGGAACTCAACCATGATGCCCCAAAGCCCCTCCCCCAACCACTCCCTCCAAATCCCATCAAATATTGGGTGTGATCAGTCAAATTACACGAACAGTAGGAGGGTCTTAAAGGTCATTAAATACCAGAATTGCATTACATACAGAGTGTCGAGTTCAGGGGGGGGGGGTTACATACAGAGTGCAGAGCTGACACTTGTAAACACAAAAACTGGACTTTTGTGTTTACGAGTGATTGTGGTGAGCAGGCACTAAAGGTTATGAGTTAGGCGGCGTACACACGACCGGTTTCCTCGGCAGAATTCAGCAAGAAACTCGATGGGAGACGTATTCTGCTGAGGAAAACGGTCATGTGTACACTTTTCGCCGAGAAACCCGTCGAGGAACTCGTCGAGCCAAAAAGAGTGCATGTTCTCTATCTCCTCGATGGGCAATGGGAAAATTTGGCTCAACGACTTTTTTGACTGCCGAACAAGGAACTCGACGGGGAAAACGATGTGTTTCGCTCGACGAGTTTCTCGGTCGTGTGTACGCCGCCTTAGAGGTGGTGGAACTGAGCTCCAACAAGTTCCACCATAAAAAAGCCCCGTATATATTGTCATGGACCATGAGATATTAAAGTGTTTCTACGTGAGAACCTAATTCATGTATTGCAGAAGATGAGACATTGTGGAGTACATATTGCAAGAGATACTGGAAGTGGCTTAATTTGTCCTGACTAGTTCACTAGGACAATGACCCTTCAATGCTTGGCTCCGACTAGTGAAATAAGTGGAGCCGGGCTTGTGAGAGACATTTTATTGTCCAGTGTGTAGAGGTGTTAATTGTTGTTCTGATTGCTTCATTGTAGTAATTACCCCCTGGGGGCTTCTGTCTCAACACACATAGTCAGGCTATTCAAGCTTTGGGACCAATCTCTGCTGAGACATTTTGAAGTCCTCATTTGCATGGAAGAGGACCTGAGTGTAAACCACAAATGTACTTTACAATTGACCAATAGAAAAGCGGTTGTTGGGGGCGGGATGTTCCAAATTCTGTATAAAAGTGTGCTGTGTACTTTCAATAAAGCAGTTCTGGTTGAACATACATACAACTCGCTTGGTGTGTGTTCTTCATGGATCCAATCGGCACATAGCTGTAGGTTGGATCCCGGAATCTTGGATAACTGGACCATCAGATGTTGCAATCTGCAAGCTGATCGAATAGAAGCAGAGGAGTGTCGGGAGAGCAGGACCTGGGTGAGAAAGGGTCTCGTCACACACACACATATATATATATATATATATATATATATATATAGATATATCTATTTATATATAGTATGTGTAAGGCGCACATATACTGTCTGTGCAATAGATAGATTAAATAGAACCCACAACTAATTACATTTTCTTTTCTGTTACTTGTTTCTTTCAAGTGTTGGTAATGGTCCATTTATTTCTCCGAGAACTTTTGAATGTTTTTCCTTTGCCCAGCGTGTCATGTTCCACTGTCCTCAGCCACACTCAGTTCCATTTAAACAGCAATAATAAAAATAATAATACCATTTCAGCATTTTTCCCCCCATTCAAAGAAACATCATCCTTTCATGTCCTGACTCTTTCAAGATACGTTTTTTTCTCTCTCTTTAACCGTCAATTCAGTGCTGACCATCAGATATAAACAGAGTATAATGGACCAAAGATTACTCTTCTGTTATATGAAAAATAAAGCCGAGTTTTAATCACCAGCCACTGGGACAGATTTTTATTTTTATTTTATTTTTTACTGCCAATCAATTTTTTTGAATACCCTTAAATGACCCGCATCAGGCTCTGCTGCTTTTGTGTTTTCCGATGTTTCTTGATGTTGGAAGAATAGAACTAAGTGTTACCCTTGAATGGAACAGTTACGGATGAATATAATGATTCATATTTTATTTTTTTGCAGGGCTCTTGCGTGGTTCCTGGCCCCGTTGTAAAATTTGGAACGTGACTGATGGTACCGCTAGATAAGTACAAGCAATGCTTCCCACTTCAGAACAATGCTGGTGACATTTTCAAATGTGAAAAATGTTGGGCGGCTGTCACGAATGACATATTTCATGGATACTACTCTTTAATACGTACAAATTGTAACTTCTTTTTTTTTTTGCTTTTGATATCTCTTGAAATTCCTATTGGATTTGTCAAGCCAAAAAGAAATAAATCGGTCATCTTTGCAATTCATGCACAATTCCCAGTGTCTCATCCTTCTAAACACACTACAAAAACAGAAAAATAACAGTAGATGTGGCAGAAGAATAGTACGGTATATACACGAGTATAAGTTGAGTTTTTCAGCACATTTTTTTTGGGCTTAGGCCTCGTACACACATCCGAGAATCTCGTCAGAAAAAAAACGTCATTTTCCCTGACGAGATTCTTGGCAAGAAACTCTTGCCGCCGGAGTGTACTGACTTTCATTTGAAAAGAACCACGGTTCTCTTGAAAGGAAAGAACACACTAGTCACATTCGATGCCGTCGCCACCATCTTGCTTCACCCTACCTATGCCGTGGAAGCTACCGCGCATGCGTCAAAGTCATTTCGAGCATGCGTGGGTTTCCACGGCGACAGGTAAGTATACACACTCTCGGGTTTCTCGTCTGGAAACAGGCAAATGAGAATCTCAATGAGAAAAAAGATAACAGTTTTTTCTCGTAGAGATTCTTGCCTGAGTTCCAGGCAAGAAACCTAAATGCCTCGTACACACGAACGAGAATCTTGGCAAGAAGCAGTTTTCTTGCTCTTTTTTGCCGAGAAACCCATGTGTACGGGGCCTTAGACTTGAGTCACCTTTTTGTGCCTGATCTCTCTGACTTTGGGGACCCAGTACCGGCCGTAGGTCCCCTGGACCCCGAACTTGGCACACATGTAGCCCCACTCTTCCTCTGCAAGTGTACAAAGTTTGTTGTCCAGGTAACCTACGGCTGGGGAGCACCGATTTTTCAAATTAGAGAACCCCTTCCGTAGACTCCCATGTTAAACGGTAATTTCTCTGGTAAATTTTCGGGACGCGGTACCGGCCAGTCGAAGGTCCCCTGGATCCGAAACTTGGCACACATGTAGCCACAGTTCTCCTCTACACGTGTGTAAAATTTTCTGTCTGGAGGACTTACGGCCGGGGAGCAACGATTTTTCAAAGCCGGGCACCCCTTCTATATACTCCCATGTTAAACGTACGTCTAGGCATGGGCACAGTGAGGCATTGGAACAGTGAGGCATGGACACAGTGAGTCATGAACACAGTGAGGCATGGGCACAGTGAGGCATGGGCACAGTGAGGCATGGGCACAGTGAGGCATGAGCACAGTGAGGCATGCACATGGACACAGTGAGGCACAGTGAGGCATGCAGATGGACACCCTAGGCTTATACTTGAGTCAATAAGTTTTCATTTTTTTTGTGGTGAAATTAGGTTCCTCAGCTTATATTCAGGTCGGCTTATACTCGAGTATATACGGTATCTTCGTCCCTTCCTCACAACACAGCGTATTTGTGGCTATAAATTCCTGTTGTCAGCATTGACTACTTCATTGTTGATGTATTGCTAAGAATACAGACTTCTCTTTTCTCTAGCCCCTTGTTATACCCTACTCCCTCTTCATATACCTAATTCCTCCTTATCTCCACCCCTTCTCATATAGAATGGGTGAGAATTAGACATGTGCATTTGTTTTCGTCCGAATGCATTTTCGTACGAATTTCGGGTATTTTCGTTATCAATTTAACAAACGAAAATGAATTTGCAGAATCCGAAATCCGAAAGATCCAACATAAAAAATGCTTTATTTTAGTTTTCGTTGCCACAACAGTTGGATATAGATAAGACATGACAGTGACAATAGCGATCTGTGTCTATCGAACCGGCGGTCGAATGTGCCTAACCTAACTCTATTAGTCCAGGATTATTCTACATAGAGAGGAAAGATTCTACATAGAGAGGAAAGATTGGACATTATAGAGACAGTGTTGGGGGAGACCATTCGACAAGAACAACGAAGATTCGAGGAAGCAGAAAAAAACCTACAAACGTTGAATCTGTCATTGAAGGCTTATGATGTCTGTCAAAGGTTCTAAGAAGATTCGACAAGCAGCTAAACTGTATGACGGTATAAAGTGCTCAGTGCTTCCAATGGCAATTGAAGATTCTAGGTTGAAAGGAATTCCAGAAATCACTCACCCCTCTTGTGACTCCACTCACCAGAGTTAATGGACACTCAGCTTTGCAGTCCAGGGGCCGGGAAATGCTTGTAAACTTTTGGAGATCTAATATGTGAATCCAGATTCAGAGAGGCTTCCACAAACAATAATTCATGCAGACCGATGCATATTAACCACTTAACGCCAATATACGTTGGCAGAATGGCATGGCGGCCGCGGACCCGAGCGCCACTGGAGTCCCGTGATCGGTCACAGGAGCTGAAGAATGGGGAGAGGTGAGTGTAAACAAACCTTCCCTGTTCTTCACTGTGGCAGTGTCATTGATCGTCTGTTCCCTGATATAGGGAAAGACGATCAATGACGTCACACATCCAGCCCCGTCCCCCTACAGTTAGAAACACATATGAGGTCACACTTAACCCCTTCAGCGCCCCCCTAGTGGTTAACTCCCAAACTGCAATTGTAGTTTTGTATTATAGCAAAAAGTAAAAAATATTGCATTTTTTTCTAAGTTGTCGCTCTTTTTTTGTTTATAGTGCAAAAACTAAAAACCGCAGAGGTGATCAAATACCACCAAAAGAAAGCTTTATTTGTGGGAAAAAAAAGGACGTCAATTTTGTTTGGGAGCCACGGCGCACGACCGTGCAATTGTCAGTTAAATCAACGAAGTGCCGAATCGCAAAAAGGAGCCAGGTCCTTTACCTGCATATTGGTCCGGGTCTTATGTGGTTAAAACAAAAAGATAGAAAGTGCATAGTGTAGTAATGCCGTTACTGAATCACTGTGCATTTAAAAAACGCCACTCACGAGACGGCTTGGAAAAACAGGCATCAGTGTGTCCCGGGTTCACATTTGCAGCTTGAGTTCCACGGATACCGGAAGTTTATTCACTGGTACCTGAAACCGGGAATACGTTGATGCGTTTCGCTCCTCCTCCAGGGCATCATCAAGGACATCTTTTTATTTTAGTGTTTCAGCGGCTGAGCAATGTTGTTATAAACATTGACGGCTGTTTTTTTTTTTTTTGACAGCTCCAATTACCAAACTTCTTTAACACTTCTGATGTCAACAGGGGAGACCCACTAACAGCTCAAAGTACCGATCCTGAAAGCATCGGTTTCAGGTATCAGTGCATTTGCACAAGCACCGATACTTGTGCAAATACTCGGTATTGGCACCGATAACGATACTAGCATCGGTGCAACCCTAGAGGTAATCAAGAATGTAACAAATATAAAAGCATATATGTTACAAAAATAAAGAGTTTCAAGAATTTCTGCGAGAAGAACCTCTAACTTGCCCTTTGGTCATACTGATCTAGAAGCTCCAGTTTGCTTTTTAATTTGTCATATAGTTTAATTTCTATGTTGAGGGGTCCCCAAACTTGAAGTGCCTTGGGCCCCTCCAAAGTCTAAATCTAAGACTGGAGGAGAGACAAATAAATTATTGTTTCTACTTGCAGAAGACTGATAACATAAATGTCACTAATGTCACGTGTAAGCCAATGTAGGTGGTCAGGTGGCCATTTCACCTATAGCAGCCCCCTTTAGGCAAGTAGGCTTGCCGGTACTTGGTTGCCCCAGGACTTAAACAAAATGCTACTGTGTCTGGACAGCTCAGCCGGGCAGACGCGAACAGAGCAAACAACAGGTTACTTGCAGTTAGCAGACAGCATGGTTCAAAGACAGTCCAGGTAGAGGCTGAATTCAGGGGATAATCCAATATCCATTCCAGGTAGAAGGGCAGGCTGCGTTCAGGGGATAAACCAGTCCAATAAGGGTCAAACATAGGGGATCCAACTACAAACAAGGCAGACTAACAGGGGCTTGGTCTAGAACAGGGGTCCCAAACTGTGGCCCGGCGGCCAGATGCGGCCCTTTTGCTTGCACTTATCCAGCCCCTTGGGGCACTATTCATTCCACTTATATGAGACACTATTTTGCCCTCTAACTCCAGAAATGGAGCATAATTCCTGCCACTGACATCACCAATGGGACACTATTCCTCCCCTTAATACCAAAGATGGGACATGGTTTATTCCCACTGATGCCAGCATTTTTTTTTATTCCTGCTGGCCACAGTCCCGCCCCCCCTGAAATCTGAAGGACAGTAAACAGACCCTTTGTTTAGAAAGTTTGGAGACCCCTGGTCTTGAACAATACAAGACAATCTGTCTCTATCACAAGCAAGAGATAGGGTGTTCAGTTTGCTTATATCAGGTGACTGAGCAGATCAATCACCTAATAGGTGAACACAGACAGGGAGGATGCAACAACCAACACCCGGCTGCTGGAATAAGGATCAGGAGCATGACAATATTTCTCCTGGATTGAACCTCTCAGCCTAGACACCACCACTTGACTGAAATCCAAGAATTGCCTTTAAATGATAAAATTAGAGCTTTTTTGGACAATTATACTGTTGTCGTATATTGAAAAATGTCAAAAATAAATTCATGCAGACTGGCAAAGTTATAGATAGGTCAACATTATGCCCCGTGCCATTAGATACACTCTACTGAGAGTTGCATCTGTTCAGTTAAACTTTTCCTCTACTACTCTATTTATGAGTTGCAAATGCCCTCTATGTATGATTGCAATTATCGTTTCGACTCCATAGGCCTGAGTAAAATTACTGTCATGAACTATACAATTTTGCATTATATCCGCATAATACAGTGATTTCAGAATGTCTTTAATTATGTATTCTCTGCATGCGAAGTCATCTTTGAAACAATGCTAAAAATCCCCACGTAAGTAATGCTTGTTTACAGATTTGATTTTTGAATGAATTTTCAAGTATTTAATTGCAGAGCAAAAAACCATTTGGAATGTGCATTCAGCTATTTTTCACATGATTAGGCAGGTTATTATGGGAAGATTGAAATGTTATCATGCGTTACTTTAAGTAGCAAACAGAAGTGACTTTGATAATAATGACCCTCTCTTGATCAATTTGGCTCATAGCTTAAACTGGAGGCAATGTCCAAAAAAATAATAATGGGGTCCGAATATGCAAATTGACTATCTTTTGCTTCTCTCTCAGTGGTTTGGAATATTAGGTTTCTCTTATTAGAGGAGTAGATTGTAAATAAAGGAAGTTGCTGAGATTGAAAACAATACATTTATGTATTTCAATACACATTCTCAAAGTGGAACTCAAGTTTGTCTCTTCTTTTTCCTGCCATTTTGATCTTTCTCGCCATTTTCTTCTCACTTTCTGTTGCATTACCAGATGGTGTGTGGGTGGTAACACTTGACCAATAAAAGTGGTGTAACACCGCTCAGACTGTGGATAAAGATTTCCTCATGGGTGTTGACCCCTGCTCACCACTGTCAATAGTAATTGAAGAAAACGAAAATTGCTTGCACATCATGAAAGGAAGAACTTCTGTAAAATAGTTACTTTATTGTCAAGGTGCCAAAGGACGTAGACAGGACATTACAGGAACATTGGTAGACCGGTTTCACATGGATAACTCGGGAACAAGCACAAGTTATCCATCTGAAAGTGGTCTACTAATGTTCCTGTAACGCCCTGTCTACGTCCTTTGGCACCTTGACGATGCCAAATGGTGTGTGTGGGTGTTAACACTGGACCTTAAGAGTGGGATAGTTGGCACCATTGGATTTAACCCAAAGGGAGTTCTTCAAAGGAGCTGACAAATAGGGAGACTATAAAGTGTAGAGAGGACCTAGTTCCAGTCTTGGGCTTCTGTCTCTATGATAGTCCAGAAAGAGTGTAACACCACTCAGACTGTGGATAAAGATTTCCTCATGGGCGCTGGCCCTGGCTGCTCACCACCATCAATAGTAATAGAAGAAAAAGAAAATTGCTTGCACACCATGGAGGGAAGAACTTCTTTAGAATAGTTACTTTATTGTCAAGGTTGCAAAGGACGTAGACAGGACATTACAGAAACATTGGTAGACCGGTTTCACATGGATAACTCTGGAACAAGCACAAGTTATCCATGTGAAACCGGTCTACCAATGTTCCTGTAAAGTCCTGTCTACTTTCTTTGGCACCTTGACAATACCAGATGGTGTGTGTGGGTGGTAACACTGGACCAATAAAAGTGGGATAGTTGGCACCTTTGGATTTAACAGTGTACTGGACCTAGTTCCAGTCTTGGGCTGCTGTCTCTATAATAGTCCAGAAAGAGTGTAACACCACTCAGACTGTGGATAAAGATTTTCTCATGGGTGCTGGCTCCGGTTGACCACTGTCAATTGTAATTGAAGAAAAATAAATTGTTTGCACACCATGGAAGGAGGAACTTCTGTAGAATAGTTACTGTATTGTCAAGGTGTCAAAGGAAGTAGCCAGGACATTACAAGAACATTGGTAGACTGGTTTCACACGGATAAATCAGGAACAAGCATGAGTTATTCCTGTAGTAAAACCGGTCTACCAATGTTCCTGTAACATCCTGTGGTACCTTGACAATAAAGTTACTATTCTACAGAAGTTCTTCCCTCCATGGTGTGCAAGCAATTTCCTTTTTCTTCAATTACTATTAAGGGTGGTGAGCCGGGGTCAGCACCCATGAGGAAATCTTTATCTACAGTCTGAGCGGTGTTACACTCTTTCTGGACTATCATAGAGACAGCAGCCCAAAACTGGAACTAGGTCCTCACTAGACCGTTTCCCGAGTTATCTGTGTGAAACCAGTCTACCAATGTTCCTGTAATGTCCTGTCTTCGTCCTTTGGCACCTTGACAATAAAGTAACTTTTCTACAGAAGTTCTTCCTTCCATGGTGTGCAAACAATTTCCTTTTTCTTCAATGCCTCTATGATAGGCTCAAAAGAGGAGATGAGGAGCACCAAGTATGGAACCAGGTCCTCTCTACACTGTAAAGTCCTTATTTGTCAGATTCTTTGAAGACGAACTCCCTTTCGGTTAAATCCAAAGGTGCCAACTATCCCAATTTTATTGGTCCAGTGTTACCACCCACACACACACACCATCTGGTATTGTCAAGGTTGCCAAAGGACGGAGACAGGACGTTACAGGCACATTGGTTTCCGCTTTCACACAGAAAACTTGTGCTTGTTCACAAGTTATCCATGTTAAACTGGTCTACCAATGTTCCTGTAACATCCTCTCGTTGTTCTTTGACAATAAAGTAACTTTTCTACAGAAGTTCTCCCTTCCATGGTGTGCAAACAATTTTATTTTTCTTCAATGCCTCTATGATAGGCTCAAAAGAAGAGATGAGGAGCACCAAGTACAATGACATTTTAAAAGCTTTAGTCCAAAAATGTGTTTATTTGTTTTAAGACAAGCTAACATGTTATTTGGGAAATTACTATCGGGGCTAGTGTACAGAAAAATGAAACATGATATATTTAAAAAAAAAAAAAAGGACAAAAAAAAGAACATAATATAATAATTGACGGCTGAAACTGGTAAGTAAATAACAATAATAATAATATACAAAATCTATAGTATCTCACTCTGTGTCTAATCATATACATGACTTCAGGTTAGTTGTACCTTCTTACCAGTTACAGCCTTCAATTATTATATATTTTTAAATAGTTTTTATACTTTTTCACATTGTTATTCTTTGGATACGTCTATGAGATTATTGATTATTGATGTGATATGTCCTATATGTGTCTTTATTTTAATATTCCTTGATATTAGTACTAATAATATTGTCCCTATATAATATATACACTGTGGGCCAGATCCACAAACAATTACGACGGAGTATCTCCAGATCCGCCGCCGTAATTTCAAATCTGCGCCGGCGTATCATTGTTTTGTATCCACAAAACAAGATACGCCGTTTTTTTTGCGTAGATAGGCCATCTTACGCCGTCGTCCTAAAGTTTCCAATTTACGATGGACGCTAGGGGCGCTTCCAGGTCGAATATGCAAATGAGCTAGATACGCCCATCTATGAACGTACGTACGCCCGGCGCAGTGTTTTTACGTCATTTGCGTAAGCGTATGTCCGGCGTAAAGTTACCCCTGCTGTATAGAGGCGTACGTAATGTTAAGTATGGACGTCGGGCCAGCGTAAAATTTTCCGTCGTTCACGTCATTTGCGTAAACCGTTCGCGACAATTGATTTGCGTAAATTACCTTCACGTCGTTTTCATTGATGTTTTGCGACGTGATTTGGAGCATGCGCACTGGGATACGTCCACGGCCGGCGCATGCGCAGTTAAAAGAAAAACGTCATTTACTTTGGGTCACAATTCATTTAAATAAAACACGCCCACCTCTTCCCCATTTGAATTGTGCAGGCTTACGCCGGTCCATTTACGCTACGCCGCCGTAACTTAGGACGCAAGTCCTTTGTGAATACGGCACTTGCCATTCTAACTAACGGCGGCGTAGCGTAAATGATATACGCTACGCCCGGCAGAAACTTACGCCGGGCTTCGTGGATCTGGCCCTTTAGGTTTATTTGACCGTCTTTGGATTGTTTCACACATATAGGGCCAGATTCACGTATTCCAGAGCATCTTTGCTCTGGAGTAACGCTTCTGATTTGCGTTGCGCTGCCGAAATTTTAGGAGCAAGTGCTGTCATTCACGAAGCACTTGCTCCTAAAGTTGCGGCAGCGCATCACAAATGAGCCGGCGGAATTCAAATGTCGCGGGTACGGGGCGTGTAGTATGCTAACTACGCGCGATCCCGCCGCCAACGTACTGCGCATGCGTCGAGTGTCAAAACATCCCGGTGCGCATGCTCCAAAATCTGTGAATGAACGTCAATGACGTCACATTCCCATTCATGACCGTTTTACGCAAGCGACGTTTTTTTTTTTTTTTTCGACGCGATGACGACGCCTATACCTAACATAGGATACTCCAACCCCATGTAGGTATATCTATGCGCCGCGTATCCCGTCCGGAAACGTCGTATCGTCATTGCGTCGCGCCGGATTTCGATCGTGAATTGCCGATTTCCGCTCATTAACATATTTTTTGAGCGGAAATCGGCGGGAACGCCCCCGGCGCCATTTTTAAGTTGAAGTAACGATGCGATGGCGAAACTCAGTTACGCTGCTCGCATCGGAACTTCAACCCGGCGTTTCTTGTTTTCTGGTTACAGAAAACAGAAACGCCGGCTCAAAGCCACAGTTAGGCTGGCGGATCACTCGATCCGCCAGCGTAACCTTTCCTGAATCTGGCCCATATAGTATACATGTGCGGTTCGTTCCAAATTAAAATTCGGACGAATTAAAACATTTTGGACATTCGGATTATTTCCGAATCAGAATAGTACCGAATTCAAACAAATAACGAAAAAAATAATCGTCTTCTAATTTGAAAACTTTTATGCCGCGTACACACAATCGGATTTTCCGTCGGAAAAACCTTGGATGGTTTTTCAGACGGAATTCCGCTCAAGCTTGACTTGCATACACACGGTCACAGAAATGTTCTCTGAACGCGGTGACGTACAACACTACGACGAGCTGAGAAAATGAAGTTCAATGCTTCCGAGCATGCGTCGACTTGTTTCTGAGCATGAATCAGATTTTTGCGTATCGGAATTGCTACAGATGATCGGAATTTCTGTTTGGAATTTTTTCAGTCGGAAAATGTAAGAACCAGCTCTCAAAAGTTTGTTGGCGGAAATCCCAACAGGAAAAATCAGATGGAGCCTAGACACGGTCAGAGTTTCTGACCAAAAGCTCACATCGGACTTTTCTTGTTGGAAATTCCGCCATCTTTGGTAAGGAAATCAGGAAGTAAAGCTTTGAGGCTTCGCTTCCTGGTTCCCTACTGCGTAATGCGCGACTTGCGCTGCACGTTCCCACTGGTCCCTACTGTCTTCTGGGACTCGTGTGTCTCTCAGAAGACAGTGGGGGGCGTAGAAGGCCCCCGGAAGGGGCATAGATACCCGCGGGTGGCTTGGGTATCTATGCCTAGAAGTGGGAGCAGAATACCTGTATTAGACAGGTATCTGCCCCCCCTTTCCCCTAAAAGGTGCCAAATGTGACACCGGAGGGGGGGAAGGATCCGGAAAAGCGGAAGTTCCATTTTTGGGTGGAACTCCACTTTAAAGAGGAAATAAACCCTGATAGTTTCCTGCAAAGGTAAAGCATAATGAGCTACTATGTAAACGACTTGAGACCGGGGCAGAGGTTCACCATCCAGCAGGACAATGAATACATCGGCGCATGCGCAGAAGAATTGATCGTACAGGGAATTGGAAATATCTCCTAAACCGTGTAGGTTTAAGAGATATTTTCAGCACCTACAGGTAAGCCTTAATCTAGGCTTACCTGTAGGTGAAAGCGGTTGTACAGGGTGTACAACCACTTTAATACCCCGGTTAACCACTAGCCGACCAGCCGTTGCAGTTATACAGCGGCAGGTCGGCTCGGCTGCACGAGATCACATAGCTATATGTCATATCGCGATTCAGCCAATAGGGGTGTGCGCCCCCCCACTTGCCCCTGGTCCTGAAGCGTGTGCCCGGCGGGCGCGATCACCGGGCACCTGCGATGTCAGGGGGAGAAATGCCTGATTGTCTGTTCATACAATGTATGAACAGCGATCTGTCATTTCCCCAAGTCAGTCCCACCCCCCCTTCAGTTAGAACACACCCAGGAAACATAATTAACCCCTTCCTCGCCCCCTAGTGTTAACCCCTTCCCCGCCAGTGGCATTTTTATAGTAATCAATGCATTTTTATAGCACTAATCGCTATAAAAATGCAAATGGTCCCAAAAATGTGTCAAAAGTGTCCGAAGTGTCCGCCAAAATGTCGCAGTACCGATCAAAATCTCTGATTGCCGCCATTACTATTAAAAAAAAATATATTAATAAAAATGCAGTAAAACTATCCCCTATTTTGTAGACGCTATAACTTTTGCACGAACCAATCAATAAATGCTTATTGCAATTTTTTTACGAAAATTATGTGTTTTTTTTTATATATTTTTGGGGATATTTATTATAGCAAAAGGTAAAAAATATTGTGTTTTTTTCAAAATTGTCGCTCTATTTTTGTTTATAGGGCAAAAAATAAAAACCGCAGAGGTGATCAAATACCACCAAAAGAAAGCTCTATTTGTGGGAAAAAAAGGACACCAATTTTGTTTGGGAGCCACGTCGCTCGACCGCGCAATTGTCAGTTAAAGCGAGGCAGTGCCGAATCGCAAAAAGGGGCCCGGTCATTGGCCAGCAATATGGTCCGGGGCTGAAGTGGTTAAAACAATTGCCCTCAACAAAGTGGAAAGAATAATGATGATATCATAATAGAAGAAATAGGTTCATCATTTCTTCGTACCCTTTCGCCTAGTTTATCAACTGTGACTTCTCATTTTATTTTCTGGATATTTTTTATATTTTTTTTCCATTCCATTTGGATGCAATTGAAACGTGTTTAAAATGCAATAAGTGATTATTAGATGTGGATATTTGTAATCTGTATTTTAATATGAAGAAATTACTGCTAATGAAGCAGGAAAACTGCACTGGCTGATTTCCTAAAAGTATACAGATTATAATTACAATTAAGGCACTGTGATTTCTTGATACCTCATTAGAGAAATAAAACAAAAGTTCAAAGGCACATTTAGAATCAATCTTACCGCATAATAGTTATTCATTTTCAAATAAGTTTCTGTAATTCAGGTTAAAGTTGTAACGCTTTTTTTTTTCTTTCTTTCTTTTTTAATAGCAGGAAATACAATAGTAAAATGAATAATAGAAAAATAGAAATTTTAGAACTTTAATACAATAATTTATGTCACAATAAAAAAGAAAAAAGAAATGATTAGTAGAAAACTTTTTATGTCCACTTTAGGGATGAGCCGAACACCCCTGGCTTTGGTTCGCACCAGAACCTGCGAACCAACCAAAAGTTTGTGTGAACTTTAGAACCCTGTTAAAGTCTATGGGACTCGAACGTTTGAAATCTAAAGTGCTAATTTTAAAGGCTAATATGCAAGTTATTGTCCTAAAAAGTGTTTGGGGACCCGGGTCCTGCCCCAGTGGACATGTATCAATGCAAACAAAGTTTTAAAAAACTGCAGTTTTTTTGTGAAAGTGAAACAAGAAAATTGAAATATTCCTTTAAATTTCGTACCTAGGGGGGTGTGTATAGTATGCCTGTAAAGTAGTGCTTGTTTCCTGTGCTTAGAACTGTCCCTGCACAAAATGTGATTTCTGAAGGAAAAAGATCATTTAAAATCACTCACCTTAGGGTCTGGTATGGATATTAAGGGGAACCCTGCGTCAAATAAAAAAAAAAAATTATGTGGGGTTCCCCCCAAATATCCATTCCAGACCCTTCAGGTCTGGTATGGATTTTAAGGGGAACTCCACCCCAAATTGAAAAAAAAATGCCGTGGACCCCCACACATTTTTTTTTCATGAATGACTTTTCTCTGTATTGCCGGGAGCCGACAATTCATTATAGCCGCAAGTGATTTTTCCTCCAGAATTGACACTTTGTGCAGGGACAGTTCTAAGCATGGGAAACAAGCGCTACTTTACAGGGATACTATACACCCCCCCAGGTACGAAATTTAAAAGAATATTTCACTTTTATTGTTTCACTTAAAGGAATTATTAAGATCACTGCTGCCAAAAAAACATCAGTTTTTAAAACTTTTTTGCATTGATACATGTCCCCTGGGACAGGACCCGGGTCCCCAAACACTCCCCTGGGGCAGGACCCGGGTCCCCAAACACTTTTTAGGACAATAACTTGCATTTTAGCCTTTAAAATTAGCACTTTAGATTTCAAACGTTCGAGTCCCATAGACTTTAACAGGGTTCTAAAGTTCACGCGAACTTGCCGCGAACACCCCAAATAGTTTGCTGTTCGGCGAACAGGCAATGTTCATGAGTTTGACTCGAACTCGAAGCTCATCCCTAGTCCTCTTAGTCCTCTTCTATACTATCATCATTTTTATTATTATCATCCATAGGTATATTATCACTATACAGTGCCTTGAAAAACTATTCATACCCCTTGAAATTTTCCACATTTTGTCATTTTACAACCAAAAACGTAAATGTATTTTACGTGACAGACCAACACAAAGTGGCCCATAATTGTGAAGTGGAAGGAAAATGATAAATGTTTTTCAACATTTGTTACAAATAAATATGTGAAAAGTGTGTGGGGGGGGGTACATTTGTATTCAGCCCCCTTTACTCGGATACCCCTAACTAAAATCTAGTGGAACCAATTGCCTTCAGAAGTCACCTAATTAGTAAATAGAGTCTGCCTGTGTGTAATTTAATCTCAGTATAACTACATCTGTTCTGTGAAGCCCTCAGAGGTTTGTTAGAGAACCTTAGTGACCCAGCTTGCTCCTGAATATTCTTCTCCAGCTGCCTCAATCTCGGCTTGTTCTTTGACCATTCTCCTGTCTCCATATCGGTACCCGATTAATTGCTCTGTGTATGATCCGGCTTGCCTAACTCTGCTTCTGTTCCAGTCCATTCGGAGATACCGGACAGATTTCTCACCGCTCCAGGTAAGCTCCGTGTGCAATCAAGGGTTGTTGAACCACCAAGGTGCTGGCAATGCTAATGATAGCAAATTGAAGGACGAAAACTGGACAGCCGCACTCCGAAATCACTTAAAATAAGTTGTCTTTTATTTTTCAACTGTACACACAGTCACTGCAACCAACAAAATACAGTATGGCCGACGCGTTTCGCACTTACAATCTAAGTGACTACTGACTAAGCACTGATTGTAAGTGCGAAACGCGGCCATACTGTATTTTGTTGGTTGCAGTGACTGTGTGTACAGTTGAAAAATAAAAGACAACTTATTTTAAGTGATTTCGGATTGCGGCTGTCCAGTTTTCATCCTTCAATTTGCATTCGGAGCTACCAAGGGCTAGATTCAGCAAGGAGTTACAACGGCGTATCTCCAGATACGCCGTCGTAACTCTGAGTGAGTGGGGCGTATCTATGCGCCTGATTCTTAGAATCAGTTACGCATAGATTTGTGTTGGATCCGACCGGCGTAAGTCACTTACGCCGTCGTATCATAGTTGCACATTTACGCTGGGCGCTAGGTGGCGTTTCCGTGGATTTACGCATCGAATATGCAAATGAGCTAGATACGCCGATTCACAAACTTGGTTGCGGCCGGCGTATCTATTTGCGTAGTTTACGTTAGAGTTACGCCCGGCGTAAAGTTACTCCTGCTATAGTGAGGCGCAGCCAATGTTAAGTATGGACATCGGGACAGCGTTGTATCGTACGTCGTTTAAGTCATTTGCGTAAGTCGATTCAGAATAGGGCTGGGCGTAAGTTACGTTCACGTAGTTTATATTGACTATTTGCGACGTGATTTGGAGCATGCGCACTGGGATACGTTCACGGCCGGCGCATGCGCAGTTCGTTCGGCGCGTCGTTTACATCGGGTCTCGATTAGTTTACATACAACAAGCCCCCTACCTGCCCTATTTGAATTACGCGGGGATACGCCTGTCCATTTACGCTACGACGCCGCAACTTACGGAGCAAGTGCTTTGTGAATACAGCACTTGCCTGTAAAAGTTGTGTAGCGTAAATCGGACACGCTACGCCCGCACAAAGGTACGCTCTCCATCCTGAATCTAGCCCCAAGTTGCCAGCACCTGTCCATCTGCCAGTGGGACTTGCTCTTTGGCTAAAGCCAAATACCAGCCTTTTTCTGCCCTTTGGACGACCGCTGCCACCTGGCGTACTACTCAACAAGCACGTCTACCGGCACTAGGGCACTCTGCACTCCTGCGCCACCTGTTTACTCTACAGGGGGGAGTCAGAGGTATAATTGAGGCCTTCCTCTACATAAACCAGGCTCTACCCACCAGGTACATAAAAGACTCTCAGGCGCCGTACACACGGCCGAGGTTCTCGCTGAAAACCAGCGAGAACCTCGCTGGAATGCACATTCCAGCGAGGACCTCGGCCGTGTGTACGGTCTCGGCGAGCTTCCCGTCGGGAAGCCCGTCGAGCCGAAATAGAGAGCACGCTCTCTATTTCCTCGACGGCCCGCCTGGAAGAAGGGCTGGTTGCCATTCCCGACGGGCGGGTCGCCGAATTCGACGGCCGGGAGAGAACCTCGACGGGCGGAACGATGTGTTCTGCCCGTCGAGGTTCTCTGCCGTGTGTACGGCGCCTCAGAAGTGTCTCATGCAGATAGCAGAGGAATGAGAGCACAGACATAAATCATACTAGGGGCTTTGGGTCAAGGCAAGTACACACTATAGGATATAGGATAAGGATATGCTTTGTTCATTTTTCATTTCAGAGTTTTACAACCAGTTTAAGGGTGGAATGACTTCTGATGGTTACAGAAGTACTTTCAGTGATCCGGGGTCTGTTATTGTGACAGCTTGGAAAAAAGTCGGTGTAAAAAAAAAAAAAAGTAACTTCCGCCTGTGCATGAATGCGGGATGTTTCGGGCGCTTCTGGGCATGCAGTTCATGTAGCACTGCATTGTGGAATGTGTCCAGAAAATGCTCTGGATAATGCATGCAGGACAAGGTCAGTTTTAGATGGACAAAACTGGTACCAGATCAGCAGACAGAAGATGGAGTTGGGTCACAAGTCAGGGCTAGAGCTCCTGTAGGAGGAACTTGCAGGTGTAGGATCCTGACGCTGAAGCCCCATACACACTATCAGTTTTCCTGACGGTTTTCTCATCAGGTTTACCAAAACCATGTAGTGCAAGGGCCTGCCTGATTGCATACAAATTGAAACTCTTGAGGTTTGACCTCATATTAGATGGTTTTGGTAAACCTGAAGAGAAAACCGTCAGGAAAACTGATAGTGTGTATGGGGCTTTAGTCTACCATAGAGAAAGTGGGAGCAACCAGATGGCAACGGTGCAAAGTGAGGAAACAGAGGCAGGATCTGAAGCCATGCTGAGGTCAGTATCAGGTGGGCAAAACTGGTACCAAATCAGCAGAAAGAAGATAGAGTTGGGTCACAAGTCAGGGCTAAAGCTCCTGTACTGGGAACTTGCAGGTGTAGGATGCTGAAGCTTAGTCTACCATAGAGAAAGTGGGAGCAACCAGATGGCAACGGTGCAAAGTGAGGAAACAGAGGCAGGATCTGAAGCCATGCTGAGGTCAGTATCAGGTGGGCAAAACTGGTACCAAATCAGCAGAAAGAAGATAGAGTTGGGTCACAAGTCAGGGCTAAAGCTCCTGTACTGGGAACTTGCAGGTGTAGGATGCTGAAGCTTAGTCTACCATAGAGAAAGTGGGAGCAACCAGATGGCAACGGTGCAAAGTGAGGAAACAGAGGTAGGATCTGAGGCCATGCTGAGGTCAGTATCAGGTGGGCAAAACTGGTACCAAATCAATAGACAGAAGATGGAGTTGGGTCACAAGTCAGGGCTAGCGCTTCTGTAGGAGGAACTTGCAGGTGTAGGATCCTGAAGCTTAGTCTACCATACAGAAAGTGGGAGCAACCAGATGGCAATGGTGCAAAGTGAGGAAACAGAGGTAGGATCTGAAACCATGCTGAGGTAAGTATTAGATGGGCAATACTGGTACCAAATTGGTAGACAGAAGATGGAGTTGGGTCACAAGTCAGTGTCGATGATGGAAGATCAGGATCAGACAGAATCACTACATAAATCGGGTCAGGCTATAGATGAAGAATTTAGGACTGGTAAATGATCATAAAAGCCGACAACCCCTTAGCAATTCTCCCAACTCTTTTAATGCCCTTTACCACTTAATGACCCCTTCACGCTGATATACGTCAGCAGAAGGGAACGGCTGGGCACAAGAACGTACCTGTAAATTACCTTTAAAAGCCCAGCCGCGGGGTTGTGAGCGCGCCAAAGCTCAGTGACCACGCCCGCGGGACCTGATCGCCGCCGGTTTCCCATGATCGGTCACAGGAGCTGAAGAACGGGGAGAGTTGAGTGTAAATACAGCTTCCCCGTTCTTCTTTGTGGCAGTGTCACTGATCGTCTGTTCTCTAATATAGGGAACGACAATCAGTGACATCACACCTACAGCCACGCCCCCTTACAGTAAGAATCACTCCCTTAGGGCACACTTAACCCCTTAGCACCCCCTAGTGGTTAACCCCTTCACTGCTATTGTAATTTTTACAGTAAAAAATGTGTCAAAAGTGTCCGATGTGTCCGCCATAATGTCGCAATCACGAAAAAAATCGCTGATCGCCGCCATTACTAGAAAAAAAAAATATTAATAAAAATGCCATAAAACTATCCCCTATTTTGTAAACGCTATAAATTTTGCGCAAACCAACCGCTAAACGTTTATTGCGATTTTTTTTTTACAAAAATATGTAGAAGAATACGTATCGGCCTAAACTGTGGGGGGAAAATGTGTTTATATCTTTTTTGGGGGATATTTATTATAGCAGAAAAAGTAAAAAGTAACATTTTTTTTTTTTCAAAATTGTTGCTCTATTTTTGTTTATAGCGCAAAAAATAAAAACCGCAGAGGTGATCAAATACCACCAAAAGAAAGCTCTATTTGTGGGGGGAAAAGGACGCCAATTTTGTTTGGGAGCCACGTCGCACGGCCGCGCAATTGTCAGTTAAAGCGACGCAGTGCCGAATCGCAAAAAGGGGCAAGGCCCCTAACATGCATAATGGTCCGAATCTTAAGGCCACTGAGCACCAAAACACCAGTGCCCAATGTGCACATTTTTGTAAATTTGTTAGATTTTTAGGAAACAACTTTTAATATTAATTGCTTACAAAGAATATATACTTCAAGCCAAAAAAATACTTTTATTCATTTATTTTTATCTTTTTTCTCTGTACATTTTATTTACCTTCATATTTGTTTGGCTGTGTAGGAGTACATTCAGCTTGCCAGCTATATAATCACGCCAGCAAAAGTTTTTTTTTTTTTTCCCTTCATTCTATTTTTGAAGCTAGTTGTCCGGTCAAATAAATACTTAGATAAATATGTCACTTTGTAAAGTATATTTATTTTTAGAGGCTTTTTTCGAGGTAAGCTCTCTTAACAATTTCAATGCACGTCTGTCTTACTGGCTTGTGACAGTTCTGAAAAATAAGCGAAATATGTGAAGTACCACGCAAATTTAGCTTCTGTATCTAAAAATCCGTATAAACTTGACATTGGATATTATGTAGAAAATGACAATGTTTATATTAAGAAAAAGCACTTTTGCCAAAAAAAATTTAATAAAAATAATAAATGACTATATAGGACATTTTATAGTTTAATATTTTTAAATATCTTTCTAAACAGAACATAGAGTATATGTATATGTAAACTATATAGCAGAGCTCAAAATGTTAAAGCGGAGTTCCACCCTTATAAACACTTTTTTTCATTACATCCAGCATACTGGCGTCAGCGCCAGTATGCCGTTTTTTTTTTTTTTTTAATGCTCGTACTTACTGTATATCACAACACTGATTTCCAGGCGCACCGCGGAGTGTCGCCGCTATAAGGCGTCACGCCTTCCGGAAACAGCCGATTAGCATTCGGCGCCTGCGCATAGACCCAGGAGCTGACTGCGCAGGCGCCGAAAATAGCCGGTCCTAGTTCGGGTTTTTTCGGAGGGCGTGACGCGCTATATACGGCGCCTGCGCAGTCAGCTCCTGGGGCTGTGCGCAGGCGCCGAGTAAAAGCCGAATGCTAATCGGCTGTTTCCGGAAGGCGTGACGCCTTATAGCGGCGACACTCCGCGGTGCGCCTGAAATTCAATGATTTTATATAAAGTAAGTACGTGCATTAAAAAAAAAAAAAAAACAGCATACTGGCGCTGACGCCAGTATGCTGGATGTAATGAAAAAAGTGATTTTAAGGGTGGAACTCCGCTTTAAGTCTTGAGCCACTAGCCAGGCCTTAAGAGTTACTCACCACCAGTTGCCCCACCCAACCTCTAACCTGCTCCGCCCCTAAGTCCACCCCTAAACATGGCCTCATCAGTGGCCATCAGTGCAGCATATCAGTGCAGCCCCATCAGTGCAATTTACCAGTACCGCCTACTCAGTGGCCATCAGTGCCCATCAGTACAGCATATCAGTGCTGCCTCATTAGTGCCCATCAGTGCAGTTCATCAGTACCCATAATTTTTGTCTCATCAGTGGCCATCAGTGCAGCATATCAGTGACCATAAGTGCTGACTTATCAGTGCAGTTCCAACCTATCAGTTCTGCCTTATCAGTGGCCATCAGTGTTGCCTCATCAGTGACCATCAGTACAGCCTATCAATGGCTATCCGTGCAGTCTTATCAGTGCCCATCAGTGCAGCATATCAGTGCCCATCAATTCGGCCTATCAGTGCCCATCAATGCGGCCTTATCAGTGCCCATCAGTGCAGCATATCAGTGCACATCAATGTGGCCTATCAGTGGCCATCAGTGCAGCCTTATCAGTGCCCGTCAATGCAGCCTTATCAGTGCCTGTCAATGCAGCCTATCAATGCCCATCAGTGCAGCCTATAAGTGCCCATCAGTGCAGCATATAAGTGCCCATCGGTGCAGCCTATCAGTGCCCATCAGCACAGCCTATCATTGCTTATAAGTGCAGAATATCATTGCCTATTAGTATAGCCTTATCATTGACCATCAATCCAGCATAAAATTGCCCATCACTGCAGCAGGGAGCAATGGGAGGATCGGTAGGGAACTGTCAGGAGGATTTGGCAGCCGGATCACACAGAGTGGGGAACAAAGTCCCTCCTCCTAGACCAGCTACTCTAATAGACAGCAAACTAATCCAATGCTGATCCAGGAGGTGGAACTACGCCGGCTATTCATACAGAAGCTGTTTCTTAGCGGGAGATCCCCCGCTCTATGTGATCCACCGCCAGATCCTCCTGACATGTTCCAGGCTGATTGCCTCTGGCAGAAGAGACAATGGGCCAGATTCTCAGAGGCGCTACGACGGAGTATCTCAGATACCCGTCGTATCGCCGTTTTTTTCCCTGGGTATCTATGCGAGTGATTCCTAGAATCACTTTGGCATAGATACGGGTGAAGATCCGACAAGTGTAATTGTATTACACTTGCGGATCGTAGTTGTAATGACAACTCCGGCCACTAGGTGGCCTTTACGTTGTTTTCTCATTTGTCTATGTAAATGAGGCTAGTACGCCGTTTCCCGAACACTTTTACGCCGCCCCGTCGTCGCTTACGTCGTTTTCGTCCGCGTAAGGTTACCCCTGCAAAGATGTGGAGTAACCTTACGCAGTACCGTCGGATGCCGTCGGGTGCCGTCGGGTGCCATGTTAAGTATGGTGTCGGGTCAGCGTTGGCTTTTTCCGTCGGTTACGTCGTTTTACTAAGTCGTTCGCGAATAGGGCATTGCGTAAGTGAAGATCACGTCGTTTTGACGTCGGTTTCAACGACGCTTTCGACGTGAGCTGGAGCATGCGCACTGGGCTTTTTCCCCGGCCGGCGCATGCGCAGTTCGATCGACGCGGGGGCGCGCTTAATTTAAATACAAGCCGCCCCCTTTGAATTACGCGGCCTTACGCTGGGCCATTTACACTACGCCTCCGCAAACTACGGAGCAAGTGCATGGAGAATACGGCACTTGCTCTGTTAAGTTGCGGCGGCGTAGTGTAAATGGCTTACGCTACGCCAGCGGAAATGTATGAGAATCTGGCCCAAGGCCTTTTTTACAGGACATCTGAGCGGTCTGGGGGACAGGGAGGACCCCCCTCCAGGCTGCTCTCATTGCTGCACCAGAAGCCATCAGCTTTGAACCTATCAGCCCAGTCCGCCCCGTCTCCGCACTCGCCCTCCTCTAATCTCAACTCAACAAATACGAGCAAGCGAGTGGGAATTTTGAGGGCTGGTATATAAGCAGAGATAGTTTGTGACGTCCTTACGTACACGGCTGACCAGGCGGTGATGCGGTTTTATGCTGTTATACATCAATGTTTGTGAGTGCCATATATTGCAATGCAACCTTACTGTTTTCCGAGATATTGGACATGGTGCGTGTAGCTTTAAATGACTTTTCTTCCTTTAGAAATGACATTTTGTGCAGGGACAGTCCTAAACACGGGAAACACGCGCTACTTTACAGGCATACTATAGACACCCCCCCCCCCCAGGTACAAAATTTAAAGTAATATTTCACTTCTATTGTTTTACTTTAAGCATTATGAAAATCACTGCTCCCAAAAAAGCAGTTTGCACCGATACATGTCCCCTGGGGCAGGACTCGGGACCCCAAACACTTTTTATGACAATAACTTGCATAATTAACCTTTAAAATGAGCACTTTTGATTTCTCCCCTAAACTTTTAAAGGGTGTTCCTCGGCAAACAGGCGAACACCCGATGTTCGAGTCGAACTTATGTTCAACTCGCGGTGACGTCACTAAAATGCGATGGCGTTTCAGAGCTGGCGCTTGTGTATGACAGAGCATGCTTGAGAAAGGAGCGCGCTCTGCCATACACAAGCGCCAGCTCTGAAACGCCATCGCATTTTAGCGACGTCACCGCGGCTCGCGCTGCGGCTCCACACCTCGTCTCCAATACTGTCAGCATAACAGCCGGCTTTCACTGCAGTATGGACGGACCCGATACAGAGAGGCACGTGAGCATCTACAACTAAACATCTAGCGCGGGAGGACGCCACATAAGGGATTTTTTAAACGATCTACATGCCGGATCCCCACTACCCATATGTAAGTGGATGCTGTAACCTAAGACTAATTAAAGCTTTTTTGTTTGTTAACTTGGAGGCGCCTTCTCTTTTTCTTTTACATATGTTGGAGTTCTGCTCTCATCTCCCCTGCTTTTGAAGGCTTGCCCCGGATTACAGACTGGTATCATCTGCTTTACATTGGACAGTATCCTCCTCCTATCTTCTCATTGTTCCTGTCCACCCCCAGGTTGTATTTATTTATTTCTATCCGTTTCTTAGGTTTTTTTATGCAAAAAACGATAATTTTAACTACACTTTTTCCACTGCTTCTCAGCGCCACTACCCCATTTTTTGTATCTACATCCTTTCAAAGTGCTGGATTTATAAAGCTTGTCTGAGCTTCTAGAAAACAGGAGGCGGAGAGCTGAACTTAAAGGGGTGTTCCAGCCAATATTTGTGTCTATTAAAAGTCAGCAGCTACAAAAAGTGTAGCTGCTGGCTTTTAATAAACACTCACTTACCTGCTCCAGCGTTCCAGCGACGCGCCGACCGGGGCTCCGCTCCTCTCCCCCCCTCCCCGGCCGGCATCCTCATCACAACTGTGGGCACTCAGCCATAAAAGCCGAGCGGCACTGCGCATGCGCGAGCGGCGCGGCCCGCCGCTGATTGGACAGGCGATCGCATGGGGCCTGTCATGTGTCCCATGCGATCGCCTACAGGGAGGGGCTGCTGTAGGTGATTAAAGGAGGCGGAGAGCTGAACTTAAAGGGGTGTTCCAGCCCAAAATTGTGTTTATTAAATGTCAGCAGCTACAAAAAGTGTAGCTGCTGGCTTTTAATAAACACTCACTTACCTGCTCCAGCGTTCCAGCGACGCGCCGACCGGGGCTCCGCTCCTCTCCCCCCCTCCCCGGCCGGCGTCCTCATCACAACTGCGGGCACCCAGCCGTGACAGCCTTCGGCTTCACGGCCGGGCACCCACTGCGCATGCGCGAGCGGCACTGCGCATGTGCGCGCGGCCCGCCACTGATTAGACAGGCGATCGCATGGGGCCTGTCAGTGTCCCATGCGATCGCCTAGAGGGAGGGGCTGCTGTAGGCGATTAGGCTTAATCGCCTAACCAGCCCCTTGGCGGAAGGAGGAAGTGGGACAGGAAGTCCCACTCCTCCTGAAGCCCATACTCCCCCCCCAAAGAAGTTACATGCCAAATGTGGCATGTAAGGGGGTGTGGAGTGGGATTAGCGGAAGTTCTATTTTTGGGTGGAACTCCGCTTTAAAGTTAAAAGGTAAATAAATAAGAAACATATTTTTTTTCAATCGCCCTATCCCATGGAGCTTGTGTGCAAAAGCGATGTGTGGCATTGCTGCAATCGTTAGAGCGAGAGCAATAATTCTAGCCCTAGACTGTAACTCAAAACTGGTAACTTGTAGAATTTCTTAAACGCCACCTATGGAGATTTTTAAGGGTCAAAGTTTGCCGCCATTTCAGGAGCGGGTGCAATTTTTTAAGCGTGAGGTCTACAACCACTTTAAATCACGGAGGGAATGCAGCGCACGCTTATTACCCGTTGTTATTTTCACACAATTTGGTCTTAGGTTAATATTTCTTTTTTTTCTTGTTGTTCACAATTCATTTTTTTTTTTTTTTTTTTAGCATGGTGCCGACCACATTTATGAAAATCAAAAGAAAAACACAGTTCTGAATGCTTGTTGACAACTGAAGTTTAAAAAGCAAGGAAAATAAAAATAAAATCGCTCTAGTAAACATTATAATTGAACAGTATTCGAGTGATCCCGCGCGGCAATTTGCTCCGTACCTGTTGCATCGCGGAGCCTCCCCACCACCAATTTGGACCGGGATAAAGAAAAGCGCTTGGTATTCTGAACTTTGGCTCACAGGGGCATTTGGGTAATTTCCTATTAAAAAGTTTCCTCTGATTGTGTTCCCCAGTGGAAATAACTGCACTTTGATTCTGTTGGCTTTGCTCTTAGATTCGCTACGGTTGGAAGATGTTATAGTTGATAGAATATATTTTGTCCTTAATGCCCAGAGAGGCCGGGTGTTGGCTTCATGTTGGCACTGTGTGTTTTTTTCTTTTATTTTTTGCTGTATTAAAGAGAAGCATCAGCATGAGGTTCTCCCGATTCTGCCTGGAAAATATCTGAGCTCATTTGAAACCATTTTTTTTTTTTAAATGTATTTGTTTGTATGTATGTTGCAGCTTCCTGCGGCTTTCTGGTTTTTCGCAAAAGCACAGTAAACAATAAGGAAACACAATGAAATATAGATAAAACCGTGTACCTACCGATCCTTTGTATCCCGCAAAGCATCTATTGTACTAAAGCTAGAGTTTTTTTGTTTTTACATTTTATATGCTGACTTTTTATTTATTCATTTATTTATGGTTTTACCTTTATATGTTATTGTTATTATTAAGCTTTTAAGCAGAGATTGCAAAAAAAAAAAAAATGGTATGCCTGGTATGCCAGTACCTTGAAACTTACTTTTAAAATGTTGTATTATGTCTGAAAGTATTTTAAACCAGAGGTCTCCAAACATTTCAGTATGAGGGCCACATCTTATATTTTACAAACTTTCTTGGATTGAAAACAAATTGTTATTTTTTATAAAGTGCCCTTACATCCAGAGGTGCCCATCAGACCCCGCCCTTACATCCAGAAGTGCCCATCAGATCCCCCTGCCCTTACATCCAGAAGTGCCCATTAGATGCCCCGCCCTTTCATTCAGAGGTGCCCATGAGACCCCACCCTTACATCCAGAGGTGCCCATCAGACCCCGCCCCTTACTTCCAGAAGTACCCATCAGATACCCCAACCCTTACACCCAGAAGTGCACATCAGATCCCCCCGCCCTTACACCCAGAAGTGCCCATTAAATTCCCCCATTTCTTACATTCAGAAGTATTCATCAGATCCCCCCTCTTACATGTCGAAGTGCCCATTAGATCCCCCTGCCCTTACACCCAGAAGTGCCCATCGAATCCCCCTGCTTTTACATCCCGAAGTGCCCATCAGATCCCCCCGCCCTTACATCCAGAAGTGCACATCACACCCCACCTTTACATCCTGAAGTGCCCATCAGATCCCCCTGCCCTTACATCCCGAAGTGCCCATCAGATCCCCCCGCCCTTACATCCCGAAGTGCCCATCAGATCCCCCGCCCTTACATCCCGGAGTGCCCATCAGATCCCCCCCGCCCTTACATCCCGGAGTGCCCATCAGATCCCCCCCGCCCTTACATCCCGAAGTGCCCATCAGATCCCCCGCCCTTACATCCAGAAGTGCACATCACACCCCACCTTTACATCCTGAAGTGCCCATCAGATCCCCCTGTCTTTACATCCAGCAGTGTACATCAAATTCCCCCTGCCCTTACATCCAGAAGTGCTCATCAGACCCCCCCTTACATCCAGAAGTACCCATAAGAGTTCCCCTATACATCTAGGAATTCCCATCAGAGTGCCCTTTACATCCAGAAGCACCCATCAGATCCCCCGCCCTTACATTCAGAAGTGCTCAACAGACCCCCCCGCCCTTACATCCAGAAGTGCCCATCAGATCCCCCGCCCTTACATCCAGAAGTGCCCATCAGATCCCTCGCCCTTACATCCAGAAGTGCCCATCAGATCCCTTGCCCTTACATTCAGAAGTGCCTACAGACCCCCCCACCCTTACATTCAAAAGTGCCCATCAGATCCCCTGCCCTTACATTCAGAAGTGCCCATCAGACCCCCCGCCCTTACATCCAGAAGCGCCCATCAGATCCCCCCTTACATCCAGAAGTGCCCATCAGATCCCCCTGCCCTTACATCCAGAAGTGCACATCACACCCCGCCTTTACATCTTAAAGTGCCCATCAGATCCCCCCTTACATCCAGAAGTGCCCATCAGACCCCCCCTTACATCCAGAAGTACCCATAAGAGTTCCCCTTTACATCTAGAAATTCCCATCAGAGTGCCCCTTACATCCAGAAGTGCCCATCAGATCCCCCCCACTCTTAAATCCAACAGTGCCTATCAAATCCCCCCTCCCTTACATCCAGAAGTGCCCATTAGATGCCCCGCCCTTTCAGCCAGAAGTGCACATCAAACCCTGCCCTTACATCCAAAGGTGCCCATCAGACCCCGCCCTTACATCCAGAAGTGCCCATCAGATCCCCCCTTAAATCCAGAAGCGCCCATCAGATCCCCCGCCCTTACATCCAGAAGTGCCCATCAGATCCCCCCTTACATCCAGAAGTGCCCAGCGGCGCGGCACATTCTTCTTAATGCCATTACATTTTTGGTTTCCGGCTCTGCTTACCTCGTACAACACTCCATTATTTTCCTTGGTAAATAGTTTCCTGTTTGTCTGATTAGGAATGCAAACTGCGCTCTAAATGAGCTGTGATTGACACATTGTTGACAAGACGTTTCCTTTATAAAGTCTCTACATGTTACGAGTGCAAAAGGTCTCAAGAGATTTCGCTTCAAGGCTGTTCTGTCACAACTGCGTTAATCAGACAATGTGCCCCCTGGTGGTGATAAGGAAAAGGAAAGCCCCGCAGCGGCGCGAGATTGAATAATGCCCATTTCGATTCTTCAAGAGCTTTGACGGAGCCAATTTTAATTAGCAAACTTGTGATATCACAGGCAATTGTAATTCCAATTATTTGTTTGCTGAAGGCAAATTTTGCTACTCTAAATTAGGAACTCATGTAAATAGGCTAATTAATATAGTTTTGCTGCTCAAAGAAAACAAAAACAAACATGTCATCCTCCGACAAATAGTGCACTACGGACGGAATGTTCGAGATTATATAGATATATAACTTATGGGAATTATTTGGGTTTAGTGTCGACATTTTACTTATCGGTTGTTATTAGCGACACAGTAATGATAGAAAGAAAGCTAGAAAGATGGGAGAGAGAAAGAATACAAAATTATATAGGAGGGGAGGGGAGGAGAGAAGGAGAGGGGGGAGGGGAGGGAAGAGGGGATTAGAGAGGAGGAGAGAGAGGGGAAGAGAGAGGAGGAGAGAGAGAGAGAGGGGATTGGAGAGGAGGAGTGAGAGGGGAAGAGAGAGGAAGGGAGGGGAGAAGAGGAGGAGAGGGGGGAAGGGAGACGAGAGAGAGAGGGGATGGAGAGAGAAATGAAAAAAAATTATATAGGAGGGGAGGAGGAGAGGGGGGAGGGGATTGGAGAGGAGGGGAGGGGAGAGGGGAAGGGAAAGGAAGGGAGGGGAGAAAGGGAGGAGAGGGGGGAACGAGACGAGAGTCTGTGTTCAGTGTTCCGCCAATCACGGACGTCTTTTCATCCTCAGACAAAAGAACTACTGTGATAGGGGGAACACTGAACACAGTGTCTGCTGGGAAACTGAGTCCGAGGATGAGAGAACGTCTGTGATAGGCAGAACTGTGTCTGCTGAGAAATGCCCATCACGGAAGGGACCAGGAGGAGACCGCGACTTTTAAACAATGAATGGACGCCCGCTGCCTGCCAATTTCAGGTACACGGACTCAGGCACAGTGAGGCTGCAATGGGCACAGTGAGGATGGGCACATGGAGGTTGCAATGGGCACAGTGAAGTTGCAATGGGCACAGTGAGGTTGGGCACAGTGAGGTTGCAATGGGCACAGTAAGGCCTCGTATACACGATCAAATCTGTCTGCTGGAAACGGTCTGCTAGACCTTTCAGCAAACAGATTCGATCGTGTGTACGGGCAAACAGACGGATTTGGCCACCCGACAGATTTCAAAGCATGCTTACCAATCCGTCGGCTGGGAACCCGTCCGCCCGACATGTCTGCTGGTTAGTACGCTAACCAGCAGACATGTCTTCTCGTACACGCGCGGAAGTGTTTTACTTCCTGGTGCAGTGACGCGGCGGCGTCAACGTCACCGACACATCAGCGCGCTGTCTGCTGGCGGGGATTTTGGTTTGATCGTGTGTACGAGGCCTAAGGGGTGCAAATGGGCATTGTTGACCCTCTTTTACGCTTACAGTAGCTGCTGCATTCTCACCCTATTTTTTTGTGGTAAAATGAGGTCCTCGGCTTATACTCCGGTATATACGATAAGTATCTTTGATGTTCTTTTGTATATATACTCTGCTGTTTAATGTGTGAAGTATTCCTATTTTCTTGAGAAATAAATGTAACATTGTTTACTTAGCAAATGTGTCTGTCTTTATAGCTCTTACTTATTACAGGAGCCAAAAGGAAGCCGCGACTTTAAAAAAATGGACGACGCCTGTCAAGAATTCAGGTACTCGGGCACAGTGAGACTGCAATGGGCACAGTGAGGTATAGCACAGTGGGGTATGGCACAGTGAGACTGCAATGGGCACAGTGAGGTACAGTATTACAGGAGCCAGGAGGAAGCCGCGACTTAAAAAAAAATGGACGCCTGTCAAGAATTCAGATACTTGGGCTTAGTGAGACTGCAATGGGCACAGTGAGGTATGACACAGTGAGGTATGGCACAGTGAAACTGCAATGGGCACAGTGAAACTGCAATGGGCACAGTGAGACTGCAATGGGCACAGTGAGGTATGGCACAGTAAAGGTATGGCACAATGAGACTGCAATGGGCACAATGAGGTATGGCACAGTGAGACTGCAATGGGCACAGTGAGGTATGGCACAGTGAGGTACTGTATTACAGGAGCCAGGAGGAGGCTGCAACTTTAAAAAAAATGGACGCCTGTCAAGAATTCAGGTACTAGGGCACAGTGAGACTGCAATGGGCACAGTGAGGTATGACACAGTGAGGTATGGCACAGTGAAACTGCGATTGGCACAGTGAGACTGCAATGGGCACAGTGAGGTATGGCACAGTGAAACTGTGATTGGCATATTGAGACTGCAATGGGCACAGTGAGGTATGGCACAGTGAGGTATGGCAGAGTGAGACTGCAATGGGCACAGTGAGGTATGGCACAGTGAGGTATGGCACAGTGAGACTGCAATGGGCACAGTGAGGTATGGCACAGTGAGACTGCAATGGGCACAGTGAGACTGCAATGGGCACAGTGAGGTATGGCACAGTGAGGTACTGTATTACAGGAGCCAGGAGGAGGCTGCAACTTTTAAAAAAATGGACGCCTGTCAAGAATTCAGGGACTAGGGCACAGTGAGACTGCAATGGGCACAGTGAGGTATGACACAGTGAGGTATGGCACAGTGAAACTGCGATTGGCACAGTGAGACTGCAATGGGCACAGTGAGGTATGGCACAGTGAAACTGTGATTGGCATATTGAGACTGCAATGGGCACAGTGAGGTATGGCACAGTGAGGTATGGCACAGTGAGACTGCAATGGGCACAGTGAGGTATGGCACAGTGAAACTGTGATTGGCATATTGAGACTGCAATGGGCACAGTGAGGTATGGCACAGTGAGGTATGGCACAGTGAGACTGCAATGGGCACAGTGAGGTATGACACAGTGAGGTATGGCACAGTGAAACTACAATGGGCACAGTGAGGTACGGCACAGTGAGGTTGCAATGGGCACAGCGAGGTTGCAAATGGGAATTGTTGTCCCTCTTTTCCGCTTACAGTAGCTGCTGCATTCTCACCCTAGGCTTATACTCGAGTCGATACGTTTTCCCTTTTTTTGTGTGGTAAAATTAGGTGCCTCGGCTTATACTCGAGTATATATACGGTACTTTAAAATGTACGAGGAAAGAACGAAATAAGAAAATTAGAAGTGAAGGGAATACAAAAATAAATATCCCAAATAAACATAAAAGTTAATGTCTAAGCTGCCCTAGGTTGGCCATCGGTTAATTGATGGCGTTCGCTTGATAATACCGTCCGCCAAATACGCCTATTACGACGCTTGACTTTGCATCCCACCACCTTAAAGTTAATTTACTAGCAGCTCCGAGATGCTTTATTGCCAAGCTCCTCCCGTCTTTTACTTAAAGGTCAGCCAGCCTCCAGTTGTAAAAATATTGCAGTTAGTAAAAAGGCCAATCAATGGATTAGTAACCTTTAAAACCAACTCGGAAGTGCGTGGCTGCAATTGGTCCCACTCTGATGTTTGATGCCTCCTCATTAATTCAGGAGGAACTATTATTAAATATGAACTTTAAGTAAGAGATGTGGAGATATGCAGATGGAAATATGAAAAGTTTCCGATCCTAAAACTAGAAGAAAAAAAAAGACTTTAAACTATTTCTTTTGTGTGCTCAACAGAACATCTGGTATACTGTGAGGCCAGTACTACCATGTACTCCTAAAACACCGAAGGCCATTGGCAGACTAGAGCTTAGTCCTGTGCCGATGTCCCCTGACTGCTCACCGAATGTCACCACCAAATCTGTTAAAGGAAAAATATTGAGTTTTCTAAGGATTGTGATTTTTTGTTTCTATTGTAGGCAGCTAGTATTTGTCTAAGCCAGGCATGTCCAAAGTCCGGCCCGCGGGCCAATTGCGACCTCAGTTCCAGTTTTATGTGGCCCCCCTGGTAATTTGGATATATAGATCGTATTTGTCGGCGTATAAGACGACCCCCTAATTTTCCAGCTAAAAATGTTGGTTTTGGGATATACTCGCCGTATAAGACGACCCCCTTCCTACTAGTCATGCCTCGCCTCACCTCACTGTGCCATTACATGCCTCACTGTGCCACCATTACATGCCAGACTGTGCCACCATTACATGCCTCACTGTGCCACTATTACATGTCTCACTGTGCCATTACATGCCAGACTGTGCCACCATTACATGCCTCACTGTGCCATTACATGCCAGACTGTGCCACCATTACATGCCTCACTGTGCCACTATTACATGCCTCACTGTGCCATTACATGCCAGACTGTGCCACCATTACATGCCTCACTGTGCCATTACATGCCAGACTGTGCCACTATTACATGTCTCACTGTGCCATTACATGCCAGACTGTGCCACCATTACATGCCTCACTGTGCCATTACATGCCAGACTGTGCCACCATTACATGCCAGACTGTGCCACCGCATTACATGCCTCACTGTGCCACCATTACATGCCTTACTGTGCCACCATTACATGCCTTACTGTGCCACCATTACATGGCTCACTGTGCCATCATTACATGCCTCACTGTGCCACCATTACATGGCTCACTGTGCCATTACATGCCGGACTGTGCCACCATTACATGTCAGACTGTGCCACCATTACATGGCTCACTGTGCCACCATTACATGTCTCACTGTGCCATTACATGCCAGACTGTGCCACCATTACATGCCAGACTGTGCCACCATTACATGGCTCACTGTGCCACCATTACATTCCAGACTGTGCCACCATTACATTCCAGACTGTGCCACCATTACATGTCAGACTGTGCCACCATTACATGCCAGACTGTGCCACAGCATTACATGCCTCACTGTGCCACCGCATTACATGCCTTACTGTACCACCATTACATTCCTCACTGTGCCATCATTACATGCCTCACTGTGCCCCATTACATGCCTCATAGTTACATAGTTAGTCAGGTTGAAAAAAGACACAAGTCCATCCAGTTCAACCATAAAAAAAAACAAATAAAAAAATAAATTAAACACAGTACAATCCCATACACCCAACTCCATACCCACAGTTGATCCAGAGGAAGGCAAAAAAAAAAAACAGCAGAGCGATGATCCAATTTGCTACAGGAGGGGGAAAAATTCCTTCCTGATCCCCCGAGAGGCAATCGGATTTACCCCGGATCAACTTTACCTACAAATCTTGGTACTCAGTTATATTATGTGCATTTAGGAAAGTATCCAGGCCCTTCTTAAAGCAATCTACTGAGCTGGCCAAAACCACCTCTGGAGGGAGTCTGTTCCACATGTTCACAGATTTTACTGTGAAGAAGCCTTTCCGTATTTGGAGGTGAAATCTTTTTTCCTCCAGACGTAAAGAGTGCCCCCTTGTCCTCAGTGATGACCGTAAAGTGAATAACTCAACACCAAGTTCACTATATGGACCTCTTATGTATTTGTACATGTTGATCATATCCCCCCTTATTCTCCTCTTCTCAAGAGTGAATAAATTCAGTTCCTCTAATCTTTCCTCATAGCTGAGCTCCTCCATGCCTCTTATCAGTTTGGTTGCCCTTCTCTGCACTTTCTCCAGTTCTCCGATATCCTTTTTGAGAACCGGTGCCCAAAACTGGACTGCATATTCCAGATGAGGTCTTACTAATGATTTGTACAGGGGGGGGGGGGGGGGGGCAAAATGATATCTCTATCTCTGGAGTCCATACCTCTCTTATACAAGAAAGGACTTTGCTCGCTTTGGAAACCGCAGCTTGGCATTGCATGTTATTATTGAGCTTATGATCAACTAAAACACCCAGATCCTTCTCCACTACAGATCCCCCCAGATCCTTCTCCACTACAGATCCCCCCAGATCCTTCTCCACTACAGATCCCCCCAGATCCTTCTCCACTACAGATCCCCCCAGATCCTTCTCCACTACAGATCCCCCCAGATCCTTCTCCACTACAGATCCCCCCAGATCCTTCTCCACTACAGATCCCCCCAGATCCTTCTCCACTACAGATCCCCCCAGATCCTTCTCCACTACAGATCCCCCAGATCCTTCTCCACTACAGATCCCCCCAGATCCTTCTCCACTACAGATCCCCCCAGTTGTACTCCCCCTAGCATGTATGATGCATGAATATTCTTAGCCCCCAAAGGCATAACTTTACATTTATCAACATTTAATGTTGGTGAGGCTGCATTCATGGCAATGGTGAGGCTGCAAATTTTGAGCACTAACCCTTATTTGGATTCACATTTCTTTATTTAAAATGTATTTATTTTTTCCTGAAACTTCCCTCCTAAAGTGAAGGTACGTGTTATACACCGATGAATATGGTTTATCCAAATAACGCGCACAGCTTATCCTTAGTCCTGAGGAGTAGTGTTGAGCGGAATACGCCATATTCGATTTCGCAATATTGCGCGAATATATAGAAGAATATTCGCGAATATTCGCTAATATCGAATATTCGTGATATTTAATCCAAAAAAATGTTTGCGAAATTTCGCTAATGCGAAAATGATTGCGAAATTCTCATAAACGGAGATCATTTCCTGTATTACTAAACTAATATGCACTAAACACTAACTCTACACTAACTCTACTTAAAAGAAAGGAGAATAAGGGGGCAGAAGAAGGGCGGAGAAGATAATCGCGCAATATTCCTTTTGCCGAATATTCGAGTTATTCTGATTGGCTCTGATGCAAAAGAAGGGCCGAGTAGCTGATGCGATTCTTTTATGTTGCCGAAAATTTGCAATGCGAATTTTCGGCAACATAAAAGAATCGCATCAGCTACTCGGCCCAGGGTCTCTCTCTAATCATACCAGCAATGCTTTCAGACGTCGATGGAGATCACTAGGATGTGATCTGTTTTAAAAATAAATTTGAAAAAATACGAATATTCGCCATAGCGAATATTCGCCGCAATATTTGAGTTATTCGCGAATACTCGAATATGCAATATTCGTAGTGAATATTAGCATTGCGAATATTCGTGAGCAACACTACTGAGGAGCTCTCAGGGATTGTTGGGGCCACAAAATATAAATAACACGCCCAACCTCATCACACACAGCCACAAAGGCAAGAAAATTCTTGGGCGTTGTATTAGTGCCGGGACAAACACACTTAGACAGACTTTTAATAGTTCAAAGAAAATCAGGCCAAATGGTCGGCTCTCGCGCTATTCACTTCATCAAATCTGGCCCTCTTTAAAAAAAGTTTGGTCACCCCTGGACACCTCTTTGTGAGTGTTTTTACAGTCAGTTATTTATTTCCCCAGATGCTGTTGGGTATGCTCCACCTGTCTGTGTAGAAAGGGTTAACACTCATTGCCTAGAATGTTCAGCTGCCAAGCCCACCACCTTGGTCTTGACAACTCGGTCTTTGAGATGGGTAGATGTTTAATGTTTAGGGGAACATATTGTCATCAACTTCAGTCTTCCTAGGCTTAGGGCATAGGGAGATGATGGTGTGATTGTCTCTCCTCCTGGCCCTTAGGTCCTAGGGCCACCTTTCTCAACCTTTTCAACACAGAGGAAGCCTTGAGATAATGTTCTGGTCTCAAGCAGGGGTGGATCCAGAGTCTAGTCTCGGGAGGGGCAATGGCAGAAAATAAAAAAGTTTGCAGGCAATTTATCAGGCGAATGGCTGGTGTTGGAGCTTCATGGCACCATGGTTGTTATTGTGACAGCATGGGCATCCGCTAAAAAAATTTCAGGGGGGGGGGGCGCTTCGGCAGCGGTGATACTCAGTCACATTTTACCCTTTCTTTGACCGCTGACGGGCGTTCAAAACGCCCCCCCCCAAGGTTAAAATGTAAAAACATCCCACTGTGCCCCCTGCATCTTTCAATATCTCTTTGCCACTACTGTGTAGCCCCCTCTCCACAACTGCACATCTGGACCCCTTTATATTACACAGCACCCCCCAGCTCTGGACCCCTTTACATTATACAGCATCTCACAGCTCTGGACCCCTTTACATTATACAGCACCTCACAGCTCTGGACCCCTTTACATTACACAGCACCCTGCACCACTGGACCCCTTTACATTACACAGCACCCTGCATCACTGGACCCCTTTAAAAAAAAATACACAGCACCCTGGATCACTGACTCCCTTTACATTACACAACACCCTGCATTACTGGATGTCTTTACATTACACAGCACCCCACAGCTCTGGACCCCTTTACAAATACACAGCACCCTGCATCACTGACTCCCTTTACATTACACAGCACCCTGCATCACTGGACCCCTTTACATTACACAGCACCCTGCATCACTGGACCCCTTTAAAAATACACAGCACCCTGGATCACTGACTCCCTTTACATTACAGAGCACCCTGCATTACTGGATGCCTTTACATTACACAGCACCCCACAGCTCTGGACCCCTTTACAAATACACAGCACCCTGCATCACTGACTCCCTTTACATTACAGAGCACCCTGCACCACTGGACCCCTTTACATTACACAGCACCCTGCACCACTGGACCCCTTTACATTACACAGCACCCTGCATCACTGGACCCCTTTAAAAATACACAGCACCCTGGATCACTGGACCCCTTTAAAAATACACAGCACCCTGCATCACTGGACCCCTTTAAAAATACACAGCACCCTGCATCACTGACTCCCTTTACATTACAGAGCACCCTGCATCACCGACTCCCTTTACATTACAGAGCACCCTGCACCACTGGACCCCTTTACATTACACAGCACCCTGCATCACTGACTCCCTTTACATTACAGAGCACCCTGCATCACCGACTCCCTTTACATTACAGAGCACCCTGCACCACTGGACCCCTTTACATTACACAGCACCCTGCACCACTGGACCCCTTTACAAATACACAGCACCTTGCATCACTGACTCCCTTTACATTACACAGCACCCTGCATCACTGGACCCCTTTACATTACACAGCAACATGCATCACTGAACCCCTTTACATTACACAGCAACCTGCATCACTGGACCCCTTTACATTACACAGCACCCTGCATCACTGGACCCCTTTACATTACACAGCACCCTGCATCACTGGACCCCTTTACATTACACAGCACCCTGCATCACTGGACCCCTTTACATTACACAGCATCCCTTTTCCTTGACTGAAACACTACACTATATTGACAGTATATTTATTTAAGTTCAACTGGTGTGATAGGCGGAACACTAGAAGAATATCAGACGAGCCGAACTAGGGGGGGCGGGACCTTGCACACAGACCCAGCTCCATGACATACGATACTGATAAAGCGAGCTTTCCCTGGCAATTCCAGGCGAGGGCAAAGCCCTATGAAGCGGACGCCCAAGGATGATTGGATGGCAGCTGCCCCAAGGTCACTTGCCGTAACGGAGTTTAAACGCAGTTACCTAACAACCCCAGAGGCCACGTTCGGCAATTACCTGCCACTCCTTGCTTCTCCCTGGAATCATGTGAATGTCCTTCCAGCGGTCTGGCGAGGGCAAAACTCACACCCTATGCACCTACTGTGTGCGAAGATCCAGGGAACACATGGCCCATGGTGTACACAGCGGCATCTAGTGGGATAATGCAGGACATTACAGTATCACAGGTTATTTAGTATTATCATACATTAGCTGCACATATATGGAAATGAAGATCACCATCTCAAGGAACTCACTCATAGCGCCCGTCATGCATTGTAGAATTCAGTGGGAGCCCCAACTGTAACTAATTACGTGTCACTTGCCACGTCACCTGCCACACATTGCGGATTGTCTACTTGCCACGTAACTTGAAAATCTGTGGAATGACTTGAAGGCTGCAGTCCACAAACGGTCATCATCAATTGTAACTGATCTTGAGCCGTTCTGCAAAGAAGAGCGGGGCAAATATTGGTCTAGATGTGCAAAGATAGTAGAGAAAAATCCCAACAGTCTAAAGGCTGGAACTAAAGCAAAAGGTGGTCCAACACAATACTGACATAAGGGGGTGGTCCTTTTTCCAACTCAGTGATTCTGTTTTTGAATGTCCTTTTTTCCCTGACATGTTGGTGTTATATCTTTGACTTGTTTAAGTTGCATTAATAAATACAGCTGGATAAAACAAAAACGGTGTCTGTCTTCATTTCAGGCTGCAAAGCAACAAAATGTGATTATTTTCTATACCCACTGTATAAAACATAAGGCTAGATTCAGGTACAGCGGCGTATCTTTGTGCGGGCGTAGCATATCTTCTTTACGCTACGCCGCCGCAACTTAGAGAGACAAGTGCTGTATTCACAAAGCACTTGTTTCTTAAGTTGCGGCGGCGTAGTGTAAATGGGCCGGCGTAAGCCCGCGTAATTCAAAGTAGCAAGGCAGTGGGCGTGTTGTATTGTAATGAACCGTGACCCCATGCAAATGATGGGCCGAACGAATGGCGCATGCGCCGTCTGTGGACTATCCCAGTGCGCATGCTTAGAATCACGTTGAATAGAATGCCCAAGATACCTGTCGAACGTAACTTACGCACAGCCCTATTCACGTACAACTTACGTAAACAACGTAAACGGCGTAAAATTTGACGGCTGTTCCGACGTCCATACCTTAACATGGGCCGCGCCATCTTTTTGGTGGTTTATCTTTACACCGGAAAAACGCCTTACGTAAACAGCGTAGATTACTGCGTCGGCCGTACGTACGTTCGTGAATCAGCGTATCTTGCTCATTTGCATATTTTTAAGGGGAACGTCAAATGCGTCCAGCGTAACTATGCGTCGACGATACGCCGGCGTAGGCAAGTTACGTCGGAAGAACTGAAGCCTTGTTTTTCGGCGTATCTTGCTTTGTGAATCGGCGCAAAGATGCGACGGCGCACATTTGTACTTACATTGCCGTATTTCGAGATACGCCGGCGTAAACCTTTCTGAATCTGTTAACACCTTATGTCAATGGGTGCCCTAACAGAGACAGGGATCTCTCTAATGAAGGTTAGACCGAGCCTGGGGTGGGTGTTGAACGAGTATATTGTATGACTTTTTATACAAGCTTACTGATTCAGCAAAGTAATAAAAAGTGTAATAACCCTTTTACAGCTGGAGGTTATTTGTGCCCAAACACGAAAAACACATATATATATATATATATATATATATATATATATATATATATATATATATATGTACAAGAAGAGGGAGATAGAAAAAGAGAGAGAGAGCGTTAGTGGAAGATGGAGGGATAGACAGATAGAGAAAGGGAGAGGGTGGCACAGGGAGAGGGAGACAAAGATAGGGTGGGAGAAAGACAGAGAGTGTGGAATAGGGAGAGGGCGATAGAGAAAGACTGGGAGAGGGAGAAAGAAAAGAGAGAGAGTCTGGAATAGGGAGAGGGCGATAGAGAAAGACTGGGAGAGGAAGAAAGAAAAGAGAGAAAGAGAGAGAGTGCAGAAGAAAGAGGGATAGACTGATAGAGAGAGTGTGAGAGTTGGACAGGGAGGGGGAGACAGGTAGAGGGTGGGAGAGAGAGACAGAAAGAGTGGGACAGGAAGAGGAACATAGGGAAAGATTGAAAGAGGGAGAAAAATAAGAGAGAGAGCGGAAGATACAATGATAAAAAGAGAGAGGCCAAGATAGAGACAGAGAGAGAGTGGGACAGGGACAGAGAGAATGGGAGAAGGAGAGAGAGCTAGAGAATAATAGAGATTGATAATGGGAGAGGGAGAACGAGAGACACACACGCAGATAGAGTGGAACAGGGAGAGAGAGAGCGAAAGAGAAATAATTAGAGAAGGAGAGAGAGAGCGCGTTAGTGAAAGATGGAGGGATAGACCAATAGAAAGAGGGAGAGAGTGGCACAGGGAGAGGGAGACAAAAGATAGGGTGGGAGAGAGACAGAGAGTGTGGGATAGGGAGAGGGATATAGAGAAAGACTGGGAGAGGGAGAAAGAAAAGAGAGAGAGTGCAGAAGAAAGAGGGATAGAATGATAGAGAGAGTGTGAGAGTTGGACAGGGAGGGGGAGACAGATAGAGGGTGGGAGAGAGAGAAAGAAAGAGTGGGACAGGAAGAGGAACATAGGGAGAGATTGGGAGAGGGAGAAAAATAAGAGAGAGAGTGGAAGATACAGTGATAAAAAGAGAGAGACCAAGATAGAGACAGAGAGAGAGAGAGCGGGACAGAGAGAGAGAATGGGAGAAGGAGAGAGAGCTAGAGATAGAGAATAATAGAGATTGATAATGGGAGAGGGTGAACGAGAGACACACACGCAGAGAGAGTGGAACAGGGAGAGAGTGCGTTAGTGGAAGATGGAGAGATAGACCAATAGAAAGAGGGAGAGAGTGGCACAGGGAGAGGGAGACAAAGATAGGGTGGGAGAGCGACATAAAGGGTGGGGCAGGAAGAGGACGATAGAGAGAGGCTGTAAGAGGGAGGCACAGGGAGAGGGAGACAAAGATAGGGTGGGAGAGAGACAGAGAGGGAGATAGAGAAAGACTGGGAGAGGGAGAAAGAAAAGAGAGAGAGTGAAGAAGAAAGAGGGATAGACTGATAGAGAGAGTGTGAGAGTTGGACAGGGAGGGGGAGACAGGTAGAGGGTGGGAGAGAGAGACAGAAAGAGTGGGACAGGAAGAGGAACATAGGGAAAGATTGAGAGGGGGAGAAAAATAAGAGAGAGAGCGGAAGATACAATGATAAAAAGAGAGAGACCAAGATAGAGACAGAGAGAGAGTGGGACAGGGACAGAGAGAGAGAGAGAGAATGGGAGAAGGAGAACGAGAGACACACACGCAGATAGAGTGGAACAGGGAGAGAGAGAGCAAAAGAGAAATAATTAGAGAAGGAGAGAGAGAGCGCGTTAGTGGAAGATGGAGGGATAGACCAATAGAAAGAGGGAGAGAGTGGCACAGGGAGAGGGAGACAAAAGATAGGGTGGGAGAGAGACAGAGAGTGTGGGATAGGGAGAGGGAGAGGGATATAGAGAAAGACTGAGAGAGGGAGAAAAAAAAGGGAGAGAGTGCAGAAGAAAGAGGAATAGAATGATAGAGAGAGTGTGAGAGTTGGACAGGGAGGGGGAGACAGGTAGAGGGTGGGAGAGAGAGAAAGAAAGAGTGGGACAGGAAGAGGAACATAGGGAGAGATTGGGAGAGGGAGAAAAATAAGAGAGAGAGAGAGAGAGAGAGAGTGGGAAGATACAGTGATAAAAAGAGAGAGACCAAGATAGAGACAGAGAGAGAGAGTGGGACAGGGACAGAGAGGGAATGGCAGAAGGAGAGAGAGCTAGAGATAGAGAATAATAGAGATTGAGAATGGGAGAGGGAGAACGAGAGACACACACACACACACAGAGAGTGGAACAGGGAGAGAGAGGGCTAAAGAGAAATAATTAGAGAAGGAGAGAGAAAGCGCGTTAGTGGAAGATAGGGGATAGACCAATAGAAAGAGGAAGAGAGTGGCACAGGGAGTGGGAGACAGAGATAGGGTGGGAGAGCGACAGAAAGGGTGGGGCAGGGAGTGGGCGATAGAGAGAGACTGGGAGATGGAGCCCTCCCTTCTCTGCGGCCAATTGGAAAACAGGTCTCTGCTTCTGATTGGCCGGATTGAGGATCAGTGTTTCAATAGCAAATATTCATTCGCTGTTGTAACACCTGGGTGGGCTCCTGGCGCAATGCTTTGCGCCATGAGCCCACCCTATTTTAAAGCCTATTAGAGTCTATGACTCTAATCAGGTGCTTCAAAAGAACACCTCCGACACAGAGAGAATGGGACAGGGAGAGAGAGAGAAAGAAAGAAAGAAAGAAAGAAAGAAAGAAAGAAAGAAAGAAAGAAAGAAAGAAAGAAAGAAAGAAAGAAAGAAAGAGAGAGACAGCTTAAAGAGACAGATAGAAGGAGAGGGAGATAGAGAGAGACACAGAGGGAATGAGACGGAGGAGAGAGAGAGAATGGAAGATTGAGATTAAGAATGGGAGAGAGAGATAGTGGGACAAAAAGAGGGAGTCGGAAAAGGTGAGAACGCTAAAGAGACAGAGAGCAGGATAGGGAGATAGAGAGTGACACATAGAGAATGGGACAGAGGGAGAGAGAAAGCGAGAGAAAAATTAAGAATGGGAGAAGCGAGAGAGAGAGTGGGACAAAGAGAGGGAGAGAGAAAGTGGGAAAGGGAGAGAAAGCTAAAGAGACAAAGAGCAGGAGAGGGAGATAGAGAGAGACACAGGGGGAATAAGACAGGGAGAGAGAGAATGGGAGATAGAGATTATGAATAGGAGGGAGAGAGAGAGTGGGACAAAGAGAGGGAGAGGGAAAGGGTGAGAACGCTAAAGAGACAGAGAGCAGGAGAGAGAGATGGAGATAGAGAGAGACACAGAGAGAATGGGACAGAGAGAGAGAAAAAGAAAGAGCGAGAGAGATGGAGAGAGAGAGAGAGAGAGAGCTTAAGAATGTGAGAAGGAGAGAGAGAGGGAGAGATTGAGAATGGGAGGGAGAGGGAGAGAGTGGGACAAAGAGAGAGAGAGTGGGACAAAGAGAGGGAGAGAGAAAGAGTGGGAAAGGGAGAGAAATCTAAAGAGACAGAGAGCAGGAGAGGTAGAGGGAGATAGAGAGAAACACAGAACGAATGAGACAGGGAGAGAGAGAGAGAGAGAATGGGAGATAGAGATTAAGAATGAGAGAGGGAGAGAGAGAGTGTGACAAAGAGAGGGAGAGAGAAAGGGGGAAAGGGTGAGAACGCTAAAGAGACAGAGAGCATGAGAGGGAGATAGAGAGAGACACAGAGAAAATGGGACAGAAAGAGAGAGAATGGGAGATATAGATTATAAATGGGGGAGGGAGAGAGAGAGTGTGACAAAGAAAGGGAGAGAGGGAGTGGGAAAGGGAGAGAACGCTAAAGAGACAAAGAGCAGTGGAGGGAAATCGAGAGAGAGATAGAGAGAATGGGACAGACAGAGAGATTAAGAATGGGAGAAGGAGAGAATGGGACAAAGAGAGGGAGAGAGAGTGGGAAAGGGAGAGAACGCTAAAGAGACAAAGAGCAGGAGAGGGAGAGGGAGATAGAGAAAGACACAGAAAGAATGGGACAGAGAGAGAATGGGAGAAGAGATTAAAAATGGGGGAGGGAGAGAGAGAGTGGGACAACGAAAGGGAGAGAGGGAGTGGGAAAAGGAGAGAACACTAAAGAGACAGAGAGCAGGAGAGATATATAAATACACAGAAAGAATAGGACAGGGAGAGAGAAAGAGAGAGAGAGAAAGAATGGGAGAAGGAGATATAGATTGAGAATGGTAGAGGAAGAAAAATTGAGAGAAAAAGCAGTAGATATAGAGAATAAGAGAGAGAGAGAGAAAGATAGAGAGATGGAGAATAGGAGAAAGGAATTGAGAACAGGACAGGGAGAGAGATAAAGTAGAGAATGGAAGATAGAATGATAAAAGAGAGAGAGTGGGACAAAGAGAGGGGAATAGAGAGTGGGAAAGGGAGAGAGAGAAAGACACAGAGAGAAAAATTTGAGGAGAGAGAGATAGAGAATGGGAAATCGAGATTGAGAATGGGAGAGGGGAAGAGATAAAGAGAAAGTAGTAGATGGAGAAAGAAGAGAAAATAGATGGAGGCAGTGGCATAGAGTGGGGGGTGCGAGGGGAGCCACCGCCCCGGGTGCAAAATTTAGAGGGGCGCTGTCACGAGTTTGGATGGGACATAGGAAAAAATGCATGATGTCATCGCTTCAGGCTTTACCAGTCATTATCAAGCAAGCTCTCCTCTTTCCTACAGCCACTGCTGTCTCACACAGTGGATCATGTGACCAGACTGGAGCTAGCTGAAAATAGGCAAGTCTATGGGTCAGGGGGGCGCAGATTAGTTGCCTCGTCCCAGGCACTGACAACCCACGCTACGCCACTGGAGGGAGGGACAGGGAGAGGAAGACAGAGAGAGTGGGAGAGAGTGGGAGAGGGAGAGGGAGAGGACGAGAGAGAGAGTGGGAGAGGGAGAGCAGGAGAGGACGAGAGAGAGAGTGGGAGAGGGAGAGCAGGAGAGGGAGGGAGAGAGAGGAGAAAGAAAAAGTGATCTTCAGCCAGGAGAAGTTGGTAAACATTGCCTGTCAATGGTGATCATGTGATGTGAAAACCACACTCTTGATCTCTAGTCAGCAGCGGCACAGTTTCAGGACTAGGAGCGCCCGCAGTTGCACTCTCCTAATTTGCAAATGAATGTTAGCTAACATTCTAATGTCACAGGAGACAGACTGTTCCTGAGAACACTAATATACAAATTGTGGGCAATTGAGGAGGGTTAATCCACGGTAATTAAACCTCTTTCCTTTTTTTTTCTTTTTAAAATGGTAAACCATAATTGGATTGTTATAGGTTACTGCTCTTTGCTCATTTTCATTGCAGTGCTCTTCTGAATAAGCTAGGTATGATACAAATAAACATTAGAATAGCGCTAATTATTCTCTGTGTGGGTGATTAGGTTTCTTGCGCGTTGTTTTAACCCTGTCTGCCTATCCGAATATAATTGTACACATTGGTGGAAGTTATTTCTCTGCAGCATGGTGGAAGAAGACAGATTTATTCCTATACGAGCTGGCCATGAGACTCCGCTACAATTTACATTCTTCCCGAAACCCCGGTGTCACTTCATATTTCTATGGCTCTGTATCCTCTAAATTATAAATAGACTGTGTTGTGTGGAGCTTGATGACATGATTTAAAGAAACTTGAAAGTTGCGGGTTGGCAGGGTGACATTTCATTGTATACTAATAGACGGGGATAGAGTCTGCTTTGTCACTGCAATGGCAAAGGTGGTGGCAGGTGTCCTGTCATCGGACTGCCTTCCATTACACTGTGGGAATCATATGCTGGTCCTATTGTTACAGACTTTTTATTTTTTAATAACTCAATACTATTCTTGTCACTGTTATATATATATATATATATATATATATATATGTAGAGCCCCCCCCCCCCATTTGTGGGGCGTTACGCTAAAGTTGCCTAAATTCGGGTTGCTGCCAGTTTTGGAACTGCCTTGTAGGTCAGTCTGCATGCCAGGGGGGTGTTATTACCCCTGGGTGACAGTCGGCGCTAGAAGGGGTTCTGAGAGACGCACCTTCTCCCAGCAGCCAATCAGAGGAGCGGTTCTTTCCCTGGCGGGAGGGTATATCTGGGGCAGTCGCCTGTGAGAGTGTGCTATGCGGGGGCCGAGTTCCAGGTGCGGCATCCACCTTCAGGGTGCGCACATCCATGGGCCCCGCCATTGAGGCCTGCCTGGCCGAGGTTTCGTACCAAGCGGAACTTCATTCTGATGCAAAGAGGGGCCCCAGCGGCTTGCTGGGTCCCAGATCCTAAGTGGGAGCTGAACGGTGGGGGATCAGCTCGGCAGAACCCAGAGGCAGAGGTTGTCTGCGAGGCCTGGACGAACCACCGGGGATCCGGTCACCACGCCACATGACAGGTACACTTCAGCTGTCAGTCGGTGACCTTGAGATTGGACTTACTGGGAGGATTCATAGGTTCTAGCCTTTGACAAATCTAAGAAAAATTCCCCAGGCCTGTGGCAGAGGCCCCCTGTTTTCCTCCCAGTGACTTTGTTTAAAAGTGGCCCTTCGGCTGCCAGGCTCAAGTAAATTGCCTGTCCGGGGGCACTTTACCCACTCTGGTGAGAGTGGCGACGTTTGAACTTGACTGTGCTGAGAGCAGGCTTGCTCTCTCTTTGATATCCAAGGCCTGATACTACAGTTCTCTCCTTGCTCATCAGCCTTTTCTCTATCGTGTGTCATGTTGATGTTGGCCATGTTGGGCCTTGGAATAAAGCATTGAAAACTCAAGTTGACGTCTGAACACTTGCTCTTTAACCACCTTCACTAATATTATCCCTAGACAAGAATCACTGGTAACCTAACATGCCGGTCCAAAATTAATCAGCGACTCCTTCGGGGGTGAGCGCTACACACATATATATATATATATATATATATATATATATATATATATATATATATATATATATATACACACAGTATCCAGGTGCTGGGTTAAAGCGATATGTAGAAATATTGCTGTTTAATATTGCCGTTTAATTCTGCCCCAATGATAGCCGGCAGAAGAACATCACAAAGGACTGCCTTTCCCATAATAATAATTCTGCACCCCCTTTGTTTTCATTGACCCCTTGGCTGCTATTCTCATTTTTCTTTCGAACAGTGCATACCCAGTTGGTCTAGGATTAGCATTGCCCCTATAAATGCGCTCTACCAGTATAGTTCCTGCACTTGGTAGATTAAACTTTACTACTGATCACTGCTGCGCTTAGGGTGGCATTGCTACTGTTTATGCCAATAGAAATATTGCCGTTTAATTTTCTCTCCCTCTGGAGATACTGATGTTATAAATGCACCATCAACTTCCGGCCAGCAGGGGGAGAGCTAAAGCTAAGCAAGCCCATAGACTTCTATGCAGAGCACTGAGAATCCTGGGAGTGGTAGTTGAGATGGCAGCCGTATGATGGGATGAATAGTCTCCTTACAATACAAATCCCAATAGGCAATGTGCAGTAGAAGGAGTGAAAAGATGATATTTGTTAACTGCCCAGGAAAACTCTTCCTCTTGGTACCAAGGAAGAGGACCTCTGTCTAGATATTCACCTGAGAGATCACTTACCCTCTGCTTCCCATGGCTGATCACCATAGGCTTTTAGGGAGAGACTAAAGTGTCCCCCCCTTTTTAAAGCAACCCAGGTCCTGGTGAGAAGGATATTAACCCATTGCGGATACTGCCAGCTGGGACTAAGCCACTGACAGCAGGAGATCAAGTGTACTCAATATATACCCATACTGTACTTTATACCGCACTTATTTTAAACCTACACCGCTCCTATGCCAACTCTATACTTCATTATATCAAACCTTTACAACATCTGAACCACATTTATCTTGCACCTGTGCCTAGACTAGACCTATACTGTACCTATACTGCATGCAGGTTACCGGAGACTGTTGTGCAAAGATGTTCTTAGAGGGCCCCAATGACAGCCGGCACAAGAACATCACAAAGGACTGCCTGTCCCATAATAATTCATCTGCACCCCCTTTGTTCCTATTGACCCCTCGGCTGCCATTCTCATTTTTCTTTCGAACAGTGCATACCCAGTTGGTCTAGGATTAACATTGCCCCTATAAATGCGCTCTACCAGTATAGTTCCAGCACTACTATAGGCTACTAAGTATTACTTTCAGTGATTTTCTGTGATATTGTATGTTTGTACACTCAACCTGGTGTGTCAGAGGGGCGAGGATTCTGGAGAACGTTGAGGCAAAGAACAAAGGTTCATCTATCCAGCTGCTGCTCCTACAGGGATAGCCTGTTGAAGAAACATGACTTTTATGAGACCCCTTAACACACCCTTCTCATTCTTCCTGTAAGCCAGCTCTCTGTGTTTTATACTAACTGCATTGTGCATTGCTGTGGAACCTTATTGAATTGTGGTGCTTTCTCTTCCTCCTAGGAAGCTAATGTAAAAATAAATGTATGTACCTAATTAGCTATATATGGCTTATTGTTTTCTTAACCGTTTGCAGACTACCACACGCCGATATACGTCGGCCGAATGGCACGGACAGGCAGATGGGCATACAGGTACATCCCCTTTAACCACTTCCTATGCGGACCATGGACAATAGATGGCAAAAAGGTGGCTCTACAATGCCGGGAGGCCTTCAATTTATGGCCTCTGGCATCCCGCCGCTGGGGGGCGCATGCAGGGTCACCATCAGGGGGTCCGATGGTCCCCAGGGGCCTTGTCGCCCCGCCCCCCAGTTTTTTTTTAACCTCCCCACATTTAGAAACTTGCGTCAGGGAAAGAATCCCCGCCCCACCTCGCCGTGTTTTTTTTAATTTAAATGTTTTTTTTCTCATCTAACCCCCCCACCTTTAGCAACTCAGGGCAGGGTCCTGCCCCCACCCATCCACACACCCCCCACCCCGTTTATTTATTTTTTTATTTTATTTTTGACTTTAGTAACTCATGCCAGGAAAGAGTATAGAAGAGAATAGAAGAGATGACACCTTTGTTACCACAACGCCCCCCCACTTATCATCTCGTGGCAGAAGAGAGGAGGCCCCCCCCTCCCGGTTCTCTAAATTCAGGCGGGCCCTGCCTAAAGCTGTGTAACGGGCCCCAAAATTTGTGATGGCTGCCCTGGGCGCACGCGTGCCCGCCGCGTCTCTCAAGTGCCGATGTGCGTGCCTGGCGGCCACGATGTCCGCCAGGTACCCGCTATCGGCAGTCACAGAGCCAGGGATGTGGATCTCTGTGCGTAAACAGAGATCCACATCCTGTCAGGGAGAGGAGACCGATGCTGTGCCCGTTGTACATAGGGACAACCATCAGTCACCTCCCCCAGTCAGTATCCTCCCCCCACAGTAAGAATCACCTAGCAGGGAACACATTTAACCCCTTGATCACCCCCTGGTGTTAACCCCTTCCATTCCAGTCACATTTAAACAGTAAACAGTGCATATTTATAGCACTGTTTGCTGTATAAATGTGAATGGTCCCAATAATGTGTCGAAGTCCAACCAGGACGTAACCCCACGTACGGGAAGAGGAGCTTATGCACGCACGTCACCCGCTGCCATCTCTCCGCTGGATTGATATATTCAGCTTGTTCGATATTTTTTGTTTTATCCCTGTGCTACAATCAGCGTATACCTTTTTATATGTCCCCCTCCTTTTATTCAAATAAACATACAGATGCCATTTAGATTGTTTCCTTTTTTGGTCATGCACTCCAATGCGATTTCAACCAGCAACTTTTAGTGGAGATCACGGACACTGCAGGCCAGCCCTGGTTTTGCTGCTCACCTGTTTGGAGACACTCCTGCTGCATGGATCATTGGGTATTATCCCTTGTTGGATACATGCTCACATGACCTTCTCCCACAGAGAGATCCATCTTTTCTGGTAATCACGTTGTGTGTGTGGTGGAGGATTCTGTTGTCACGTTTACCAGTAGAGGATTCAAACTCACCTTTTTCACGAGGGACTTTATCCTTACCTTGGTTTTACTATTGGGACTTTATATATATTTATATATACACACGGGGCTTTTTTCCAGCAGGAATGCGGGGGAACGCAGTTCCGGCACCTCCAGCTCTGAATATATGTAATGGCAAGGAGTGCTGGGGTATATTAGAGGGTCTATTGATGTTGGCTGCTGGGGGATCTATTGTTGCCTGAGGGGATCTCTTTTTACAGGGGGGTTCTATTGTTGCTGGGGGGCTTTTATGCTACTAGGAGACAATCGTTGCTGGGAGACAACTGTTGAGGGAGGGGTCTATTGTTTCTAGCTGTTCATAGTCTATTGTTGCTGGGGGTGCTCCGTTGTTGTTGGCTACAGGAGATCTGTTTTATTTCCTATCATTAACAAATTGCACACAAATTACTTAGCACCATGAATTGATACTTGGTTATGTATCCATTGTTGAGAGGTGGGTAGGGGTTGGAATCAAGGAATGGTGCTTGGAGGATGGTAGGGGTGGAACCAAGGAATGGTGCTCAGAGTTGGGTATGGGTTGGAACCAAGGAATAGTGCTTGAAGGAGGGTAGGAGGTGAAACCAAAGAATGGTGCCCAAAGTTGGGTAATGGGTGGAACTATGGAATAGTGCTCGGAGGTGGGTAGGGGTTGGAACCAAGGAATGGTGCTCGAATGAGGGTAGGGGGTGAAACCAAGGAATGGTGCTCATAGGTGGGTAATGGGTGGAACCAAGGAATGGTGCTCAGAGGTGGGTAGAGGGTGAAACCAAGGAATGGTGCTCAGAGGTGGATAGGGTATGGAACCAAGGAATGGTGCTCGGAGGTGAGTAGGGGTTGGAACCAAGGAATGGTGCTCGAAAGAGGGTAGGGGGTGAATCCAAGGAATGGTGCTCAGAGGTGGGTAATGGGTGGGACCAAGAAATGGTGCTCAGAGGTGGGTAGAGGGTAGAACCAAGGAATGGTGCTCGGAGGTGGGTTGTGATTTGCATATCACTGTTTCATTTATTACTTTATTTGTGCCGTTTTTGTATTGTTTCTATAGGCTTGCGATTACCTATTTGTGTTCAGCTAGCATTTCATTTTGTTTATTCATATTGGTTGTTTGTGCAGATTATTTTTCCTATTTTTAAACACGTGATATGTTTTATATTTTCCATTGTTAATAAAATATGGGTTTATGAGATTGGAGATAGATAGATAGATAGACAGATGGATTATTATTATTATTTAATAGTAAATAGTTATTAAATCTGTATTAATGTAAACTATGTTATTCTATAAAAATACAGAATGTATTTTTAACCGCTAGCCGACCAGCCGCCGCTGTTATACGGCGGCAGGTCGGCTCGGCATCACCGTTTACGATTTCCCATTCCACCAAGCCAAGACAGCTTATCCGACACTCCGACAGTCTAGCAGACACGACCCATTCCATTCCCCCAGAATAAACGAGACATAAGCTCTGTTCTCTGGTTTCAAAATGAATGAATACTTTTAATGGTACACTCAGCTGGTTATATACAGTTTTAGACCCCAAGTGAACAATGAATCAACTCCACCCACCACATTACACAAGGAACTTAATACGCACTCTCAGACAATGACATTCAGGTGAGTTAATTATTAGTCATTCCCCAGACGTCCCGTCTCCGACAATAAGCTATTCTCAACGGATACACAATGCACAGACATCTGACCTTTAGAGGGTGCTAACTCACAACATATCTCTATCATCAATAGATTATTCACACAAAACAGTGTCATTAGCATACACAATGAAATATCTAGGAGCAGACTTAATTAACACCTCAAAAGCATGTGTCCCCACATTGAATGAAAACACTCCATTGACCTGTTGGAGTCAGACTTTAACAACTTGTAATATTTCAATATATCCTGCAATACATGAATTATCAGTAATGTCCCATCTCATGTAATTTGTAATATAATTTCTCAGACATCCTATGCCTAAAAGGGACTCCCGTTACAGATAGTTAGATAGATAAGATAGATAAGATAGATAGATAGATAGATAGATAGATAGATAGATAGATAGAGAGATAGATAGAGATGATTTATGCTGTTGATAGAAGTGGGTGGATTGCTGTGATGGTGAAGTTAGGGGAATATTTCTATATGTATCCATCTCTTTTTAGAAGTCTTATGTACTGCAATTTCTGCTTAAGATTTCAGGTAACATTTTCGTTAGACAATTGTATCTCTGGGGAATAAACAATCTCTGGTGAAACATTTTTATTTCTCCAGATGAGTGACAGCTGTGTGCTGCATATTTATGAGGAAATATTGAAAATATATGTATTCATGAATAGTTTATATAAAAAAGCAAATCCCGCTTATTTGATATAAAAGCCCAAATATATTTTAAAAGAATGAGATTTACTTGTGTCACCTGTATTTCCCTCTGCTGACAGTTGTCATTCTTCCTTTGAATTAAGGTGCAGGTAAGATAATATTTAGACATAATTGCCGAATATCTTCTGAAGCCCCTGCTAGGTCTCTATTTTTTATCTGCTTTTCTCTTTTTCTCTTACTCACATGTACTATTTCTCTATGTTTTTCACACTTTACTTATGAATGCACTTCTCTTTTCTCCTTTACTTTTTCTTTACCTTTTATTTTTTTAAATGTATTTACTTTTTCCCTTTTCCATTTCTTGTTTTTTTCTTTTTCTTTAGTTTCCTTTTATTTTTCATATTATATGGTTTTGGTAAATCGAAAGGAAACGTTTTTAATAACATTGTATAGTGTGTATCCGGGTTTACTTTATGGTGAGTATTAAAAAGAAAACTTGCAGGAATATTCATGTTGTGTAACTGCATGTGCATTTCCTCTGTGCAAATGCAAACTTGAATGCTATTAGGCTATTACCTCTCCAGGTTGAATAATAATACAATTTCAAACAGAATACAGTGAATCAGGAAAATACTGCATTATGGCCACTCAATGGACCTAATGATCCACAATATCTCTTCTCTCCTTTTCCTTTTCCTTCTACATTATTTTTCCTTCTCTCTCCTTCTCATCCTGTCTTCCTATTTCTCATTTCTTCCTCTCTTTTCCTTCTTTTCATTTTCTTTCCTTTCTTCTCCTTCCTTTCTTAATCTTTCTCTTCCTTTCCTTTTCCTGTATTTTTCTTTCCTTCCTTCATCTTTCCTTTTCTTCTCTTTCCTTTCCTCCCCTCCCTTCTCCTCTCCTCCTACATTATTTTTCTTTTTCTCTAATTCTCACTCTGTCTTTCTCATTTCTCCCCTCCTTTTCCTTTCTTTTTTCCTTCTTTCTTTCCTTTCCTCTCTTTTCCTCGCCTTTCCCTCCTTCCTTCATTCCTTCCTGCCTTCATCTTTCCTCTCCTCTCCTCTCCTCTCCACCTACATTATTTTTCTTTCCCTCTCCTTTCTCTTCTCTTTCTTTCTAATTTCTCCCTCTCTTTCCATTCATTTCTTTTTCTTTCCTTTTCTTTTCATTCCTTGCCTTTCATTTCCTTTCCTTTCCTACATTATTTTTTTTCTCTCTCCTTCTTACTTTGTCCTCTCCTTATTTCTCATTTCTCCCACTCTTTCTTTTATTTTCCTTTCCTTTCCTTTCCACTCCTTCCTTAATCTTTCCTTTCCGTGTATTTTCCTTTCCTTTCTTCATCTTTCCTTTCCTCTCCTCTCTTCTCCTCTCCACTTCTCTCCTCCTACATTATTCTGTCTCTGTCTTCTCCTTCGTTCTCATTTCTTCGTTTCTTTCCTCTCCTCTACTTTAATTTCTCTTCCTTTCATTTTCTTCCTTCCTTCCTTTCCTCCTTAATCTTTCCTTTCCTTCATTCCTTCCTTTTTTTCCTTCCTACTTTCCCCTCCTTTTCTTTCCTCTACTTTCCCCTCCTCTCATTTCCTTTCCTTACTTCCTTTCTTCCTGAATCCTTCCTTTGCTTTCCTTCATCTTTAAGGGAAGGCTTTCTTACGCAAATATCTTTAGCAAGTATGTAATATAGATCTAGGGCCAGATTCTCTAAGAAATTCGCCGGCGTAGCGTAAGCCATTTACACTACGCCGCCGCATCGTACTAGAGCAAGTGCCGTATTCCCTAAGCATTTGCTCCGTCGTTTGCGTTGGCGTAACAAAAATGGCCCAGCGCAAGCCCGCGTAATTCAAATTAGGCGGCTTGTATTTAAATGAAGCGCGCCCCCGCGTCAAACGAACTGCGCATGCGCCGTCGGGGAAAAAGCCCAGTGCGCATGCTCCAGCTCACGTCGGAAAGCGTCGCTGAAACCGATGTCAAAACGTGAGCTTCATTTACGCAACTCCCTATTCGCGAACGAGTTAGTAAAACGACGCCGACGCTGACCCGACGCCATACTTAACATGGCATCCGACGGTACTTCGTAAGGTTACTCCACATAGAAGCTGGGGTAACCTTACGCGAACGAAAACGACGTACGCAACGACGGGGCGGCGTAAAAGCGATCGGGAATCGGCGTACTACCTCATTTGCATATGCAAATGCGAAAAAACAACGTAAAGGCCACCTAGTGGCCGGAGTTGTCATTACACCTATGATCCGCAAGTGTAATGGTTTTACACTTGTCGGATGTAAAAGCGTATCTATGCAAAAGTGATGCTAAGCATCACGCGCATAGATACGAGACAAAAAAAAAGGCGATACGACGTGGTATCTGAGATACTCCGTCGTAACGCCGCTGAGAATCTGGCCCCTAGGCTTTCTTTGCACACTTCTTCCTTCTTTCATTGCTTTTTTTTACTTCACCACTTTCTACATATTGTTTGTATTTATATTTATAGAGATTTATATTCTTTCTTTCTCTCTTTTTCTCTATCACTCTCCTTCTCACTTCTCTATCTACAGTATCTCTCATTTTTCTCTTTCTTTCATTTTCCAGTGATCTCTCTTTCATTGTCAGTGTAGAAGGTATACTAGTGCTGCCGCTGCAGCGGCTGGACTGCGGCCAGTGTAAAGTAACCTTGAACTGCGTGGTATGACCAGGAGTGATATAAACTCAACTCACCTCCTCCATCTAATTACTCTATTATGCCTGGAATAATCACAATGCTGAACACACTCTCTTCACTGTTTGAGTGGGAGATCAGATTGAATGTGCTAGGTGTGTAACAGTGATGTAAATAAAGACGTTCAACTGGTTGCAGAAAGAAGAAAACGTATATTATATGGATTTATATTCATATTCTGCAATGAACGATGTTGTTTAGCACAACCTTTCCCCACGTGTACACCTCTTATCTTATGAATAAATCTAGCCACTTATATACTACTGCTAAAGGGGGCCCTGAATGGAAAAATGTTGCTGCTCTACCCCTAAGCAACTGCTGGATAGAAGGGTCCTCCAGCACTTCACAGTAGTGACCCACCCTAACTAGACCCAAAAATCACCAACACAACAGAAGCATCAACCACTTAAGACCCGGACCATTATGCAGGTTAAGGACCTTGCCCCTTTTTGCGATTCGGCACTGCGTCGCTTTAACTGACGACGTCGCAATCGTGCAACGTGGCTCCCAAACAAAATTTGCGTCCTTTTTCCCCACAAATAGAGCTTTCTTTTGGTGGTATTTGATCACCTCTGTGGTTTTTATTTTTTTAGCTCTAAACAAAAATAGAGCGACAATTTTGAAAAAAAAAACAATATTTTTTACTTTTTGCTATAATAAATATCCCCCAAAAATATATATATAAAAAAAAATATTTTTTCCTCAGTTTAGGTCGATACGTATTCTTCTACACATTTTTGGTAAAAAAATCGCAATAAGCGTTTATCGATTGGTTTGCACAAAATTTATAGTGTTTACAAAATAGGGGAGCGTTTTATTGCATTTTTATTAAAATTGTATTTTTTTACTACTAATAGTGGCGATCAGCAATTTTTTTTGTGACTGCGACATTATGGCGGACACAACGGACAATTTTGACACATTTTTGGAACCATTGTCATTTTCACAGCAAAAAGTGCTATAAAAATGCACTGTTACTGTGAAAATTACAATTTCAGTTTAGGGGTTAACCACTAGGGGGCACTGTAGGGGTTAAGTGTGACCTCATATGTGCTTCTAACTGTAGGGGGCAGGGCTGGACGTATGCCGTCAGTGATCGTCTTTCCCTATATCAGGGAACAGACGATCACTGACACTGCCACAATGAAGAACGGGGACAGTGTGTTTACACTCACCTCTCTCCGTTCTTCAGCTCCGGTGACAGATCGTGGGACACTGGCGGCGATCGGGTCCACGGGTCCCACGGGCGTGGTCAAGGAGCTTCAGACCAGGTACGTGCTTGTGCCCAGCCGTGCCATTCTGCCGACGTATATCGGCATGAAGGGGTCCTTAAGTGGTTAAAGAGGAAGTAAATCCTGATGGGGTTTACTTCTTCAATCCTTCCATGCAAAGGTAAAGCATAATGGGCTACTATGCATCGTTATGTGACGATTACCTGCAGTAGAAGCCCGCGATTTCACCGTGTTTCATGCCGGCAACGAGCATCTTCACCCCTCTTCTTCCGGTGGCCGCGAACTCCGGCTCTCTGACTGGCGGGAGCCGCTTTTCACGGCATAACCCCAGCTTGAACCAGCACAGCGTGCCCTTTCAAGACGGCGAATGCGTCATTGAATTCGTCGCTCAGGGAAATTGCAAATATCTCCGAGACCATGTAGGTCTCGGAGGTATTGCAAGCACCTACAGGTAAGCCTTAATCTAGGCTTTCCTGTAGGTGTAACTTGTCCCAGAGGGTTTACAACAAATTTAATGGGGCTTAATTAAGAAGGAGTAAAAGCCCTACTGAGAAAATTGGTTAAGAGATTGTGGCAATACCAAAGCAATTTCAGAACCAAACACCAGTTATAACTGGATATAAGGAACAGCAATGTGACCTGTTTAAAATTCAGAGGCCCTAACTATACCACTGGCCAGAGTGTAGGTAGGTGCAGCTACCTAGTGTCAATAGTGTCTGGTTACAGCAGACAGTGTCATCAGGTGTTAGCCCTCCTGTAGAGATGTTCTGAGTAAGTCGGGGCCCAGTTATAAGCCAGGATGGGAAGAACCCTAGTGCAGTCTGGGCATGGGAATCAAGCACCCCAGGCCAGCACAGATGTAACCAGAACATGGAGACCCTGGATAGGGCAGGAGGTTGAGGAAAAGAAGACCCAGGAGAGCAAGTTGTAGACTTTCTGACTAGGTGGGACCTAGGTGGGAAAGCAAACAATCCTTTTGGGGCCAGGCCAAGCGTTTCCTGAATGAGGCTACTCCCCTGGAGGGTCCCAATGTAACGGCACTGGTCAACGGGAGTGAACCACAACTGTGGATAGCAAGGATTTCAATGCATGTACCTATGTTATGTAAGATTTCAGTACTGAGCCCCAGGCGTCACTCCATTCAGAGAACAAAGGCGTTTGGGGGATTCTCTACAGCATCTCTCTCTCACATAAAGGAATGCGTTGAGCTTCTAGGGGGGAACGTATTACAAAATGCGTCCAACGCCTAGCATTTTGAAAGGTTGCGATGCACGTAAAGATTCCATTGCACTTCTGATTGCAAGTAATTTTCAGTACTGGACCCCAGGCGTCACTCCAATCAATGAACAGGAGTTTGGGGGTTCTCTACATCATATCACTCCAACATATAGAAATACATTAGGCCACTATGGGAATAGGTATGAAATACCTTCAACCCTTAGCATAGAAAAGTTTAGGCGAACATGTTCAACATTTTAGGGACAAGGCATATATACATTTAAGAACGTATGTCAGGCACGTAGAAGTTAAAGATACTGTATGCAATTAATATTTGCGTAGGAGAGGCAAGTGTAACGGTCACCACCGTTTATGGTTTCCATTCCACCAACCCAAGACAGCTTATCCGACACTCTGACAATCCATGAGACACAACCCATTCCATTCCCCAGAATAAACGAGACATAAGCTCTGTTCTCTGGTTCCAAAATGAATGAATACTTTTAATGGTAAAACAGTCTTTTATACACCAAAAAGCATGCTGCAGTAATCAAAGGAACAAAGACACACTCCACCCACAGCATCACACAAAGAACTTCATACACATTCTTTTAGATAATTACATTCAGATTAGTTAATTATCCCCCAAACGTCCTGACTCCGACAATAAGCTATTCACCTGCATAATACACATTCCTATGTCAGACGTTTCGGCACCGAATATGACATTATTAACCACTTCCCGCCCGGCCAATAGGAGATTTACGGCCGGGAAGTGGTTATGAAATCGTGACTAGACGTTCTCAAACGTCTAGCACGATTTCAATGCCGCGCGCGCCCGTGGGGGCGCGCAGCAAGGCGATCGTTGATGCGGGGTGTCAGTCTGACACCCTGCATCACCGATCTCGGTAACGAGTCTCCGGCGGAGGCTCGCTACCACGTGATCAGCCGTGTCCAATCACGGCTGATCACGATGTAAACAGGAAGAGCCGTTGATGGCTCTTCCTCACTCGCGTCTGACAGACGCGAGTAGAGGAGAGCCGATCGGCGGCTCCCCTGACAGGGGGGGTTCACGCTGATTGTTTATCAGCGCAGCCCCCCCTCGTATGCCCTCACTGGACCACCAGGGAGTGCCCACACTGGCAGGGCCAAAAATAAATTAAAACGTAAATAAAAAATAAAAAAACACAAGATAAAAAAAAAAAAAAAATACAGGTAAAAAAAAAAAAAAAAGATGCCAGTCAGTGCCCACACAAGGGCACTGACTGGCAACCTATACATCAGTGCCACCCCTCAAAGTCCATCAGTGCCACCCCACAGTGTGCTTCAGTGCCATCCCTCCGTGCCAATACATGCCCAGTGCCCACCTATCAGTGCCCATCTGTGCCACCCATAAGTACCCATCAGTGCCACCCATAAGTACCCATCAGTGCCACCCATAAGTGCCACCCATAAGAGCCATTCTGTGCCGCCTATGAGTTCCCAGTGCCGCCTATGAGTGCCCATCAGTGCCGCCTATGAGTGCCTATCAGTGCCGCCTATGAGTTCCCATCAGTGCCGCCTATGAGTGCCCATCAGTGCCGCCTATGAGTGCTCATCAGTACCACCTGTAAGTGCCCATCAGTGCCGCATACCAGCGCCGCCTATCAGTGCCCATCAATGCCACCTCATCAGTGCCCATCAGTACTACCTCATAAGTGCCCATCAGTGCCGCCATATAAGTGCCCGTAATTGAAAGATAAAACATACAGATTTACAGAAAAGTTAACAGAAAAAAATAAAAATGTATTTTTTTTCTAAATTTTCAGTCTTTTATTAGTTGTTGCGCAAAAAATAAAAACCGCAGAGGTGATCAAATACCACCAAAAGAAAGCTTTATTTGTGGGGAAAAAAGGACGCAAATTTTGTTTGGGTACAGTGTAGCATGACCGCGCAATTGTCATTCAAAGTGGGACAGTGCTGAAAGCTGAAAATTGGCTTGGGCGGGAAGGTGCGTAAGTGCCTGGTATGGAAGTGGTTAACATGAACTGATTACTACAGCTGACAAGTTACTGTAGACGTTATGACTCTCACCTGCTATTCACATCACATATTATCATCAATAGTATTTTCACACAATACAGTGTCATTAGCATCCACAATGAAAGGTCTTTCATAAGCCAGACTCAATTAACACCTCAAAAGTATGTGTCTCCACATGAATGAATACTGTCCAATTAACCTGTTGAGTTCCGAATGAACAACTTGTAATATTTCAAGATATCCTGCAATACATGAATTATCGTTTCTCAGTCATCCTATGCCCAAAAGGGACTCCCGTTACAGCAAGTATAGCTGAGCTGAGTTGAGAGTGTGTGTCCCTTTAAGATATTCTACAGCGAATCACTAAAGTCACTTAAAGTAATCCCAAGCAGTAAATAAGTATTCAGTAATCCAATTTTAAATACAGTTCTTGATAGAAGCAATATACGATGCAAGATACTGAAGTGAAGTAATTTCTACTTATCCATTTGTAGAGGATGATTGTTCGCCAGAGTATTGCAGCAGCAATAGCATTCTTCTATGGAGGGTCTACTGGTGGGGGATAGCTTGGGGTGCAACTCAAGGAAGGTTTGTATCCCAGCTCCAGCCGTGGGATGGTCTGCAGTTTTGGGACGAATGCTAGCTGTAGTTTGGTTAGCAGCCAAGCCAGCTACGGCCGACAATGATAGAACAGTGTGCAGTCTGCACACTGTTCTCTTTATAGGCAGCTAACAGGTGCCTTGAGAAACAGCGCTGATCTGCAGCGCACTTCCATGTTCCAGGCTGGCTGGGCGATGACGTCATCGCGTGGTCGTCGTATGCGTTTCAGCGTGGAACGCAATACGGCGCACCAGCACCTGTTACACCCAAGAGAGGTGTACCTACGGAGGACAAGTTTACAACTTGAGGGTAGACAGTAGTGTTGCTCACGAATATTCGCATTGCGAATATTCGCTACGAATATTGCATATTCGAGTATTCGTGAATAACTCGAATATTGCGGCGAATATTGGCTATGGCGAATATTCGTATTTTTTCAAATGTATTTGTAAAACCGATCACATCCTAGTGATCTCCATCGATGTCTAAAAGCATTGCTGGTATGATTAGAGAGAGACCCTGGGCCGAGTAGCTGATGCGATTCTTTTATGTTGCCGAAAATTCGCATTGCATCAGAGCCAATCAGAATAACTCGAATATTCGGCAAACGGAATATTGCATGATTATCTTCTCCGCCCTTCTTTTGCATCAGAGCCAATCAGAATAACTCGAATATTCGGCAAAAGGAATATTGCGCGATATTCCTTTTGCCGAATATTCAAGTTATTCTGATTGGCTCTGATGCAAAAGAAGGGTGGAGAAGATAATCGCGCAATAGTAATATTGCGCGATTATCTTCTCCGCCCTTCTTTTGCCCCCTTATTCTCCTTTCTTTTAAGTAGAGTTAGTGTAGAGTTAGTGTTTAGTGCATATTAGTTTAGTAATACAGGAAATGATCTCCGTTTATGAGAATTTCGCAATCATTTTCGCATTAGCGAAATTTCGCATTAGCGAAATCTCTCAAAAATTTTTTTGGATACAATATCACGAATATTCGATATTAGCGAATATTCGCGAATATTCTTCTATATATTCGCGCAATATCGCGAAATCGAATATGGCGTATTCCGCTCAACACTAGTAGACAGTACAAATACAATACACTTTAATACAGTAGAAATCAGAGGGCCCTGCTCCTTACCATCTAAGAGGGAAGGTCAAGAGATACAAGAGGTAATAACTGTGGGGGATGTGCTAATGGAGAAGATAAGTGGACAGTTGTTAGGTGGGGCCAGATAGGGTTCTCTGAAGAGATGAGTTTTCAGGGATCGTACGAAAGTGGATAAAGTAGGAGAAAATCAGACAGATTGGGGTAGAGCATTCCAGACGATGGGAGAGGTTCTGGAGAAGTTCTGAAGGCGAGCATGGGATGAGGTGAAAAGGGAGTTTGAGAGCAGAAGGTCTTGGGAGGAGCGAAGAGAACGATTAGGTTGGTATTTTGAGACTAGATTTGTGATGTAGCTGGGGGACAGGTTGTGGATGGATTTGTAAGTTATTGTTAGTATCTTGAATTAAATTTGTTGGCTGAGTCGCAGCCAATTGAGGGATTTGAAGAGGGGTATAGCAGAAGTTGAGCGGTTTGTGAGGTGGAAGAGCCTGGCAGCAGCATTCATGATGGACTGAAGTGGGAATAGCCTATTTAGAGGTAAGCCAATGAGGAGTTGCAGTAGTCGAGGCAAGAGATGACCAGGGAGTGGATTAGAAGCTTTGTGGTGGCATTGGTTAGGAAGGGGCGTATCTTGGAGATGTTGAGGAGGTTGAGGCGGCAAATTTTGGATATCCGTAGTATGTGGGGCCAAAAGCTTTGGTCAGAGTCCAGGATTACACCTAGGACCTTGGCGTAGGGCAGTGTTTCTCAATTCCAGTCCTCACGCCCCCCCAACAGGTCATGTTTTCAGGATTTCCCTCAGATGAAAAGGCTGTGGGAATTACTAAGGCAGTGAATCACCTGTGCAAAATAATGGAAATCCTGAAAACCTGACCTGTTGGGGGGGCGTGAGGACTGGAATTGAGAAACACTGGCGTAGGGGGACAAGTTGATAGTTGAGCCGTTGATATTGACAGAGAAATCACGGAAAGTGGCACCTGAGGGAGGAAATATCATAAGCTTGGTTCTAGATAGGTTGAGTTTGAGGAAGTGGTGTGACATCCAGGCTGATATGTCTGCTAGTAAGTTAGTGATGCGCAGTGTTGCCAACCTACCACATTAAAATTTACTGACATGACACCCAACATTTACTGACGCAGCCACGTTTTTACTGACATTTCACAAAAGTTGGTAAATTAAATTTTTAGGTGCAAATTTCAGTATTTAGGCTACAAACAAGTACGCCGGGCAAATAGCAATGTGATTTAAGGTAGATATTAAGGTAAAAAAAAACATATTTTTGTTATTTTCGATATAATAAGGGCATATTATTTAGTCACATAACCCCTTGCCTCCATCCCCCTCTACCACCAACACCCCCTGCCTTCACCCCCCTCTGCGGTGCCACAATCTCCCCCTGTCTCCAATCTCCCCTGCCTCCAATCTCGCCCAGGCCCCCTGCCTCAAATCGCCCCCTGCCTCTATCGTCCCCTGCCTCCACCCCCCTCTGTGGTGCCACCAACACCCCCTGCCTCCAATCACCCCCTGCCACTAACACCCCCTGCCTCCATCCCCCTCTGCGGTGCCACCAACACCCCCTGCCTCCAAACACCCCCTGCCACTAACACCCCCTGCCTCCAATCTCTCCCTGCCTCCATCCCCCTCTGCGGTGCCACCACAGCCACCATCACCCCCCGCCTCCAATCTCGCCCAGGCCCCCTGCCTCAAATCACCCCCTGCCTCCATCATCCCCTGCCTCCATCCCCCTCTGCGGTGCCACCAACACCCCCTGCCTCTAACACCCCCTGTCTCCAATCTCCCCCTGCCTTCATCCCCCTCTGCGGTGCCACCAACACCCCCTGCCTCCGATCACCCCCTGCCACTAACACCCCCTGCCTCCAATCTCCCCCTGTCTCCATCCCCCTCTGTGGTGCCAACGCAGCCACCATCACCCCCTGCCTCCAATCTCCATGCGCAGTTCCAAGCCAAACCGATCTCGGGTATTTTTACTGGCACATTCCCGCAACCACAGACATTTACGAACGGGGGAAAAAAGTGCCCGTTTTTATGAACTGTCCGTAAAAATACGAACGGTTGGCAACACTGGTGATGCGTGAGGAGACAGATGGAGAGAGCTGGGGGGTGGAGAGATAGATTTGGGTGTCATTAGCGTAGAGATGATATTGAAAGCCATGGGAGGCAATCAACCGACCCAGGGAGGTGGAGTAGATTAAAAAAAGGAGAGGTCCACAAACAGAACCTTGGGGGACCCCAACGGAGAAAGGAAGAGGAGAGGAGGAAGTACATAGTTAGTCAGGTTGAAAAAAGACACAAGTCCATTTAGTTCAACCATTAAAAAAAAATAAACAAAATAAAAAACACAGTGCATCCCATACACCCAACTCCATACCCATAGTTGATCCAGAGGAAGGCAAAAAACCCCAGCAGAGCGATGATCCAATTTGCTACAGGAGGGGAAAAATTCCTTCCTGATCCCCCGTAGTAGAGTTGTAAGTGACACTGAAGGAGCGGTGGTATAGGTAGGATGAGAACCAGTGAAGAGTACGGTCACAGAGACCAAAGGAGTTAAGTTTATTGAGGAGGAGGGATGGTCCGCTGTGTCAAAGGCAGCAGAGAGATCCAGGGGAAGTAGTACAGAATAGTGTCTGCTGGTTTTAGTAGTTCATTTGAGAGTTTAAGGAGACCGGTTTCCGTGGAGTGTTGAGGGCGAAATCCGGACTGAAGGGGAAAAAGTTTGTTTATGATCAGATGGTCGCTCAGTCGGTTGTAGACGTGAAAAATTAGAATTTCTAACAGTTAAAGCAGAGGTTTACCCAAAACAACATCTATATACGAGCACACTCCTTACACTACTAACATGTACAGTAGCCACTTTTTTTTATGTTGTACATACCGTATTATGGCTAGTTCAGATTCGGCTTCCGGGTACTCACTCCCGCGGGAATAGGCCTTACTATCCTGAGGCGCAATGTAATCTGGGAGTTTGCCCAGATGTGTCATGTCCTTCCGAAAAAGTTTCCCCCGGCGGATAAGGACCCCCCCCCCGTACTGCGCAGGCGTGTCACGAACCTCGACAGAGTTTACGAAAGTAGCGGAACATGTAGAGCTGCGAGTCAACTTTACACGGCGCCTGCGCAGTCAGCTCTACACGGCTTCTAGTCGGTGCGCAGGCGCCGTGTAGAGCTAACTTGATGCTCTACCTCTTCGGCTACTTTCGGAAAACTCTGTTGAGGTTCTTGACGCGCCTGCGCAGTACAGGGGGGTCCTTATACGCCGGGGGGGGGCCTTCTTCAGCAGAAGACCATCCACATCTTCCAGAAAGTCAGTGCTTGTGGGCTTCACAATGCCCACAAGCAAAAATGGAAACTTTCTAGAGCTGATTTTAAAAGTTCATCTTTTGCCCGAAAACAGACAGGGGAGGTTTGAAGTCACCAAACACGTGAGTACTAATTGGTGATCTACCTGTACAAATACATTGAATGCAACCAAAAAAAAAAACGATCTGCTGTGGAACCCCCCGCTTTAACAGTTGTTTTTTTTGCACTTAACTGATATTACAAACACTTTACCCGCTTGAGATCCGCGCTATAGTCGAATGACGGCCTGTCACTAGCACGTTCCCCGCGAGCGCTCCAGAGCGCACCGCGGGGAAATTCTGTGTTGGCCGTGTCCCTTGGACACAGCCAATCACAGATCGCCGCGAACGGCCAATCAGAGTGGCCGTTTGCAATGCGATCTGTGCGGCGAATGAGAGATGATCTCATATGTAAACATATGAGATCATCTCTCGTTGCCGTTTTACACAGAGACAGCGTCCTGTCTCTGGAGAGGAGACCGATCTGTGTTCCTTGTACATAGGGACACAGATCGGTCACCTCCCCCAGTCACCCCCCCCCCTCCACCTACAGTTAGAACACTATACAGGGAATACATTTAACCCCTTCCTCACCCCCTAGTGTTAACCCCTTCAATGCCAGTCACATTTATACAGTAATTAGTGCATATTTATAGCACTGATCGCAGTATAAATGTAAATGGCGCCAAAAATGTATCAAATGTGTCCGATGTGTCCGCCATAACGTCGCAGTCCCAATAAAAATCGCAGATCGCCGCCATTTCTAGTAAAAAAATAAATAATAAAAAATAATAATTATGTCCCCTATTTTGTAGGCGCTGTAACTTTTGCGCAAACCAGTCGCTTATTGCGATTTTTTTTTTTACCAAAAATATATACGTATCGCCCTAAACTGAGAAAAAAAAATGTATTTTTTTTTTTTTTAATTGGGATATTTATTATAGCAACTAGTAAAAAATATATTTTTTTCCAAACTGTCGCTATTTTTTTGTTTATAGCGCAAAAAATAAAAACCGCACAGGCGATCAAACACCACCAAAAGAAAGCTCTACTTGTGGGGAAAAAAGGACGTCAATTTTGTTTGGAAACCACGTCGCACGTCCGCGCAATTGTCAGTTAAAGCGACGCTGTGCCGGAAGCTGGAATTTCACCTGGGCAGGAGGGGGGTATATGTGCCCAGTAAGCAAGTGGTTAATCATGCATTTAACATACAATAATGAACCGAACAAAAGAAGTTCATACAACGGCTTGTAAGTTAAAATCCAAAGTCATCCTTTTTTTTTTTGTATTAGAAACAATGAGGTTCTCTCTGCTAATTAGTGAAGTAAGCATTGGATCTTGTGTATGGTCTTACAGTACGGGACTGCTAAGTGGGCATGCATCTCTTTCAAGCATGCTTCACGTTTCCATAGAAATATAGCTTTGTCTTAAATAAACTATTATTGTCTGATATTTGCTTTTAGAGAAGTGAGGGAAAAAAGACAACAAAGGTAGTGTGAATGAAACAGTCTATGAGTCACTGATGGGATTTGATCCACTTCAACGGTATCACTTAAAGTGTATGTCAAGATAGGAAAAAAGGAAAAAAACGTAATTAGTAGATCTGTGAAATACATGCAAATGTTCCCATGTTTTATACCTTTGAGATAATTGCAAGTACATAAAAATAACTGTTGATGTGCCAGAAATATACATTGTAGATGCTCCTACCTTCCTCTCCGATATAATAACACAGTTCTGAATTTGTTAGCACATGGTGTCAGCCCTGCCTACCTAACTTCTGATTACAAAGAAGACAGACTTCTCCTTAGGGTCCTCTCACACGTGCGGACCTTTTTTCGTCCGTTTTTTCTCATCAGTTGATCCGTTTTTTCGTCCGTTTTTTAACCGTTTTTCGTCCGTTTTTTTTTTTTTAAGTGTATTTTTGTGCGTGAACTCGAGAGAGAGGAGCCGGACTGCAGGAGTTGGGAGTAGGCAGACCCTCCCCCCAGAGGCAATCGCCATCCTTCTCCATGCCCCCGGTGGCAATGGCGGGTGTGAGGGGGGGCCTCCCTCTCACCCCGCCCTACCTGCTCCTCTTGGGAGCCCAACTGGGGCCCAACGGGACCCCAACGGGACCCCAACGGGGCAGAGGGACTCCCCATATGAGGGAGTGAGGGGGCCTAGCCCACCCAGCCAGCCCCGTAGGTCCTTCGCCTCTCTTTACTTTAGGAGACCACATGGCCAAAGCGCGTGCGTGTTAAACCAATTTCGTGTGCGTGCAAGTGTGGTGGTTTTTGTGTTGGGGGGGGGGGGGGGGGGCGGCGTACTAAGCACAGGCGTACCTTGCATAGCACACCCACTGGGAGCCGGGCTGAGACCACCAAAGTCAATTCACATGTAGCCGAGACCGGGATCCGAACCCTTGGCTGCAGAGGTGAACGGCTTGTCAGCGCATTGCCAATCACGTTGAGCTCCTTTTCGTCCGTTTTTCATCAGTTGTCATCCGTTTTTCATCAGTTTTTCGTCCGTTTACATCAGTTTTTCATTAGTTTTTTCATCCATTTTTCATCCGTTTTTTTTTTTTGTTAGATTTTTTTTTTTATTATTACATATTTTGATGAAAAAACGGATGTTAGCGGATCGGATGTTAAACGGATCGTCCGCTAACATCCGTTTTTCGTCCTTTCCGTTTTTTTGACGGAAGAAAAATAGGGTTTTCTTCCGCTCAAAAAAACGGAGCTTAACGGAGACGGACGTTAGCGGAGGCGTGTGAAAGGACGTCAAAAAACGGACGTCTAAAAACGAACGAACGGTCCGCACGTGTGAAAGGACCCTTAAAGGGGTTGTAAAGGTACAATTTTTTTTCCTAAATAGCTTCATTTACCTTAGTGCAGTCCTCCTTCACTTACCCCATCCTTCCATTTTGCTTTTAACCATTTCTATACCGAGCATTTTCACCCCCTTCCTGCCCAGACCAATTTTTAGTTTTCAGTGCTGTCGCACTTTAAATGACAATTGCGCGGTCGTGCAACGTGGCTCCCAAACAAAATTGACGCCCTTTTCCCCCCACAAATAGAGCTTTCTTTTGATGGTATTTGATCAACTCTGCGGTTTTTATTTTTTTGTGCTATAAACAAAAATAGAGCGACAATTTTGTAAAAAAATTGTAATATTTTTTTACTTTTTGCTATAATAAATATCCCCCAAAAATATAAGAAAAAAAACGTTTTTTTTCCTCAGTTTAGGCCAATACGTATTCTTCTACCTATTTTTGGTAAAAAAAAATCGCAATAAGCGTTTATTGATTGGTTTGCGCAAAAGTTATAGCGTCTACAAAATAGGGCAGGGGTGTCAAACAGGCGGCCCTCCAGATGTTGCAAAACTACAAGTCCCATGAGGCATTGCAAGGCTAACAGTTACAAGCATGACTCCCACAGGCAGAGGCATGATGGGACTTGTAGTTTCGGAACAGCTGGAGGGCCGCCAGTTTGACACCCCTGAAATAGGGGATAGTTTTATGGCATTTTTATTATTTTTTATTTTTTACTAGTAATGGCGGCGATCTGCGATTTTTATCGGGACTGCGACATTATGGCGGACACATCGGACACTTTTGATACTATTTTTTGGGACCATTGTGTTTTAGGCCGGGTTCACACCTATGCGAATTGAGTGCGGCCTAAAACGCATCCAATACGCAGAACATTTCTAAATACATTGTTTTCAATGAGGCTGGTTCACATATGTGTGATGCATTTGCACTGCACATTGCAGAAAAAATGTGTGCGTATTTTATGACTTGCGGTGCGGCTCAGGTGCGATTTCAGGCACATTATCTTCTATGGGCACGCAGCTGATTCGCAGATGTGTTCATTTCTCTTCAGGATTTCTTCTCATTCAGCTCAATACACTTCCCCCCTCCCCCTCCCCTCTCCCATATCTCCAAATTCGCAGCTAATCTGCAGTTAAAATGCAATGGATCTGCTAAACACTTCTTTTATCTCTCTGCAAAGATAAGAGAGCTGAAATTCGCACCGCACTAGTGTGAATCCGGCCTAATACAGCGATCAGTGCTATAAAAATGCATGGATTACTGTGTAAATGACACTGGCAGGGAAGGGGTTAAACACTAGGGGGCAAGGAAGGGGTTAAGCATGTCCTATGGAGTGATTCTAACTGTGTGGGGGCTGGGCTACCAGTCACATGACACTGATCACTGCTCCCGATGACAGGGAGCAGAAGATCAGTGTCCTGTCACTAGGCAGTAGACATGTGCACACTGAAATATTTTGTTTTGGAATTTTGTTTTCGTCCAAAAAATTAATTTATTTAGTTACCCCGGAAATTTGTTTTTATGTATTCGTTTTCGTAAAAAAAAAATGCATACGTCCGAAAATCCGAATGAATTAAGGTCGAACCTTTCAATTGAAGGCTTATGGTGTCCGTTGAATGTTCTACTTTTAGAAGATTCGACGGAGCAGCTAAACTGTACGCCGCCGCAATCGTACATTTCCGGGCGAATGCTCCGCCCACAAGCTATAGTAGAATTCTAATACCGGTAAGAATTCTAATACTAGTAATACCGGTAATTAGATTTAATAATTATTATTACTAGTCAACCAACAATTAGAATTCTTCTATAGCCTATGGGCCGATCGTATGTTTTTAGCTGCTTCGTCGAATCTTCATGTCTCTATAATGTCGAATCTTTTCTCTCTATGTCGAATCTTTTCTCTCTATGTCGAATCTTTTCTCTCTATGTCGAATAATCTTTGACTAATAGTTAGACATGTGCAGACTGGAATATTTTGTTTTTTCGTTTTCGTTTGGAAAATACATTTATTTAGTTACTCCCGAAAATCGTTTTTGATTTAGTTCGTTTTTCGTTGGGGAATAGCTTTCGTCCGAAAATCAAATAATACTTGGTTTCTGTCGAATGGTCAAAAGAATATTCGATGGAACGTCGAATCTTTACATCGAATCGTACATTTCCGTTCGAATATTCCACCTACAAGAATTCTAATGTTGTATGACTAGTAATAATGTCGAATCTATTTTCTCAGAAATCGAAATCTAATCTCTGTAATGTCGAATCTATTATTTCTATAGTGTCGAATCTTTTCTCTATAAAGGTCGGATCTTTTCTCTATGATGTCGAATCTTTTCTCTATAATGTCGAATCTTTTCTCTATAATGTCGAATCTTTTCTCTATAATGTCGAATCTTTTCTCTATAATGTCGAATCTTTTCTCTATAATGTCGAATCTTTTCCGTATAAATGTCGAATCTCTCTATATCGAATCTTTACCGCAACGAAAACGAAAATAAAGCATTTTTTATGTCGGATCTTTCGGTTTTATTTTCTTGCGCTTTCGTTATCGTTTGTTAAAACAATAATGAAAAAAACTGATTTTCGGACGAAAATGCATTCTAACGAAAACTAGTAATAATGTTGAATCTATTTTCTCATAAATCGAAATCTAATCTCTGTAATGTCGAATCTATTATTTCTATAGCATCGAATCTTTTCTCTATAATGTCGAATCTTTTCCCTATAATGTCGAATCTTTTCCCTATAAATGTCGAATCTCTCTATATCGAATTTTTACCGCAACGAAAATAAAGCATTTTTTATGTCGGATCTTTCGGTTTTCGTTTCTTGCGCTTTCGTTATCGTTTGTTAAAACGATAACGAAAAAAACAGATTTTCAGACGAAAATGCATTCTAACGAAAACTAGTAATAATGTCGAATCTATTTTCTCATAAATTGAAATCTAATCTCTGTAATGTCGAAACGAAAACGAAAATAAAGCAACGTTTGTTACAACGATAACGGAAAAAACAGATTTTCGGACGAAAATGCATTCTAACGAAAACGAATGCACATGTCTACTAATAGTTGGGTTGGGCACATTTAACCGCAGGTTCGATAGACTCAGATCGCTATTGTCAGCGTCATGTTGAATCTTCTATCTATATCGAACTGTTGTCCCAACAAAACAAAAATAACAATTTTTTTATGTCGGATATTTCGGATTTCGGATTCTGCACGTTTGTTATCGTTTGTTAAAACGAACACCAAAATCCCAGAAATTCAGACGAAAATGCATTTGCACCTGTCTACTAGGCAGAACAGGGAGATGCCTTGTTTACAATGGCTATTGGTTAATTAAATGAAAAGAGTAGTGGCGCTGCACTAATGTGATATGTGGACCAGCTAGCGGTGAATCCAAAAAGACCACTTGTCGGGCTTCTCAGTATTAGTGTTGAGCGGAATACGCCATATTCGATTTCGCGATATTTCACGAATATATAGAAGAATATTCGTGAAATATTCGTTAATATCGAATATTCGTGATATTTTATAAAAAAAAAAAAAAAATCGCTAATGCAAAATTTCGCTAATGCGAATGCGAAATTGATTGCGAAATTCTCGTCAACACGCGAAAACGGAGATCATTTCCTGGATTACTAAACTAATATGCACTAAACACTAACTCTACTTACACAAACTTATATGACTAAACTAAAGCTATTTTTTTTTTTTATACACAAAACACAGAAGGGCAGAGAAAGTATTCGCGAATATTCGGCAACATAAAAGGATCGCCTCAGCTACTCGGCCCAGGGTCTCTAATCATACCAGCAATGCTTTTAGACGTCGATGGAGATCACTAGGATGTGATCTGTTTTAAAAATAAATTTGAAAAAATACGAATATTCGCAATATCGAATATTCACCGCGATATTCGATTTATTCGCGAATACTCGAATATGCAATATTCGTGAGCAACACTACTCAGTATGGTGGGCTCATAGGTGGGGCCCCCGGTGGTTACAAATTAGTAGCGAGAATTGCCCTTTTGCTGGATGATAAGAAAGAACTCAGCAGTGATGGTGTGTACAGTATAAGTATAAAAGTGAAATGGGTAAAAAGATTAATTGAGGTACCCTATACTGAATAGTGGTTGGATAATTGCTACTGCAATTGGTGTGTATGTGGATAAGAAGGTAAGTACCACTTGGGGTGCAAGGGATCCTGTAAACTCCTGCGGTAATAATAAAAATAGATTGAGTGCAAGTGCTAGGAATAAAGATATATAATCAGGCCAGATGGCCACTGGCTGATAAAGTGCAACAAGTGCTACGTAGATCATGCAATCCACAATTGCATATGGAATAAGGTGACCAGATTTTTAAAATAAAATCCGGGGACATATTTTTTTCTTTACTAGTAATGCCAACAATCAGCGACTCTCTGCCCTTCGCCACCCGCCTCACAGCCTCTCAAGTCTTACTCTCCGTGCCCCGGCTACTACTAGATGGGGAGCGGAGGAAGATCACTCCGCCAGGGAAGGCAAGGAGATAGGCAGGTGGCTGGCCAGGATTTGAGCCAAGACAGAAGAACATGCGAGCGACGCTGAATGGACATGCGCACACAAACTTAAGAAATATTCCCTTCGCTCCGACCAGCACATGATCATCAGAAAGGGGCACAGATAGTGGGAAAAATACAACCCCCCCTATGCTAGTAGGCATGGCGGAACGGGGTGTGTAATTCTATTTATTTTTATTTTTTTAATTCTGCACTGACTGTCTTTGAAATTGCCCCTGCCCCCTATTAAATCCAATCTGGGGACAAAACCAGGGACAGACTTGGTCCGGGGACAGCGTCCTCAATCAGGGGACTGTCCCCTGAAACTGGGGATGTCTGGTCACCCTAATATGGAATCCAATACTGAGGAGTGATACCAAAAATGTAAAAAAATATAAACAATAATAGTAAAGTGCAAGTGCTAGATAATAAATACAATACTGAAAAAAAGTGGATAAATCACATTCATAAATATGTACCCCAAAAGGGGATAGGTGATGGCTGTGGGTCAGTGGTAAACAACAATGAGTCCTATCATCAGAAACTGCTTGCTAGTGGTACAATCATGAAGGTGCTGATATGTATAGGCGTAGAAGGCAGCTGCTATTCCTGTTTACAATGGCATCCCCCCGTTCTGCTGCTCCGATTGTGGGACACCGGCGGACATCGAGTCCGCGGGTCCCGCGGGCACAGTCACGGAGCACGCGGCAGGGGCGCGCAAAAATTCAAAGCAACGTACATATACATTGCTTTGCGCAGCCCTGCTATTCTGCCAACATATAAGTGCGTGAGCCGATCGGCAAGCGGTTAAGCAAGGTGCTTTGATAATAAGACTGAACAGAATTCCATGAAAGTCGGGGGCGAAGCTAGCCAGAGACCGCGATGGACGTTTGAGAGCGGAGCTCCGACATCAGCAGGGAATCAGCGACTTCCAGCAACCCATCCATACACCATGCCGCCTCCACGGCACCGCGTTTCGCCTTCTCAGTTGAGCGGCCAGCTATAGACACATAGGCACATTTAACCCCCCGATCGCCCCCCCCCCCCTCCCCCTGTCACAGTGTCACTGAATGCAGTAATCATACATGTATGATTACTGTATTTAGTGTCAGTGTGACAGGCAGTGTGACAGTCAGTTAGTGTTAGGTCCTGGGTAGCCACCGTACCCCCCCCAATAAAGTTTTAACCCCTTGATCACCACCCTAGTTAACCCTTTCACTCCCTATTGCCAGCATCACTAAGCGATCATTTTTGTGATCGCTGTATTAGTGTCGCTGTTCCCGCTAGGTAGCTAATTTTTTTTTTATTGCGATTTTTTTTTTACTAAAGACATGTGGCTAAATAAATTTTGGCCTAAATGTTTGACTAAAATTTAGTTTATTGATTTTTCTTATAACAAAAAGTAAAAAATATTGATTTTTTTTCAAAAATGGCGCTCTATTTTTGTATATAGCGCAAAAAATAAAAATCGTAGAGGCGATCAAATACCACCAAAAGAAAGCTCTATTTGTGGGAAGAAAAGGACGCACATTTTGTTTGGGAGCCACATCGCACGACCGCACAATTGTCTGTTAAAGCGACGCAGTACCGAATCGCAAAAACCCCTTGGGTCATTTGGCAGCATATTGGTCCGGGTCTTAAGTGGTTAAAACTCCTTTAATGACTTAGTGGATGCTAATGATGGAAGGGATGAGGGAACTGAGGCACTTAAAATCAAAATGGCGGACATGGAGGACAGGAATAGGAGGAATAACGTAAAAATACAGGGAATACCAGAATCCTCACTTCCTGTTCTTCTGTCTGTAACTCCACACAGTAATGTGAGGCTTTCTCCCTGGTGTGGAGTGTCATGCTCGCCCCCTCCCTTGGACTTCGGGAGAGTCAGGATGCGCTCTCCGTTGCAGATAGAGAAAGGAGCTGTGTGTTAGTGGGCGTCCTGACTCTCCTGTAGTCCAAGGGAGGGGGCGAGCATGACACTCCACACCAGGGAGAAAGCCTCACATTACTGTGTGGAGTTACAGACAGAAGAACAGAAGAGGATTTCTCAGAAGAAATAAGGACATTTAAAACAAAATGGAAGGATGAGGTAAGTGAAGGAGGACTGCACTAAGGTAAAGGAAATTATTTAGGGAAAAAAATTGTACCTTTACAACCCCTTTAAGCTTCGTTATTAGTTCCATTAATATATTTATTTTAATTAATTAATTTACAAGCCATGCACTGGTTAACCAAGACCCATGATGTCATCAATCCCAACCGTTATTTCCTGCCGTGGTATGTAATTAACCCTGGAAATGAGTAGCTAAAGGCAAGAACTTTCTCTTTACGTTCAATGAATTTTTTTTCCCACCCGTGTCTTCCGAGATCTAATCAGAAATAAATTAGCATGTTATTTTCATTAGTACAACTTTTGTTCCCGGCTACCAACTTCCACCAAATAATGTAAACCAAAAAAAAAAAACACATTGTCAGCAATTTTTCATCTTTTTAATAGCTAAGCAAACAACAAAGATGTAAAATTATGAAGGCTAAATGAGATTTCGAAACAAATTGTTTCTCTGTTCAAAGGGTGTCCGAGTAAGTTTTCTACCTATATATGAAAAAGTTTAGATCTCAATATTTTTCATGGAATGCATTTTTTTTTTTAATTAAAAAAAAAACAAAAAAACCTCATCCTACGCATTAACAAAATAAACCACAATGAGCCTTATAATGATTAAATTGTACTTGATTGACATTCTCCAAATTACCATTGTGAGCTGCTATGCCTCAAGCTTGAGACAGAGAGGAGATCAGAATTTTAGACTCTTTAAACCGGAGAAATGTTCCATTAAAAGAACCCAGCGGGGTAGTGATTAATTCTTTGGGCCAGCAGCTTGGGGCCATTTGGCTACATTTATGAGCTCATGCTCTTTGACTTTGGAAAAACTCCATAAAGCAAAAAAAAAAAAACACACATAAACATACCACTGTACTGATCACCCCAGACAAATGCCGAGCCTCTTAATGCAGAAAAAAGGACATCTAAATGTCAAGTTTAAATGATATACTCTGCAGTTTGCAACAGCTGGATGAAGACATCATTCTAATTTACCAAAAAAAATGGAAGAATTATGAATATAGAACATTTCTTGAAATACGCAGTGAAATGTTTGGTTAAATAGATATGAAGGACACAAAATAATGTAGATCTGTAACTATTCATGAATACATAATTGGGGCTTCTTGCACATGGATGGTTTGAGACCTTAGGCTGGATTCACACTTGTGTGTTGCGTTTTTGAGCTCCGGTTTCTTTGCCAAGTTCTCAAACAGTTGTTCAGCGGTTCCTTTGCGTTTTAGCTGCGGATTTGCTGACCTGGAAGAGGGGAGGGAAGTATCACCACTGTTATCATGAGGGGGAACTCCACGGCAAATGTAAAAAAAAAAAACGGCATGGGTTCTCCTCCAGGAGCATACCAGGCCCTTAGGTCTGCTATGGATTTTAACAGGAACTCCTACGCTGAACAAATAGCTTGGGGGTCCTCCCAAAATCCATACCAGACCCTTCTCCGAGCACGCAGACAAGCCAGTCAGGAAAGGGGGTGGGGACAAGCAAGCGCCCCCTTCCTGAGCTGTACCAGACCACATGCCCTCAACATGGGGGGTGGGAGCGTGTGGCCCCCCACCCCAAAGCACCCTGTCCCCATGTTGATGAGGACAGGGCATCTTCCCGACAACCCTGGCCATTGGTTGTTGGGGTCTGTGGGCGGGGAATTATCGGAATTCAGGAGCCCCCTTTAATAAGGGGGCCCCCAGATCCCGGGCCCCACACCCTATGTGAATGAGTATGGGGTACATCTTACCCCTACCCATTCACCTGGTGGAAGAAAAATGTAAATGAATAAAACACACTACACAGGTTTTTAAAGTCATTTATTAGTCGGATCCAGGGGTCTTTTTCCAACTCCGGGGGTCTTCTTCCAACTCGGGGGGTCTTGCGACTTCAGGGGTCTCTTCCGACTCTCCGGTCTCTTCTTCCGCTCTCCAGTGCCTTCTCTGCACTCTCCGGTTCTCCTCTCGCTTTCCGGTGCTTTCTTACTTTTGCCGGGCACCACCGTTATATTCTTCCGGGGCATAATGAGAATGTGACGCCATAAAGGGGTGGGGTCACTGGGTCACATCCACATCACCCGGTGACCACGCTCCATGCCTGTATAAGTCGTCGCGCACCGCGCAACCGGCATTACAGTGGGACAGAGCGTTGGGTCAACATCTCAAGAAGAGAAGAGGAAAGAAGGCGACGAGGAAGACTGGGCCACTGGTAGTAAAAGAGCTGGAAGAAGATAGCGGTGGTGCCCGGCAGAAGGAAGAAAGCACCGGAGAGCGAGAGGAGAACCGGAGAGCACAGAAAAGGCACCGGAGAGTGGGAGAAAAGGCCGGAGAGTCTGAAGAAGACCCCCGGAGTTGGAAGAAGAGCCCCGGAGTTGGAAGAAGACCCCCGGAGCTGCCTAATAAATTACTTTAAAAACCTGTGCAGTGTGTTTTTTTATTGAAATGTTTCTTCCATCAGGTCAATGGCTAGGGGTACGATGTACCCCATACTCATTCACATAGGGTGGGGGGCCGGAAACTGGGGGCCCCCTTATTAAAAGGGGCTCCTGGATTCCAATAAGCCCCCCACCCACAGACCCCGACAAACAATGGCCAGGGTTGTCGGGAAGAGGCCCTGTCCTCATCAACATGGGGACAGGGTGCTTTGTGGTGGGTGGGGCCACGAGATTCTTGCCCGTGTGTACGAGGCCTAACCCTTTAAGACAGAGCCCTGGGAAAGATTTGTTGCTGGAGCATGAAACAGGTAAGTGTGAAGTTAATAAAGAGGTATCTCGATTTATAAATGGAGTCACAACTACTGTATGTACCTAAAAAGTCCACCAATTTTTTTTATATCCCTTGAATGTTTGGTGAAAGTCCCATTCCCTGCTTTAGACCGCGTTACTTTTGCTGTTTGTTCATGGAGCGTTCAGCTCGGGACTAAGTTGGTATAATAGAATCTATTCTGTATGTCACAGATATAAACACCCGTTTTCACAAACAGCCAAATTAAAATGACTAACAAGAGGGAAAAAAAAAATCCACCCTGCTTTCTGTGGCTAAAATAGCTGATTTCGCTCAACAATGTGTAATACATTCCAGCCTGTCATGGACCTGTCCAGTTATATTTGTGACATGTTCAACCAGCAGCGTTCGGCGCGCTCATCCTGCACCTTGTTCCGTCGCCAGGCTGCGTTGCTCCAATTTTCCCGCTGATATCCATGGCCGTGTCCTACATGCATTTTCTCGAAGACCTGACTGCACATAGTAAAACAGAAGGAAATATGTTGTGACATGCTTACTGGACTAAAATAATGTTGCGTCTCAGTAACTTGGTCCCGGCAAAGATGAACTGAGGTGTACATTCTGTCTGCTGTGAGCTCTGCTCCTGCCTTTATAAATGAGCACAACAAGACGACTTTGGCTGAGAAGAGAGCCAGGGAAATTGATTCTATTTAGAGCCTGCCAACTGGGCTCTTGGTGTCCAGGCAGCCATTTTTGCTTAAAATGCTTTAAATGGCTAGAAAGGTGCTATGAGAGGGACATTATCAATTGCCCATTGTTACCCACTTACTGTAAGGAGACCAGATTTTTTTAATGAAATTCGGGGACATATTTTTTTTTACTAGTAATGGCGGCAATCAGCAACTCTGCCCATCACCGCCGCCACCGGCCTCACAGCCTTTCAAGTCTTACCCTCCGGGCCCCTGGTACTACTGGGTGGGGAGCGGAGGAAGATCACTCCACTGGGGAAGGCAAGGACATAGGCAGGCAGGCGGCCAAGGCAGAAGAACATGCGAGCGGAGCTGAAAGGGCATGTGCCCGAAACTGAAGAAATATTCCCTCCGCTCCGACCAGCACATGATCATCAGAAAGGGGCACAGATAATGGAAAACGATACACCCCCCTTAGCTAGAAGGAGCGGCGGAGCGCGGGTTTGTAATTCAGATTTATTTTTATTTTTTATTCTGCACTGACTGTCTTTGAAATTGCCCCAGCCCAAATCCAATCTGGGGACAAAACCAGGGACAGACTTGGTCCAGGGACAGTGTCCTCAATCCGGGGACTGTCCCCTGAAACCAGGCATGTCTGGTCACCCTACCTTACTGCCCAGGCCAATTTTTAGCTTTTAGAACTGTTACATTTTGAATGACAATTGCGCGGTCATGCAACACTGTACCCATGTGGAATTTTTATAATTTTTTTCACACACATAGAGCTTTCTTTTGGTGATATTTAACCCCTTCCTTACCGGGCCATACTAATATGACGCCGGCAGGAAACCTCCCTCCCGACTACCGACCATCTAGGGGGTGCGCGTGCACGCCCGAGGCACCTCTCATGACCCGGTGCGCGTGTACGCCAGGCACCTGCGATTGCCCTAGGGTGACCACGTGTTCCGGATTGCCCGGGACAGTGCCGCATTTTGCAGGTCTGTCCCGGGCACATTCATTCCAGGACAATACAGTGTCCCGAAATGAAACTGACACATCCACCCCCCGGGCCAATCTGATGCCCCCAAAAAAGGCCGCCACATCACCGCTTTACTCACTGACAGTACTTGTCCTGGTCGGGAATTCCTGGAGGAGCACGATCCCGCCCCCTGCTTGTGATTGGAGAAATCATAATCCCGCCTCTTGTGTCCAATCACTGTGCTGTGATTCGTTACAGCACAAGCTGATTTTTGGGAAGGGAGGGTTGTCACTGAATGGTAGTTTGAAAATGTGGTCACCCTACCACACCAGTGACGCTGGACTTCTTCCTCTACCTGGAAGTCGGAGAAGATGTATTAGAGTGTATTCTAACATTCCTTACCTATTAAAAATTAACATACTGCACTTAGAGGGCACTTACAGTAGGGTCAGCGTTTTTCTGGGCGGAGACAAGACCAGTCCTCCTGCACATGGAGAGAGAGAGAGAGAGAGAGTTGGAGGGGACATGTGGGGGTAGGATTAGCAAACACCACCTACTACAGGCTCCCTGAACAAAGGTACGGTAGTATAGGAGAGAGAGAGAGCTGGGGGGGGGGTGACATCATGTGGGGTGGGATTAGCAAACTCCACCCACTACAGGCTCCTTGCAGAAAGATACAGGAGTACAGGGGAGAGAGAGAGAGAGAGAGAGCAGAGCTGGGTGGTGACATTTTGTGGAGGGGGGGGGAATTAGCAAACCCCACCCACTACAGGCTCCCTGCAGAAAAGATGCAGGAGGGGGCAGTGGCATCTCCAGATTTTATATTTAGGGGGGGCAGGGACAAAAGTAGGGGGGCCGACAATAAAATGCAATTTTAAATATATATATCCTGGGGCCCTTTACAGATTCTCTTACGATTATCACTAGTGGTTGCTATAGCCACTAGTGATATCACTGTTTGTCGGGAGAATACAATTGCTGGACAGGAGGAACATTTACCTGGTCAGCACTATCTGTGTTGATGGGGGAATCATGCAAGTTTCTTTCCTGCAATCTGTGGATGCAGGAAAGACATTTGCACCGTATATTACCTGCCTAACTGAAAGTGAAAGTAAATTGTGAATGTCTTGAAAGAACAGGAAAGGAGGAGGGAGACAGATGGGGGAGAGAAGAGATGGAGATAATGCAGTTCAGTGATTACAGTGTACTGCGATCTGCAGTGCACACACTTATCCATGGTCCAATCTAGAATCTCAGGCATCATTCACACACAGCCAGGAATGCTGCTGATTTTCATATTTCCCACCCACACATCCCCTCTCTTCCAGATACAGCACACCGGGATAGTGTGGGCGGGACTGAAAGAAGGAGGAGGAGCTGTATTCCTCCCTGCTCGTATGTGAGGAGAGTGATGGCTGGACTCGCTGGGCTGTAAAAGAGTGTCATAGACTGATACTCGGCTCAGCTTGCAGTCACCACTCTCGGAATTTACAGGCTGGTTCTCCTGTCCTAAGGACGGGAGAAATCAGTCTGTTTTTTCAGTAACTGAGATGAAGGCTTGCTTTTCCCCCCACAGTGCTCATGGAGTCCTTTCTGCAACTTGCTCTTCTCCGTGTCAATGAGGATGCAGGGGAAGAAGCAGATCGGGCGGCTGTGGTTGTGTGAGCGCTCGCATTATGCAGTGTCAGCGAGCAGAGGGAGGGAGAGAAATGCCCAGCAGAGCTGACTGGGGATGCTCTCCCTCTCAGGAGAGACTGTTACTCCAGTGGCGGCCTGAGCAAAGTCCAATAATGCAAAAAAAAATGCATGGTGGGGCACAGCATAATGTTGGGTGGGTCAGAGCCCCCTCTGGCCCCCCCCTAGGGTCGCCATTGGGAGGGAGTGGAGACAAGGACAGTATCCCTGCACAAGGAGAGAGAGCAACAGTGAGCGGTCTTTATTACAGGAAGTCTCACACTGGATTACTGCACAGATCTGGAAGAAATACATTAAAGCTCACGAGATTCAAGAAGAATACACACACCTCCTATATTAAAATAATATTTGCCTATCCCAGCATTTGGCTTTAATACCCGGGCATACCATTTAAGCAAATCTGTATTTCACTTTGATAGCGTAGCATTTGCAGATCCGCTAATGAGGACCCGTATGATCGAGCAGCACGGCGCCACCAGCGCAGTAACGGGAACCGTACAAGCATTATAACGAAGCAGCTCGTCGATGGAATGCCCAAGCCTGGCTCTGAATTTTTGATAGGGCTGGAATCTGTACAACAATCCTCCACCCTTTTCGAGTTTCTTTTCTATGGACAAGGAGTTGGGAGAGCGTATCAGGAAGGAGTAAGTGCAAGGCTGATTTTTAATGCCATGCGGATCAATGTGCCCTTTTGTTCCAAAAGAAACACTTTAGCCTGGCAGAGCACCCTGCTTACCAAAGGTTGTCATGGCAGTTCTCAGTAGGAATCCCGGCCTGTTTTTTTTTTCCTGGTATAAATTAGTGATAAATGAATGGAACATTTTGGCCTGTTCACCTGTGTTTATGCTTGCCTGATGGACTTCATTTTTTTTTCTTTCCGAGTACTATCGGTGACAAGGTATTTAACCCCTTCAATACCGGGCTTTTATACCCACCTCCATACCGGGCCTATTCTGGCACTTCTCTCCTACATGTACAAATCATCATTCTTTTGCTAGAAAATTACTCAGAACCCCCAAACATTATATATCTATATTTTTTTTAGCAGGCACCCTAGTGAATAAAATGGCGGTCATTGCATGTTTTCTTGCACGGTATTTGCGCAAACGCCCTTTTTTTGGAAAAAAAATGGTTTCATGAATTAAAAAATAACAAAACAGTAAAGTTAGCCTTATTTTTTTGTAAAATATGAAAGATGATGTTACGCTGAGTAAATAGATACCCAACATGCCACGCTTTAAAATTGCGCACACTCATGGAACAGTGCCAAACTTTGTTACTTAAAAATCTCAATAGGCGACGCATTGATTTTTTTTACAGGTTACCAGTTTAGAGTTACAGAGGGGGTCTAGTGCGAAAATTGTTGCACACACACTCAGGCCGCGTACACACGTACGAGAACCATGTCGGGCTAAACCCATCGTTCCGCCCGACGAGGTTCTTGGCCGGCCGTCGAGTTCTTCGATGAGGCTGTCGAAAAAGGCGTCGAGCCATTAGTCCCGATGGCCCGTCGAGGAAATAGAGAACTTGCTCTCTATTTTGGCTCGACGCCTTACTCGTCAGTTTGCTCGGCGAAAACGTACACACGATCGAGCTTCTCGGCAGAATATGGATCCCAGCGAGCTTCTCGCTGGATTCTGCCGAGAAGCTTGGTCGTGTGTACGGGGCCAAACGCACCCGGCGATACCTCACATGTGTGGTTTGAACAACGTTTACGTACGTGGGCGGGACTTACGCGTGCATTCGCTTCTGAGCACAAGCTACCGGTGACAGGGGCGTTTCAAAAGTTTGTATTTATTTTTTAGTTTAGTTATTTATTTATTTTTAACACTTTTTTTTACATATTTTTTATCACTTTTATTCCTATTACAAGGAATGTAAACATCCCTTGTAATAGGAATAGTGTGTGACAGGTCCTCTATATGGAAAGAGGCGGGGTCAATAAGACCCCACATCTCTCCTCCAGGCTGGAAAGCATGAGATCGTGATTTTTTTTTTACAGATCTCATTGCTTACTAGCCGCAATTGCGGCTTTGTTTACTTCAGGGTACCCGGGCGTGACATCATCACATCGCGCCCGGGCCTCCGACGGTCATAGAGATGATTGGTGACCATCTGGTCACCAGTCATCTCTATGCTTCCTATCTGGCGCTGGGCGATTCTTTCTCTGGGCCCCCGATGGCACGGGAGAGCCCGGAGAAGCAGATGGCACGGGAGAGCCGCTATGATCGTTCTTATGGTGCGCAGGATCGCCGCCAGAACACAATGATATCTAAATGATGCCTCTAGCTGCACCCATCATTCAGATATCACCGCACAAAGTCCAGGACGTCATATGACGTCCACCCGGGATGGTTGATCCCCTCTGAGGACGTCATATGACGGTGTGCGGCATTGAAGTGGTTAAATGGCACCTTCTGTTTATATAAACTTTTTTTTTTCTTGCAGTATTTTAATTATTAATTAGTGGTTGCATCTGTGCACCGAAAACAGTCCTAAAATCCTTCCAAAAATGTAGATTGTTAAAAAAAAAAAGTTTTGTCTGGTGTTTTCGGCATTCGGCTTCATATCTTTACATTAATGAGCCTTTGGGTTTTTACAAAAGTTTTAAGGAGCGGTTCTAAAAAAAAAAAAAAAAAAAAAGTTCCAATATTTTTTTATTATTTTTTATTTTTTTGGTGAGATGACAAGGCATCAAAGTGAGGCCTTCTTTTTTAGGCTGATCTGACGTGGTAATATCAACTAAAAATCAATACTTTTTTCTTTATCCAATAAAAAAAAAAGAAAAAAGCGCGGGGAGCCAACTACAAAGTGAAATCACTAGGGGTGCGAGAATTTACCCATCGGTTTCGCAAACAACTAGCTTGAAGTTGCGAACATTACGGCAAACGCCTTTGAAGTCTATGGAAGGCGAATCTTGTGATTTCATTGTAGGCCATTAGTAGGAATAATAAGCAAGGTATTGTCAAACCTAAAAAAAAAATGCTACATTATTTTAATATATGTGGTACCACCGGTCCTTTTTAACCACTTCAGCCCCGGACCATATTGCTGGTCAATGACCGGGCCAGTTTTTGCGATTCGGCACTGCGTCGCTTTAACTGACAATTGCGCGGTCGTGCGACGTGGCTCCCAAACAAAATTTACGTCTTTTTTTACCCCACAAATAGAGCTTTCTTTTGGTGGTATTTGATCACCTCTGCGGTTTTTATTTTTTGCGCTATAAACAAAAATAGAGCGACAATTTTGAAAAAAAATAATATTGGTTACTTTTTGCTATAAAAAAAATCTCCAAAAAATATATCTAAAAAAATATTTTTTTCCTCAGTTTAGGCCGATACTTATTCTTCTACATATTTTTCGTTAAAAAGAATCGCAATAAGCGTATATTGATTGGTTTGCGCAAAATTTATAGGCCCGGATTCACAAAGCACTTACGCCGACCTATCTCCAGATACGCCGCGTAAGTACAAATATGCGCTGTCATATCTGTGCGCCGACCCACAAACTAAGATACGCCTAAAAACAGACTTCATCCCACCGACGTAACTTGCCTACGCCTGCATAGAGTGGGCACATATTTACGCTGGATGCATGTGGCTTTCCCATTGATTTTCGATTCAAATATGCAAATTAAGGAGATACGCCCATTCACGAACGTACTTGCGCCCGGCGCATGATTTAAGCGGTTTGCGTATGTTTTACGTCCGGCGTAAAGTTATTCCCCATAGATGAGGCGCAACCCATGCAAAGGTATGGACCAGGGAACACAAGAACACAAGCCTACGTGGGCGAGGAAGGGGTTAAACATGTTCCCTGGGTGTGTTCTAACTGAAGGGGGGTGGGACTGACATGGGGAAATGACAGATCGCTATTCATACATTTTATGAACAGACGGTCAGTCATTTCTCCCCCTGACAGGACCGGGAGTTGTGTGTTTACATACACAGCTCCCGGTTCTCGCTCTGTAATGGCTTTCCCATTGATTTTCGATTCAAATATGCAAATTAAGGAGATACGCCCATTCACGAACGTACTTGCGCCCGGCGCATGATTTAAGCGGTTTGCGTATGTTTTACGTCCGGCGTAAAGTTATTCCCCATAGATGAGGCGCAACCCATGCAAAGGTATGGACCAGGGAACACAAGCCTACGTATTGTACGTTGGACGTCTGTGAATATGGGCCGACGTGGGTCTGGCTGGGCGTAGGTTACGTTCACGGCGTACACAGTGATCCGGCGTATCTTAGGCAGTTGTTCCATCGTGGTTGTGAGCATGCGCACTGGGATACGTCCACGTCTCGACACATGCGCAGTTCATTTTAAGTACTTGTCTGGTGCCAGGCCCATCAATTGCATGGGGTCACGCTTCATTAGCATGGATCACGCCCACTTCCACCTACGTCCCCTTACACCGGCTTACGCCTACGAAATATACGCTACGCTGGCGCAGAGTTGGGAGCATTTGCTTTGTGAGTTCCATGCTTGCCTCTCCGCACTGCGTCGGCGTAGCGTAAAAGACATACGCTACGGCGGCATAAATGTGCGCCAATGTATGTGAATCCGGGCCATAGTGTCTACAAAATGGGGGCTAGTTTTATGGCATTTTTATTAATATTTTTTTTTACTAGTAATGGTGGTGATCAGCAATTTTTATCGGTACTGCGACATTATGGCGGACACTTCGGACACTTTTGACACATTTTTGGGACCATTGGCATTTTTTTAGTGATCAGTGCTATAAAAATGCATTGATTACTATAAAAATGACACTGGCAGGGAAGGGGTTAACACTAGGGGGCGAGGAAGGGGTAAACATGTTCCCTGGGTGTGTTCTAACTGAAGGGGGGTGGGACTGACATGGGGAAATGACAGATCGCTATTCATACATTTTATGAACAGGCGGTCAGTCATTTCTCCCCCTGACAGGACCGGGAGTTGTGTGTTTACATACACAGCTCCCGGTTCTCGCTCTGTAATAACAATCACGTGTGTCCGGCGGTGATCGCGCCCGCCGGGCATGCGTGTCGCGGTCAGGGGCGAGCGGGGGGCGCACACGTGCCCCTATTGGCTGAACGGTGAGATGACGTATAGCTACGTGATCTCGCCCAGCCGAGCCGACCTGTCGCCGTATAACTGCGGACGGCAGGTCGGCAAGTAGTTAATATGCATCTACATCTTTTTCTTTTTTTTAATTATTATTATTATTCCATTGTGACGTAGATTTTTGCAGCATATGGCTATTTATAAACTTCTTCAGATCCGCGCTGTAGCCGTCATTTTCCCTTTGCACGCTCCCTGCCGGGGGCGCGCCGCGTGCGCTGTGATCACTGAGTCACTGAGACTTTGGTGATCACAGATCAGAGTGAGGGGCTGATCCCAGGCCCTTACCACCAGGCCCGGATTTATTCCCTTTGCCGCCCCAAGGCCAGGTCCTTTAATGCCGCCCCCCCCCCCCCACAATCACATAGGGGGCTTCTGAGCCCCCCATATGATAGAAATTAGGCAAAAAAATAAATTTACAACAATTACATTAACCCCCCCCCCCCACCGCCAAAAAAAACCCTGAAAGTACTTGTGATTCGCATGTCTTTTCCAGCTCTCTCTTCTGGAACGGTTAGAATATCCCGCTCCGTCCGCTGATTGGCTGAGAGATTCTCTAACTGACAGCTGAGTGGACATCCAGCTGCTGCTGATTGGACAGCTGCCAGTCCAGTCAGAGTACAGCAAAAAGTTTGCAGGTATGTCAGTAAAGCGATTCAATTGGCTGGCTCGTCTAAGACCTCTTTCCTGTTAACATAATTGACCAACCCCTTCGCTCCTGATTGGACAGTGAAAGTTCTGTGGCTCAGAGGGCCTCACGATAGGCAGGTTGTGCGGAGAACGCTTCGGGAAAGTTACTAAGCGACATAAAGGGCATAGCGAGGACCGATCAGCGATTGTCTGGAAGCGGTGGGACGTCCCCGCACAGGCGGCGCTGCCCCTGCACCCACTGCCGCCCCGAGGCGTGGCCTTGTCTGGAATCCGGCCCTGCTTACCACGTGATCAGCTGTCAGCCAATCACGTGATGTAAACAGAAGCTCAGTAATATTTTATTTTTCTCTCTTCAGGCTGACAGTGTGAGGAGAAAAAAAAAAACGATCACCGGCTTCTGTGCAAGGGACATCCGTCCCGAAGAGGAAGAGGCTCATCCGCCTCATCTGTGCCAACCAGAACTGCCTGCCAGTGCCACAAATCAGTGCCCACCAGTGAAAAACAGTGCCACCTATCAATGCCCATGAGTGCTGAAAGGCTAGAGTTCCCCCATAATATCAATGCATTATAAGGCTTGCTAGAGTTCCCCCATAATATCAAAGCATTATAAGGCTTGCTAGAGTTCCCCCATAATATCAATGCATTGTAAGGCTTGCTAGAGTTCCCCCATAATATCAATGCATTGTAAGGCTTGCTAGAGTTCCCCCATAATATCAAAGCATTATAAGGCTTGCTAGAGATCCCCCATAATATCAATGCATTGTAAGGCTTGCTAGAGATCCCCCATAATATCAATGCATTGTAAGGCTTGCTAGAGTTCCCCCATAATATCAAAGCATTATAAGGCTTGCTAGAGATCCCCCATAATATCAATGCATTGTAAGGCTTGCTAGAGTTCCCCCATAATATCAATGCATTGTAAGGCTTGCTAGAGTTCCCCCATAATATCAAAGCATTATAAGGCTTGCTAGAGTTCCCCCATAATATCAATGCATTATAAGGCTGGCTAGAGTTCCCCCATAGTAATGAATGCAAGTAAAGTATTACTTGTATAACCTAATGACTTAAATATGATTGGCTGAGACAAGGGATTTGACACACAAGAAATAAAGCGTAGTCTTGCATTCACCATATTGCTGTGTGTGTGCTTGACTCGCCGATGCATCAGAGAGCTCCATACATCCAGAAGTCCTATAAAGCCCGGGTCTAGTTGAACCACCAACCTTACAAGTGCCACCTATCAATTCCCACCAGTGGTGCCAATCAGTGCCTCATCAGTGCTGCCTATCAGTGTCACCTACTAGTGCTGATCAGTGTCCATCATTGCCACCCATCAGTGCCCATCATTACCATACATCTGAGCCCATCACTGCCACCTATCAGTGCCAGCTATCAGTGCCACCTTTTAGTGCCACTTCTCAGTTCCCACCAGTGCCACATATCAATGCCCTTTAATGTCACCCATCAGTGCCACCTCTCAGTGTCTCCTATCAGTTCCCACCAGTCCTCCCCTTTAGGTGACCACCAATGCAGCCTATTGGTGCCCATCAGTGCAGCCTCATCAGGGTACATCAATGAAGGAGAAAAATTACCTTTTTTTTTGCAAACATTAAAATATGTGTATTGGAGCTCGTTAGAATCCATTGCGTGATGTTGTGGGTGGAGTTGGGTCATTGTTCATTTGGTCACTGAAGTATCCTAAATTGTATATAAAGAGCTGTATTTCTCAATAAAGGGTCACTCCTGTTGAACCTCAAACAGAGTCTTGTGTCTTGTTAAGGGGGAAATTCTTAAGGGTTGTGTTCGCCGGATGGTACACGGCTCTCCCCGTTCTTCAGCTCCGGGGACTGATCGCGGGACTCCAGCGGCGATCGGGTCCCGCGGTCCCGGAGCTTCGGACCGGGTCACGGGAGCGTGCCGCGGGTAGGCGCCCGCGACCCAAGGCTGGGTTCTAGCACAGCATGTACCTGTACGTACATGTGCCCAGCCGTGCCATAAATGTGCAGGAGGCGGTCCTTAAGTGGTTAAAAATCCTGATTCCTCCTCTTATTAAGTTGGTTTTGCCCGTGATCATAAAGCCCTTCTCTAAAAACAAAATAATGTAGTCACCACATCTGAGGGTTGATAAGCTGCAATGTATTATATTTTCGCTCTTGGGCTTAGTTATGCTTTAAGTGAAGAAATATAAATGATAGATTAATAGTTCTTTGTTATTTGATTGCCAGCCATGTACATGCTGATTATGACGCTCCACCACCCACAAGAATAGCTTCTTCATAATTCTTTCAGGAGTGACATCTTAAAAGACCTCCCAGGGTTCATTTCTGCCTTCATGAAAATGACTGCAAGTGCTTTATTCTGCTCTGGTTGAGTCCTCGGGAATCTCATGCTTTACTAATAGTAGTGAAATCTGACCTCCAGCCTTTCCTTCAGTCTTCAACAGTTGTAGCGGCTCCTCTTCTGTACTGAAACGGCTTGCTCCGATTTCACTGCACACTGCCGGCTTCTCACAATGTGCATTAGAAGCTGTAAAAAGAAAGAGCTATGAAGACAGACACATTTGCTCAGTAAACAATGTTACATTTATTTCCCAAGAAAATAGGAATACGTCACACATTAAACAGCAGAGTATATATACAAAAGAACATCAAAGATACTTATCGTATATACCGGAGTATAAGCCGAGGACCTAATTTTACCACAAAAAAATGTGAAAACATATTGACCCATTTGCAACCTCTTTGTGCCCATTGCAGTCTTACTGTGTCATACCTCACTGTGCCCATTGCAGTCTCACTGTGCCATACCTCACACGATTGTGGAATGCTCCACCAACCGCCATCCGTCTGGAGGTGGACCACTTGGCCTTCAAAAGAAAGATTAAAACCCATCTCTTCTGAGGTCAAAGGGTTCTACCCACAGAATGCTTACAGCGCCCAGAGGCGATTCAGTTTGCATGTTGTTGCGCTATATATGTTTTTCACTCACTCACTGTGCCTATTGCAGTCTCACTGTGCCATATCTCACTGTGCCCATTGCAGTCTCACTGTGCCATACCTCACTGTGCCCATCGAAGTCTCACTGTGCCATACCTCACTGTGCCCATCGCAGTCTCACTGTGCCATATCTCACTGTGCCCATTGCAGTCTCACTGTGCCATACCTCACTGTGCCCATTGCAGTCTCACTGTGCCATACCTCACTGTGCCCATCGCAGTCTCACTGTGCCATACCTCACTGTGCCCATCGCAGTCTCACTGTGCCATACCTCACTGTGCCCATTGCAGTCTCACTGTGCCATACCCCACTGTGCCCATTGCAGTCTCACTGTGCCATACCCCACTGTGCCATACCCCACGCAGTCTCACTGTGCCATACCTCACTGTGCCCATTGCAGTCTCACTGTGCCATACCTCACTGTGCCCATTGCAGTCTCACTGTGCCATACCCCACTGTGCCCATTGCAGTCTCACTGTGCCATACCCCACTGTGCCATACCCCACTGTGCCCATTGCAGTCTCACTGTGCCATACCCCACTGTGCCCATTGCAGTCTCACTGTGCCATACCCCACTGTGCCCATTGCAGTCTCACTGTGCCATACCCCACTGTGCCCATTGCAGTCCGAGAAAATTAAGTTCAATGCTTCCGAGCACGTGTCGAATTGTTTCTGAGCATGCGTCGGAATTTTGCACGTCGGAATTGCTACAGACGATGGGATTTTTTTTCCGCCGGAAAATTTGAGAGCCAGCTTTCAATCTTTTGCTGGCGGAAATTCCGCCTGCAAAAGTCCGATGGAGCCTACACAGGGTCGGAATTTCCGTTCAAAACTCACATCGAACATTTGTTGTCGGAATTTCCGATCGTGGGGCATTAGAAGACAGAAATTCTGAGCCTGGCAGTGTCTGACCTACACTGAGGTTGAGTATCATTAATGGTCAATGTCCCACGCTTTGCACAAACTAGCATTACAGAGAATTTCCCATTAGCACATATACAGGTATATACACTTTATAATAAGATGGAGTTTATGAGCAGCATAGCCAAGCAGACAGACTAGTATTATGCAGACACAAGTTTCCTAGACAGGCGAACTTTGCTTGTTAATATTTTATTTTTAGATTTGTCAAGATAAAATAGACACAGACAATTTTATATATTGTTAAACAGTCATACTTGGAAATTATTTGGAGGCTATTTTTTGCAACTAGTTTGGCTGACAAAAATAAAAAATGCTGTTACAAGTTTTGGGGAAAGTTGGAAATTGTGGTTGAAAGTTGTTGAACTGGGAACTCTAGTAAAAATACACTATGGCCCGGATTCACATACCTGGGCGCCTCTTTATGGGGGGCGTAGCGAATCTTCTTTACGCTACGCCGGCGCAACGTTGAGAGGCAAGCATGGAATTCACAAAGCAAATGCTCCCAACGTTGCACCGGCGTAGCGTATATAATCGTCGACGTAAGTCCAAGTAGGTGGAAGTGGGCTGGAAGTGGGCGTGATACATTTAAATGAAGCGTGACCCCATGCAAATGATGGGCTGAGCTTCAAACAAGTACTAAAAACGAACGGCGCATGCGTCGTATCTTGGACGCATCCCAGTGCGCATGCTCACAGTCACGTCGAAATAACTGCCTAAGATACGTCGAAACACTGCCTATGACCTGAACCTAACCTACGCACAGCCCTAGTCACGTACTACGTAAACGGCGTACACGACGTTGAATTAGACGGCGTCCGTTCCCTGGTCCATACCTTTGCATGGATTGCGCCTCCTATATGAGGAATACATTTGCGCCGGATGTAACCCTTACGCAAATCGCTTAAATCATGCGCCGGGCGCAAGTACGTTCGTGAATCGGCGTATCTTACTCATTTGCATAATTAAAATGGGAACGTCCAGCGTAACTATGCGCCCACGAAACGACGGCGCACATTTGTACTTACGACGGCGTATCTCGAGATACCGGGCCTATATTTCCAAGAGTATCGGGACGCCTGTCTTTACACGCACATGAACTTTAATGGCATCCCAGTCTTAGTCAGTAGGGTTCAATATTGAGTTGGTCTTCCCTTTGCAGCTATAACAGCTTCAACTCTTCTGGGAAGGCCGTCCACAAGGTTTAGGAGTGTATCTATGGGAAGGTTTGACCATTCTTCCAGAAGCGCATTTGTGAGGTCGGCAGGGCTGTCACGAGAGGGCACACCTGGGCACTGCCCAGGCGCCCCAGCTGCATGGGGGGCCCTGCACTTTCCCCAAAGCAGCTAGTTCTTGAGCCCACACTGCCCCGAAATTGGGGTCCCCATGATGGCACTGAGAGTGATAAATACACAGGGGAGGCAGTCTGCCTCCTACCTACTTGCTTGATGTCTGTTCACCTGCACTGCCATCATTGTAGGGGCCCCAGAACATTACCTTGCTCAGGGACCCATGATGCTATTAAGATGTCCCTAAGGTCAGGTACTGATGTTAAACGATAAGTCCTGATTCACAGTCTCCGGTGTAATTTATTCTAAAGGTGTTTTATCGTGTTGAATTCAGGACCCTGTGAAGGCCAGTCAAGTTCCTCCACCCCCAAACTCACTCATCCATGTCTTTATAGCGGTGCTCCAGCCCCCCCCCCCCCCACGGAAAAATGAAAAGTCAGCAGCTACAAATACTGTAGCTGCTAACTTTTCATATTAGGACACTTACCTGCCCTGGAATCCAGCGATGTCGGCACCCCAGCTGATGTTTCCATTGGCTCTTGGGTGTTGCCGTTGCCATAAGCCTGTAAGGGAAACCGGCAGTGAAGCCTCACAGCCGATTCCCTACTGCGAATGAATGGCTCGGTCGCAGGGAAGGAGAAGGGCGGCAAAACTTCTGACGTACCTCGTAGCGGTGAGGTCCAACGGAAGTGGAGATGGGTACCTGTCAAAAACAGGTACCCGCTCCTACGCCACTGTGCCCTGTAATTGTCCCCACTGTGCCCTGTAAAATGCTGCCCCCTCCCCGCCAAGCACTTTCCTTTCTGGGGTCAGCCATGCTCCTTCCACGGTCCCTCGATATCTTTTCCCGCCTTCGATGAAGCTTCAGCCAATCAGGTAACCGGTAACCAGAACCGGTGAACCTGATTGGCTGAGACGCCTGTCAGTCTTATCCAAGGAACGCACCCCCTGTGTGTCCCCTGGATAGGTATTTGGAAGCATATTACAGCCTGAGGCCGCTGGCTCTGATAGGCACTTCCACAGCCAAGCAGCTGCCGTTATTCAGATGGCCGGCACTCACCATGGGACCGGCCAACTGAATAGTCGGCGGCAGTGGCAATAAATAGATTCATGCAATGCATAAATCTGTGTATTGTATTCAGTGGCAGTGCGGGAGCGAGAGGGGGTGGCGCTCCGGCGCCCTCTATGGACGCACCGCCACTGGTAGGTAGATCAGTGTATGTAGGTCAGCTAGGTCACGTGCTAGCCAAAAAAAAAAAAAAAGGCTGCGTCACATACAAACCGCCCCCCCCCCCCAGTTCCCGGCCTTGGACTTTGGGTTGAAGCCCCTGGTCTTTTTGCCCCTTGCAAAGCCCCTGTGGGACATATAGTTCTACAACAGGTAAAGGTCTGTAGTTTAAGGATCCCTGATCTATATAATATAACCACTTGAGCCCCGAGCCTGTTTTTCAGATTCGGTGTTTACGAGACTAAAACAGTTTTTTTTGCTAGAGAATTACTTAAAACCCCCAAACATTATATATTTTTTTTCTAACATCCTAGAGAATAAAATGGCAGTCATTGCAATAATTTTTTTCACACCGTATTTGCGCAGCGGTCTTACAAGCGCACTTTTTTTTGGAAAAAAAACACTTCTTTGAATTAAAAAAATAAGACAACAATAAATTTTGCCCAATTTTTTTATATATTGTGAAAGATGATGTTACGCCGAGTAAAATGATACCCAACATGTCACGCTTAAAAATTGTGCCCGCTCGTGGAATGGCGTCAAACTTTTACCCTTAAAAATCTCGATAGGCGACGTTTAAAAAAATTCTATAGGTTGCATTTTTTGAGTTACAGAGGAGGTCTAGGGCTATAATTATTGCTCTCGCTCTAACGATCGCGGCGATACCTCACTTGTGTGGTTTGAACACCGTTTTCATATGCGGGCGCTACTCGCGTATGCGTTCGCTTCTGTGCGCGAGCTCGTCAGGACGGGGCGTTTTAAAAAAAAATAAATTAGTTTTCTTATTTATTTTTATTTCGTTTATAATTTTTTACACTGAAATAAAAAAAATATATATATATATCACTTTTATTCCTATTACAAGTAATGTAAACATCCCTTGTAATAGAAAAAAGCATGGCGAGGGGGCGTGGTCTAGCCGAGCACGGGAATGGCAGCTTGAAAGGAAGGCTCCCACCGTCACGGACTTTGAGCGGACATCATTGGCGCCGGTAAGGGGACTGATCATCCCGTATATACAGACACCGGTCCCTGAACCTCAAGGAATTTTTTGATACCACTCCTAAACCCCGGAGGGGTTTTATTGCGGAGATATCGCTGTATGAACTTGAGGTCCCGCTCTTACAATGTCTGACCCGCAAGGATTCCCCATAGGGATGAATGGAGCCCAAAACGCAGGCATAGGTCCGGTCCCCCAGAGTGGCGACCAGGGACTTAAAGCCCAAAAAGACTTTTCACAGACCCCCAGCCTTAGTGACCTTCACTCGGTGGCAGCGGATATAAAATCTACCCTTGCAGCTGCCATTGCAGAATTGAGTTTGGACGTACGCGCAGTTACAGAGCGCGTACATGATGTAGAAAAAGTAACTGTGCAACAAGGAGCAGCACTGCGTCATGTCAACAGCAAAACAGACAATAATACACTGCGCCTCAGGGAAATGAATCGCCAATTAGAGGAATTGGAAAACCGCAGCAGGCGTCATAATGTGAGACTTAGGGGACTGCCCGAATCGGTGGAAATAGATCAACTTACCCCGGTAGTTACTGGGATTTTCAATAACTTGTTGGGTCGCCCCCCACTTACCGTTATTAAGATGGAACGTATACACAGGGCAATCAGACCGAGAGGCAAACCAACGGATCCCCCCAGAGACATAATTTGCCATGTGGATGATTTCCAACTCAAAGAAGGGATTCTCAGAAATGCTAGGCTACGACCTAAATATTCTTTTGAGGGTCACCCCATCTCTTTTTACCAAGATTTATCCCCTATCACTTTGCAAAATAGAAGAGACCTGAGACCATTATTGGACAAACTGCGCGATAAGGGAATTATATATAAATGGAAGTTTCCGTTTGGCATACAGGCCACTTATCAGGGTCACACAGCAACTCTGAGAGTCCCGGAAGAACTCCAATCTTTCTGCAGAGCAATGGACTTGCAACCAATAGATCTCCCCAATTGGTACGCCGAATTTCGTGTCAACATCCCTGCCAAAAATAAGTCTAACTTTGACTCAATGGAAGTGACTCAATCAAGATTCCGGAGACAACGATCCCAATCAAATGAAGACCATTCCACATCCTCTGCTGATCCGAATTCCATTCCTCCTACGACGTCACTACCGAAAGCCAGAAAATCAAGGAAGGAATACTGACTTGCAATTCAGTTCCGTTTTCCCCTTTAATATTTAGTTTGTACTCACCCCCCCTTTTTTTTTTTTTTTTTTTTTTTTTTTTTTTAAATCCGCCTATTCTCTTTATTTCATCAAGGGCATAGTGGTGAGTCACAGACCTTTCCTTAATTTTACTGTAATCCCCATAACGTGGATCGTTCATAGTTGCTTGTAACTTTAGGTCAATGAATTGTCTTGTTTTGCTATCAATCAAATGTTAGGTCTGACAAATATGTTTATTATATTTCAATTTAACTCCGTTTAGAAATGTTCTATGGTATAAATTGTGGAGAATATGCGACTTCCTTACTAAGCAGCTGCAGTATTTAATGATGATTTGAATATAAAATATCATCAACAGGGTCGTATTTTCTGCACAATATCACATTCTATTAGTATGACTTTTTGACTACTTGTGGTATTACAATGTTAACAATGTATCCGCCTTAATTGCTTATGAAAAATTTGCAGCAGACACGTCTGTGGCGGTGGGCAGGCAGATAATTTGGGTTGTTACTTTTGTGCTTGGTTGTTCTTTTCACCCCCCAAGTAGCAATTATCTCTGTCTATTTGTCCTTTTTGGGTTAGGACAGAGGGTTATTGCTACATTTGATCCCTTTTTAACCTTCCCTCCGGGAGGAGGATTTTTGGTTAATTCGTTTCACATTTCTTTTTCTTTTTACAACTTTTTACGGAGTAAGATATATATTCTCACTCCCCGACCCTTTCACCCACCCCTCCTTTCCCTTAATTTTTTCCTGGTTCATCTGAATTCTATTATTTCATCTTCCTTTAGATTTAAGAATGTCTTCCTTCACTGGCGGTGTGGGTGTCGCACACCGTAAAATTAAATTGTACTCTATTAACACTAAAGGCCTTAATGTGCCAGAGAAGAGGTCTAAATTATTATTATTAATTAAAAAATCCAAATCTGATATAATATTTTTACAAGAAACGCACTTTAGAACTGATAACTGTCCCACATTCACGGATAAAAGATTTCCTCATATATTTCACGCAACAAACCCTAGATCCAAGAGTGGGGGTGTCTCTATATTGATATCGAAACACTGTCCCATCCAAATCCTAGATACAAACATAGACATTGAAGGCAGATTCCTGTTCATAAAGGGAACACTTTACAACAAACCTATAACTTTAGGTAATGTTTATGCTCCCAACAGACTACAAGCCTCTTTCTTTACAAGTGTAATAGACTCCCTAGAAGCTTTCGCTACTGGCATGATAATTTTGGGTGGAGATTTTAATCTAGCCCTCAACCCCATTCTCGACACCTCATCTGGCAATTCCAAGACCTCATACAGAACACTGAATTTGGTTAAAAAATTATTCCATCGTCTTTCATTACATGATTCCTGGCGCACTCTAAACCCTTCCTCAAGGGACTACACTTTCTACTCTTCCCCACATAACACATACTCCAGACTGGACTATTTTTTTGTTACACAAGCAGACTTGGAGTCACTGGATGGTACTTCTATTGAACCTATGGTATTGTCGGATCACAACCCGATGTGTTTGACTTTTGATGACAAACCTACCCTACGGAAACCTTGGAGATTAGACAATTCGTTGCTTACTGATGCGAATGTGATCCAAAAAATTGAATCCTTACTTTCTTTTTACTTTAAGGAAAACTTGACCGATGATATAAATCAACATACTACATGGTTAGCCCATAAGTGTGTGGTCAGAGGAGAATTCATTTCCTTAATAGCTAAGAGAAATAAAGAGAGACGAGAACTCATTAAAACTTTGACAGACCGAATAGAAAGTTTAGAAAGAGTTCACAAACAATCTCTTGCTACTGATGTACTCGCTGAACTTTCTAGTACACGTAAGGAATTGCTTGAGATATTGGATAAAAAAATTAAGAGAAATAAAATCTACTCACAGAAATTCTTCTATGAATACGGCAATAAAACCGGTAAGCTATTGGCTAATTCCCTGAATGCCTCGCGTAGAAAATTTGACAATATCCACTCTATTACTGACGCCAACGGGAATAAACTCACAAGCACTTCTGATATTGCCAAGCAATTCCAATTATATTATTCCGCCTTGTATAATCTGAAAACTAAAGGAACTGTTGGGAGTGATCAATCTAGAAAAGACTTAATAGTTGACTTCCTCAAATCCTACAGCCCCAAACCGATTACCCCTGACATAGCAAAGGATTTGGACAGGCCATTGGACGTATCCGAAGCCCTTACCGCTCTACACCAGCTTAATGTGGGAAAAAGCCCCGGACCTGACGGTTTTTCTGTTAACTACTACAAAACGTTTAAAGACTCCCTAATTCCCCATTTTATATCAACTTTTAATTCCATGCCAGCCCAATGGACATCTTCCACCGACCTCCTTGAAGCCCATATTGTGATGATTCCCAAACCCAATAAAGACAGAAACTGTGTATCTAATTACAGGCCCATATCTCTCCTTAATGTGGATATTAAGCTATACGCTAAAATTCTAGCGAATCGCCTTCTACCTCTTTTAAACAATTTGATCTCATTGGACCAAGTGGGTTTTACCCCGGGTAGGGAGGCCAGGGATAATACCATTAAAGCCCTATGTATTCAAAACTGGCTCCTAGAGTCAGGATATCCGGGATTCATGCTCTCCCTTGACGCAGAGAAGGCCTTCGACAGGATTGCTTGGGACTACATGCACGCAGCTCTGGAGTCTCTTGGACTCCGTGATCGTATGTTGCAATTTATTAAACTCCTATACTCGTCACCTATTGCAAAGATCAAAATTAATGGGCATCTGTCGGAGGCTTTCTCTGTAGCGAATGGAACGCGTCAGGGTTGTCCACTTTCGCCAATCATCTTTATCCTAATATTAGAACCTTTCCTCTGTAAGCTCCGTGCCAACCATGACATAGTAGGTATCAAGATAAGGAATAAAATATACAAGGTAGCAGCTTTTGCTGTCGACGTTTTATTATTCCTGACAAATCCCATTATTACTCTTCCCAACTTGTTAAAAGATTTTTCGATGTTTGGTGATATATCCAATTTAAAAATAAATTTAGCAAAATCCAGAGCACTCAATATCTCATTACCCGCAGATACAGTGACACTATGTAAACAAAACTTCCCTTTCATATGGGTAGACAAAAACTTATCATATCTTGGAGTCAATTTATCTTCCGACATTAAACACTTATACAATGACAATTTCCTACCCTTACTAAATACAATCCGTTCTGACTTACTGAAATGGGATAAGGGAATGTTTTCCTGGTTCGGGCGCGCAAATATCCTTAAAATGAATGTTCTGCCTAGATTCTTGTATTTATTCCAGACCCTTCCTATCTCCATTCCAGGAACTTTTTTCAAATCATTCAAAAGTATCTGCTTGAATTTTATATGGGGAGGTAAACAACCAAGAATCAAATGGGATAAATTAGTCACACCTAAACTCATGGGAGGCATTGGAGTTCCAGATTTGCACAAATATTATTGGGCGAGTCACTTATGCAGAATAGTTGATTGGCATGTTCATTCCCACTCCAAGGATTGGATAGGTTTGGAGGAGATTTCTTGCCTATTGTCGGTACCCATTAGACACCTACCGTGGACCCTACCAAAAAAAATCCCACGTAGCGCCAAATCTCATCCAATAACGGGATCTTCCCTAAAGATTTTTAGATCTTTATGCAAATCAATTAATTTATCCTCTATATATGGACCTATGACTCCAATCACCCATAGTCTTGAGATACCTCTCCCAGAACACAATACATCTCGCGCAGACAACTCTCCAACATTAAATCTTAGGGCTCCAGATTTCTTCGAAAATCACTCCCCCATCTCTCTTGACTCCTTTAGATTGATTGACCCTGACTGTAGTATTTCAGACTTTAATTTTCACAAAATCACTGAGTTTCTCTCAAAAAAGAATCCCATAGGTGGATGGAATAGACACAAGACAAGGTTCGAAACTATTTGTCTAAGAGATTCCCCTCAGAAGCACCTGATCTCTCTTATATATGCCCTTCTAAATTCAAACATTGACCCTCAGGTGGACAGTAATAATCTTAAATGGGAATTAGAGCTCCAGGTTTCTGTATCTTCTGATCAATGGGCAACCATTTTCAGGAGAATACACAAAGGATCATTGAATATCCTAACACAGGAGAATGGCTACAAAATTTACTCAAGATGGTACAGAACCCCTTCTCTTATTCACAAATTCGACCCCAACACCTCTCCCTTATGTTGGAGATGTAATAATTCTCCTGGTACTCTTCTACATATATGGTGGGAATGTTCTGCAATAATTGATTTCTGGAAAGAGGTTCATAGACTAATAACTCAAATCACCACCTTCACTCCAGATTTCACTCCTGGTCAATACTTGCTACACCTCTCTAGCCTCTCTCACTCCACATATAATTCCACTATACTCATACATTTAATTAATGCGGAAGGAATGTGTATTCCCATCAAGTGGAGACAGTCGGCCTCGCCAACCGTTGTAGACTGGATTCGCAGAGTCAATCACATTGCTAGCATGGAGGAATTACTACACCAGTCTAGAGACTCCTCTGATACATACCTTGATAAATGGGCTTGTTGGTCACACTTCACGACATCAGCCGAGTATACTCTGATATTACATCCATGAAAGATTGTTCTTAAAATTTCGAATTCATTCATTATTGTATTATAATTTATATGTTTTTTTAACCTTTTTATTAAGCTGTCCTGAATTAGGAGGATAATGCCAGAAGTAACCTTTTTAATTGCCAGGCACATCCCTTCCTATCCCATTCCTATCCTTTTCCCCTTATATTGCTTGTTTATTAACCCTAATTGACGATGCAGTTTGTGGAATGTTTGATTCCTTTTAATATATATATTCTGATATGTATTTGTCAAATTTTACTTTACACGTTTATTGTACATGTTATTTTAATATGAATGTTTGTAACCTTATATTTCAAAAACCTAATAAACATATTTCAAAAAAAAAAAAAGAAAAAAGCATGGCAGGTCCTCATATCTCATATTTAGACTAAAATGCAAAAAAAAAAAAAAAAAAACTGTCATTTTTTCAAATGACAGAAAAAAAAAATGTTTCTTTAAGACGCTGGGCGGGACTGACGTTTTGACGTCACTTCCGCCCAGCAGAGCTATGGGGATGGGTGGAAGCCATTTTTTATTCCTCACACGCATCCCCGCACAGCTGCCGAACGGACCCGATCGCCTCCGCCGCTACCGACGGCTCCGGTAAGCGGCGGAGGGCACGGGAGGGCCCCTCTCCCGCCAATGATAACGGCGATCTCGCGGCGAATCCGCCGTTATCGTTTACTGGACCGTTGGCACTAAAGATGGATACCTTGGTTGTGGCAGCAGCTGCTGCCGTTACCGAGATATCCATCTTTAAAAACATGACGTCGTTTGACGTGGGGCAGTAACCAAGTGGTTAAACACCTTTGCCAGTCTTTGTATTCCAAGTAAAAGACATATTCACTTCTGATAGATTTGCAGATCAAAAATAATGAAAAAACAAAAAACAAAACAAAACAAAAGCCCATAAAACTCCAGTAACTTGTCTTGCGAAAAAGTTAACATTATACTCCCTAACAGGACTTGAACTAATTGCTGTATCAATAAGTCACATCAAAAATGCATTCAGGAAAGCGAACCAAAGCCCATCACATTTGTTATGCATGTGTTTTAAAGCTTTGTGGCCAAATTATTCTTTTTTAACATGCACATTTATAATTTCGGAGGTATAAATAATGCATGGCGCGTTGAAGAAGCGGTTCATGGCTCACTAGTGCAAGCAATATGATATACACAGCAATGGACAAGAGGCTTTGATTCAAGCTGCCGAGTGTACGCTCGGATCCCTTTGGTAAAGTACCAAACACATCAATATTCCTCTGCCTCCATCCAGAAACCAATACACGCTCCCTAGGAGTAAACACAAAGGAATACTTGAAGGAAATTTCAATCGTGCCCCTCAGCAGCAATTTCTGCTCATCCGATTTGATGAGCTGAAATGTTAATCAGGCCGTTGGCTTGTTTGTTTAATTCTTCGGCTAAACAGATACTCATCGTGAAGACATTACATTCGTCTTAACTTTTCCCCTCTTTGCGCCGCGGCCGTCACCTTGGTGTCTTGTTGAACATTGCATCGGCATATGTTTTTTTTTTGTTTTGCTCTTCTATTTGGAGGTGGAATACATTATCCCCTTATAAAAGAGTATTGTTTTTTTTATTATATTCCATCTTTTGCAATTTCAACAGTTTGTTCAACACTTCGGTCTGGTAAATGTACCTTGGAAAGCATTTTCTATGCAATATATATGGGAAAAACACCTAATCACCGAAGTGAAAAGAATGGCGGACTTTGAGGCAGTGCGGAAGTATGTTAAAAAATATATACTTTAATATGGAACTAAAACATACAATTTTACAACATGGAAAACAATTATTATTGGCATAGAATATAACCATATGGATTATAGATTCATAGATATTGGAACAAATCCTTTGAAGTCGCCTACGCGTTTCGCCGTTGGGCTTCTTCAGGGCAAGACAAGTAGGATTTTTGAGAAGAATACACATATTGGGCCAGATTCAGGTAGATGGGAGCATCTTTGCTCTGGAGTAACGCTTCTCATTTACGTTACTCTGCCGAAATTTTAGGAGCAAGTGCTGTTATTCATGAAGCACTTGCTCCTAAAGTTGCGGCAGCGCATCGCAAATGAGCCGGCGGAATTCAAATTGGGCGGGTACGGGGCGTGTATTATTTAAACTATGCGCGATCCCGCGGCGAACGTACTGCGCATGCGTCGAGTGTCAATACATCCCAGTGCGCATGCTCCAAATTCTGTCAGTGAACGTCAATGACGTCACATCCCCATTCATGAACGTTTTACGCAAGCGACGCGATTTTTTTTTTTCCGACGCGATGACGACGCCTATACTTAACATAGGATACTCCACTAGGGGGCTGCTTTATCTTTACGTCGCGTATCGCTTCCGGAAACGTCGTAAAGTCAATGCGTCGCGCCCGAAAAAGATCGTGAATTTCCGACTCCCGCTGATTAACATATTTTTTCAGCGTTAATCAGCGGGAACGCCCCCGGCGCCATTTTTAAGCTGAAGTAACGATGCGATGGCGAAATTCAATTGCGCCGATCGCATCGGAACTCCAACCCGGCGTTTCTTGTTTTCTGGTTACAGAAAACAAAAACGCCGGCTTAAAGTGACAGTTAGGCTGGCGGATCAATGGATACTCCAGCCTAACTCTACCTGAATCTGGCCCATTGTTGTATAATCTATTGCATCACAGTTAGTGTACTCATCCACAAGGTTTCGAACATCAGTGGAGTGCCAGAGTGTTCAAGTATGAACAGAGTCACTTAGTATGACGTGGTGGAAGGATCAGTAATCCATGTGGTACCATCAATGATGATAGTCCCAGAGTGCCGGGGACCATATAGTGCATCAAGCCACCAAGGTAGGTTCCAGGGGCTCTGCCAAAATGACAGCAGTTGGAAATCAGCCCCTATTTCTGGACAATCCTAAAGTGGCGTTACAACTGGGGCCAGTTCATATACAGAGTCAAGCAGCCAAGCAGGGAAAGGATCCAAACCGTAGTTAGAGAAATCACTTTGCGCCAACAGTGTGACCTGCACCAGCAATACAATGTATTAAGATGACTCGTCTGTGTGTGCCCCAGGGTCACAACATGTGTTGTTGTGTTGTGTTGTGCATTTTCTATACAATTTAGCCTATTGTGGTGACTGGGGATGAGCTTGATGTTGGGGTCAAAAATACTGTATATACTCAAGTATAAGCCGACCTGAATATAAGCTGAGGCGCCACAAAAAAACTGGGAAAAACGCATTGACTTGAGTATAAGCCTAGGGCGTCCATCTGCATGCCTCACTGTGTCCATGTGCATGCCTCACTGTGTCCATGTGCATGCCTCACTGTGTCCATAGTACAGAAACCCATTGAAAACGTCCACGTATGACGAAACGCATCAGGGACGGCGTACAGTGACGTCACCGCTCTTGATGTGAAGGAGGAGGGGCTCCTATAGTGCCAGCTGGCATCATTTTTATATGCTTTTTACAAGTCTATGGTCTCGAGGAACTCGTCGTAAATGAAACATTGTTTTCCTCGACAAGTTCCTTGTCAGGCTTGTCGAGAATCTCGATAAGCTTTCTTGTGTGTACACACAGTCAAGACCAAATCTCGTCGTTCTTAAACGCGGTGACGTACAACACATACGACGGCACTATAAAGGGGAAGTTCGATTCCACTGGCGCCACCCTTGGGGCTGCTTTTGCTAACCTCATGTTACTGCGTGTTAGTAAAAGTTTGGTGAAAGACGATTCACGCTTTTCAGTCTGTTACGGCATGACGAATGTGCTACCTCCATTACGAACGCTACTTTTACCGAAGGTGCGCTCCCATCTTATACTTTAATCTGAGCATGCGCTGATTTCTAAGGCGGCGTACACACGAGGGGATATGTCCGCTGAAAACGGTCCGATGGACCGTTTCAGCAGACATCTCCGCTCGTGTGTATGGGCTAGCGGACAGATTTCTCCACCCGACAGATTTCAAAGCAAGCTTTGAAATCTATCCGGTGGGAATCTGTCCGCCCGACATGTCTGCTGGTTAGTACACTTACCAGCAGACATGTCGGCCCCCACCGCCGCCGCGCCGCTGCCGAATGGATTCGGCGCATGCGCGGAAGTGTTTTACTTCCTGGTGCGGTGACGTGGCGGTGACGCGGCGGCGTCAACGTCACCGCCGCGTCACCGCCACGTCACCGCGCCGTCCAGCGGCGGGGAATTTGATCCGATGGTGTGTACACGCCATCGGATCAAACTCCCGATCGGACATATCCGATGGAAATGGTCCGCGGACCGTTTTCATCGGATATGTCCGATCGTGTGTACGCCGCCTCAGCATACACACGAACGTGTTTCTCGTCCTATACCAGCCCGATGGGAAACACGACGAGGAAATTGAGACTCCCGACGAGGAAAAATAGAACTTGTTCTCGACGAAAAACATACACACGAACGTTTTCCTCGACAAAAAAGCTTTGCCACCAAGTTTCTTGATGGATTCTGTGTGTACGAGGCCTGAGTTTGTAAGTACTGCAGTCTTCATCTTTTAATAAATTGGCCAAAACGGTATTATGCTATGGTCCGTTTTCTTCGTTATTTATGGTCCACGGGCCACATGTATGAAAAGAGCTATCGTATACTCACGATCGGAGGACTCATTGCTGGGGCTCCCTAATCCAGTGTTTCAACCCGTGGACGGAGACTACATTTTTCAATGCTGTTTAAGCCTACCATTTTGGTAAGCGGCTTCTCCATGTGGTGGCGGTTTCTCACGGATGTCAAAGCTCACTGTTTGTCTTGATTGCGGACACCAATGAGATTTAATCAGCACAATTTGGGACATTATTTATTTAATTTCTTTATTTAATTCATTTATGTGTTTAAAATCTATATTTATTTGCATCCCTTTTTATCTAGCCTTCGTTTGCTAGTAAACTTTTGCTGGCGCATTTTTTCTCTACTCGCTGTGCCCATGCCTCACTGTGTTCATGCCTCACTGGGCCCATGTTTCACTGTGTCCATGCCTCGCTGTGCCCATGCCTCGCTGTGCCCATGCCTCGCTGTGCCAATGCCTCACTGTGCCAATGCCTCACTGTGCCCATGCCTCACTGTGCTCATGACTCACTGTGCCCATGACTCACTGTGCCCATGCCTCACTGTGTTCATGCCTCACTGGGCCCATGTTTCGCTGTGTCCATGCCTCGCTGTGCCCATGCCTCGCTGTGCCCATGCCTCACTGTGCCCATGACTCACTGTGCCCATGACTCACTGTGTCCATGCCTCGCTGTGCCCATGCCTCGCTGTGCCCATGCCTCGCTGTGCTAATACCTCGCTGTGCCCATGCCTCACTGTGTTCATGCCTCACTGTGCCCATGTTTCACTGTGTCCATGCCTCGCTGTGCCCATCCCTCACTGTGCCCATGCCTCACTGTGTCCATGCCTCACTGTGCCCATGCCTCCCTGTGCCCAGCCTCTCTGTGCCCATGACTAGACTGACGTTTAACATGGGAGTCTATGGAAGGGGAGCCCAGCTTTGAAAAATCGATGCTCCCCGGCCTTAAGCCCTGTACACACGGGCCAGAATCTCGTCAGGAAAACACGCCTGAGTGTACAGACACTCCATTCAAAAGAACCGCTTTTTTTTGAAGGGCAAGAACGCAGTGACGTCATCGCGTACAACGAGAATATGCGATTTTTGGCAATTTTTGGGCATTTTGCCAAGGCATCTCAGGGTGCCTGGGCACCTTGGTTGAAAAAATGCAGGGTTAGTGTATGGGTTTCATGGAGGAACAGTGGTAGATAGGGTGACCACGTGTCCCGGATTGCCCGGGACAGTCCGGCCTTTTGCAGGTCATTCCAGGACAATACAGTGTCCCGGAATGAAACTGACACAGCCAACCCCTGGGCCAATCTGATGCCCCCAAAAAAGGCCGCCACATCACTGTTTTACTCCCTGACAGTACTTGTCCTGGCTGGGAATGCCTGGGAGGAGCACAATCCCCGCCCCCTGCTTGTGATTGGAAGTAATCATAAATCCCACCTCTTGTGTCCAATCACTGTGCTGTGATTTGTTACAGCACACGTTGAATTTGGGAAGGGGGGGGTGTCCCTGAATGGTAGTTTGGAAATGTGGTCACCCTAGTGGTAGGGAATAGAGGGGATGTGGGGTCTGTATTAGAGTATTTCTTTCAATGCAACAAAAACTTAGCGGTGACCTTCAAGAGCTGAAACCCCATCTGAATACCTTGCTGTACTTGAGTAATGTTGTCAAATCTGCATCCCTTCATTGGTACGCAAAATATATATAATAAAGAGGCCAAAAGCATGTTTGCTTGAAAGTAATCACCAAATATTTATCCTTGATTACAGACCATTATTTTATTATTAGATATTAGGGATGAGACGAACACCCCTGGGTTCAGTTCGCACCACAACCTGCGAACAGACCAAAAGTTTGTGTGAACTTTAGAACCCTGTTAAAGTCTATAAGACTCGAACATTTGAAATCTAAAGTACTAATTTTAAAGGCTAATATGCAAGTTATTGTCCTAAAAAGTGTTTGGGGACCCAGGTCCTGCCCCAGGGGACATGCATCAATTCAAAAAAAGGTTTTATAAAACGGCCGTTTTTTCAGGAGCCGTGATTTTAATAATGCTTAAAGTGAAACAATAAAATTGAAATATTCCTTTAAATTTCATACCTAGGGGGGTGTCTATAGTATGCCTGTAAAGTAGCGCATGTTTCCTGTGCTTAGAACTGTCCCTGCACAAAATGTAATTTCTGAAGGAAAAAAGTCATTTAAAATCACTCACCTTCGGGTCTGGTATGGATATTAAGGGGAGCCCTGCGTCAAATTAAAAAAAAATTATGTGGGGTTCCCCCCAAATATCCATTCCAGACCCTTCAGGTCTGGCATGGATTTTAATGGGAACTCCACCCCAAATAAAAAATAAAAAAATCCGCACATTTTTTCATTTTTTATGAATGACTTTTCTCTGTATTGCCGGGAGCCGACAATTCATTATAGCCGCAAGTGATTTTAAATTACTTTTTTTCCTTCAGAAATGACATTTTGTGCAGGGACAGTTCTAAGCACGGGAAACAAGCGCTACTTTACAGGCATACTATACACTTTTATTGTTTCACTTAAAGCAGGGATCCTCAAACTACAGCCCTCCAGCTGTTGCGGAACTACACTTCCCATGAGGCATTGTAAAACTCTGACATTCACAGACATGACTAGGCATGATGGGAATTGTAGTTCCTGAACACCTGGAGGGCCATAGTTTGAAGACCCATGTCTTAAAGGAATTATTAAAATCACTGCTGCCAAAAAAAAACTGCAGTTTTTAAAACTTATTTTTGCATTGATACATGTCCCCTGGGGCAGGACCCAGGTCCCCAAACACTTTTTAGGACAATAACTTGTATATTAGCCTTTAAAATTAGCACTTTAGATTTCAAACATTCGAGCCCCATAGACTTTAACAGGGTTCTAAAGTTCACACAAACTTGCCGCGAACACCCCAAATAGTTCGCTGTTCGCCGAACAGGCAATGTTAGATAGATCACACCATTCTGAAAGAACAGAATGGGCCATTTTAAAGGACGTCTGCCCTCCGCAGTGACGTCATTCAGTCAGTTATATTTAGTCAATGTGTACAGTGCCTCACTAATAAAATTCAATGTATTTATTTAGCCTTATTTTTTTTATATATATATTTATATCCCAGCACTTCAGGATTCAAGTCTGTTCCTCTTCCGATGATCTAATAAAAGTTTCCTTATTATGTCCTTGAAACTGAACCGCCACAAACGCAGAAATGAAATTATTCTGAGAAAGCCGTCGCTGTAGGTAGAGGTCAGTTATAACATCGATTGGGAGGAGGACTTTGAGACTGAGTTTTTTTTTTTGGTAATTATAATAGATCAAAGCATGGATGTCCTCTGCAAAATACAATTATCAACAGAAAAGATATGTTCTGTTAGCAAAATGCATAACAAACAAAATAATCGTTTGTTTATTAATCAAAGTTGGTCAAGGGGAAAAAAAATGTAAATGGACTATTGTAGATTTAGTTGTTCCTGTCAAAAAGAAAAAGGGACGAGGAGCAGATAGAGACACAGAAGAGAAGAGAGAGGAAAGAAAGTGGAGAAAAAGTATTTGTCAGAAGAGATGTTATACAATTCCTCACGTCTGCAGGGTCGGATTTGCTCTCCCTGCCGCCCCAAGGCCAGGTTCCGCAATGCACCCCTCCACGCCAAACGAACAACCCCCCCCCCCCCCAAATCAACCGAGAATGGCAATCCGAGGGCAGGGGCGGCACGGTTAGGTAAAATATTTTTTTTTTTTTCCGTAGCTTGTTGTTTACTTTTTTTAAAAAAAATTTAATATATTTTTTTTATAATTTTTAATATTAATTTTCTTATTCTTTATTTTCTTATCTTATTCTTAACTTTTTAATTACTTTTTTTTAAATTAATTACATTTTTATTTTAAGGGGGGGTAGGAGGGTTAGAGGCAGTGGCGGCTGGTGCTAAATTTTTGGGGGGGCGCAAACAAACAAACAACAAATTGCAGCCTCACTGTGCCCATCAATTGCTGCCACTGTGCCCATCAATTTACGTCACTGCGTCCATCAAACGCAGCCACTGTGACCATAAATTGAAATGGGGTTCACCGCTCCAGGGAGGTCCCGAATGCAACCACGGATAGGCCCAGGTAAATATGGGTGCTGGCAATGCACTAGGCAATGGAAAATAGCAGGAAACGGATGGACGGCCGCACACCAAAGAACTCTTGAGTTGTCTTTATTGCGGTGTTTGCTCATGTTTCTTCAATAAAGACAACTCAAGAGTTCTTTGGTGTGCGGCCGTCCATCCGTTTCCTGCTATTTTCCTGTGCCCATAAATTGTCGCCACTGTGCCCATAAATTGCAGCCACTGTGCCCATCAATTGTCGCCACTGCCATGCCATCAATTGTCGCCACTGTGCCCATTAATTGTCGCCACTGTGCCATGCCATCAATTGTCGCCACTGTGCCCATCAATTGTTGCCACTGTGCCATGCCATCAATTGTCGCCACTGTGCCCATCAATTGTCGCCACTGCCATGCCATCAATTGTCGCCACTGTGCCCATCAATTGTCGCCACTGTGCCATGTCATCAAATACAGCCACTGTGCCCATCAATTGTCGCCTCTGTGCCATGCCATTAATTGTCACCACTGTACCTATCAATTGCCACCCTCAAAAAATATCAGGGTGTTCTGAGCTCCTCCCCCTGCCATCCAGACACATGTGGTATTACCCACCTCACAAAAAGTGCTCCTCCTCCATAGACATGCTGAACACTATAGTCCCATAGTCCCGCCCAGCCTCTGCCTCTATCACACACAGCCATCTACTCACCGTGCGTGTACTTCGTTCAGGGCTCCCGAGTCCCGCTACCTCCGCCCACAGGTCCTCCTCCTGTTCTCTGTATCAGCACTTGATGTGATGTGTCGGCACTCAGCAGAGAAGAAAACTCAGCCGGACACAAAACTTTAAACGAGACGACGGGGAGCAATTTAGAAACCACGGTGGCACCCTGTATCTGTGTCCGACCAGCGTCCATCGGGGAAGGGGGGGAGCTGTCAGTAGTGTCCCGACTCTCGCAGTTTACTGCGGCATCGGACCCAGGGACAGCGCGGGTCCATCGGCTGCCCACATTACGCTAGTGCTCCTCACTTAACGAGCAAGCGGATTCCCCACACAGCAACTTACCGCCCATGCCACTGCCGCCCCCGGAGCCCTGCCGCCCCGAGGCCTGGCCTCGGTGGCCTTGTGGGAAATCCGGGCCTGCACGTCTGTGAAGGTTGGGGGTGTCCGTTTGGATTGTGTGGTCAACCCAAAGTCAACATGCAGGTTTTGGGATATACTCACCTTATAAGATGACCCTCTTCCTACTAGTCATGCCTCACTGTGCCATTACAAGTCAGACTGTGCCACCATTACATGCCAGACTGTGCCACCATTACATGTCTCACTGTGCCACCATTACATGCCTCACTGTGCCACCATTACATGCCAGACTGTGCCACCATTACATGCCTCACCGTGCCACCATTACATGCCTCACCGTGCCACCATTACATGCCACACTGTGCCACCATTACATGCCTCACTGTGCCACCATTACATGCCAGACTGTGCCTCCATTACATGCCTCACTGTGACATCATTACATGCCAGACTGCCACCAATACATGCCTCACTGTGCCACCATTACATGCCAGACGGTGCCACCATTACACGCCTCACTGTGCCACCATTACTTGCCAGACTGTGCCACCATTACTTGCCAGACTGTGCCACCATTACATGCCAGACTGTGCCACTATTACATGCCAGACTGTGCCACTATTACCTGCCAAACTGTGCCATCATTACATGCCTCACTGAATGAATGAATGAATGAGAACTTATATAGCGCGGCACATGCGAACTGAATCGCCTCTGGGCGCTTGTTGTTCCTGTCTCCTTTGATATCAAAAGAGAAAAGTCTTGACCTTTTTCCTAAATGCTAGGTGGTTCTCCTCCAACCGAATGCTGGTTGGTAAAGCGTTCCATAGTCTGGGACCTTGGATCGCAAATCTTCTTTCTCCTTTGGACTTGAAGTTGGCTTTCGGAACCTGGAGCAGGTTCTGATTCGTGGATCGCAAAACGCGATTTGGATTATGCGCTTTTATTAATTCGCATAAGTAAAGGGGGGCATTCTCATGGACACATCTATGCGTAAGACAGAGGGCTTTAAAAGCAATTCTGTCTTTGACTGGCAGCCAATGAAGGGATCTCAGTGAAGGTGAGATGGATTCCCAGGGTTTTTTCCCAGTCACAAGTCTGGCGGCCGTATTCTGAACGACTTGCAGACGAGCGATTTGGTATTTGGGGAGACCGAGGTAAAGGGCATTTGCATAATCCAACCTGGAGTTTACAATAGCTCCCACCACGACCGCTAGATCTTCTTTAGGGATGAACGGAGTGAGTCTGCGTAGTAGGCGCAGTAGATGGTGAGATCCGCTGACCACTGACCCTATTTGTGCGTCCATTGTCATAAAGGAGTCAAAAATGACCCCTAGGCTTTTGACTTTGGCGCTAGGGGTGATGAGCTTGCCCAAAATAGGTGGGGGAGACCACGCTGTTGAGGGTTGATTCCTTCGCTTGGCGTGAAACAGAAGAAGTTCTGTTTTCGCTCCATTGAGTTTAAGATAACTCTTTGTCATCCAGTCCTCTATCAAAGAGAGACATGTCTCTAGATTGAGGTGGTGATCCTGTCTATTGCAGATGCGGAAATACAGTTGCGTGTCATCTGCATAAGAGTGATAAAGCAGATTTTGGCTGCTAATAATCTCAAAAAGAGGACGAAGGTAGATGTTGAATAGCACTGGTGACAGAGGCGATCCTTGAGGGACTCCGCATGTTACTGTGCGTTTTTCAGACGTAAAAGGTCCTAGCTTCACTGTTTGCGATCGGTTTTCCAAAAAAGAGGAGAACCAAGATAAATCGCCTTCTGCGACCCTGGCTACTTCAGAAAGCCGAGTCAGTAACAGATTGTGGTCTACAGTGTCAAAAGCTGCACTTAGGTCCAACAGAACCAGGAGACAAGATTCTCCTTCGTCTGCGGCCTTGAGAACATCGTCCCATACTTTCAGTAATGCTGTTTCCGTCCCATGTCCGGGACGGAAGCCTGATTGCAATGGGTCAAGTAGCTTGTAGGTATCTAGATGCAGTTGCAGCTGTTGTACCACTACTTTTTCCATTATCTTAGAGAATACGTTGAGGCTTGTTATGGGACGGCGGTGGAGTGGGTCCTTGGGGTCCAGGGAGGGTTTCTTCAGGATGGGTTGGATTACACCCTCTTTCAACTGTGAGGGCACTATGCCTTCCAAGAAAGACTGGTTGATAAGCTGCGTGATGGGAGGAGCCAGGATGTCGGCGCATTCCTTCAGCAGTTTTGTGGGGATAATGTCATTTGGCGCTGCGCCATTGCGCAGAGTACAAATGACATTCTTAGTGGACTCGATGGAGATGGGTTCCAGGGTGAACTTACCTGATATCGGAGAATTACTATGGGTGCTGTGTGAGAGGCTACAGGGGGGGCTGAGGGGAGAAAAATTTTGCTGAATGCTTTCACGGATTGCCTCGATTTTATTAACGAAATAATCCGATAGCTCATTGCAAAATTCTTGTGTGTCCGAACTGGGGGCTTCAATGCATCCTGGTTTCATGGTCTGGGTGACCATCTTGAAGAGTTCGCGGGGGCGGTTTTGGGCACCGTTGATAGCCTCCGAAAAATAATTCTTCTTGGCTTGGAAAATTCCTTTGTGGTATTTTCTTGTTGTCGCCTTGTAGATGGATAGGTTTAGCTCAGAAGAACATCTTTTCCAGGCAGATTCTGCCCTTCTGCGTTCTTGCTTCAGTAACGACAGCTGGTTGTTAAACCAGCTGCGGTTGTTTTTCCGAATGCGGGTTATTCGTTTCGGCGCTACCAAGTCGGCTGACTGTAGCATGGCCGAGTTTATGGCTTTCAATGTTTCAACGGCCGTTTGATGCGGCTGGGTTGTTTCTATTTTTTTCCTTAAAGTCGTTTTGAAGAGTTCCGAGTGGAGCTTCTTCTGACATCTAGTCCAGTGTGTTGCCACTGGATTCGATGTTTTTGTTGCGGGGGGGATGGTGGAAATACTGAATATAATTGCCTGGTGGTCTGTCCATGGCAATTTTTCATTTTCCCTAATTTTTATTTCCAGAGCTTGTCTGAAAATAAGATCAAGTGTGTGACCTGAAGCATGTGTAGGCCCACATACTAGTTGCTGCAATCCTAATCCTTCCAGGTGGTCGATACAGGCGTCGGCAATGGGGTCTTGTGAGGAATTGGCCCAGAGATTGAAATCCCCTAACAGCAACAGGTGTTTGCTGTTGAGGGTATAAGTGGAGAAGAAATCCGTCCATGATGAGAGCAGCTGCGATTTTGGGCCGGGTGGCCTATAGCAGAGCAGAATGTGGACGGTCTCCTTTGAACTTGCTTGCAGTTGCAGAGTAAGGGTTTCCATGAATGGAAGAGGGTTTTGGCGGACTGGTTTGGTGATCGTAAGATGAGTCTTGTGGATCACCGCCAGGCCGCCTCCTCTTTGCCCTATTCTGTTTTCCGTTATGATACGGTAATTTTCTGGCACCAATTCTCCTAGAATGGTGTTACAGTCGGCTGTGAGCCAGCTCTCTGTAATAAAAAGACAGTCTAGATCCTTTTGTTGAATGAAGTCGCGGATTTCTAGTCGGTGTTTTACTGCCGATCTAGTATTGATCAGAGCACATGATATGTGCTTGACCTGGGGTAAATGTCTGAAATGTCTAACCGTCGATCTATGATTGGTTCTCCATAGTCGCTCAGTTCTTAGGGCCTTTCTGGTGATGGCTGGCAGTATTGCGGCGCATTGCCTCAAACTCCAAATGGTCTCGGCAGAATATTGCCTACATGCCATGTTCGCCAATACACCAGGGGGGGGAGGGGGGGATTTTAGGGCAGTGGGGAGAGGAATTGGCTAAACTCCTCTCTCCTGGCTTGGTCCAGAGGAAGGCAAAAAACCCTGGCGGCGCTCGGCCAATATGCTCCGGCAGGGAAAAAATTCCTTCCTGACCCCTGTAAGAGGCGATCGGGTAACCCCTGGATCAAGTTGTAGTGGTGATTAAGATTTGGGGCTGGGTGCAGCAAAAATGGCCTGCCGATCGGTAGCAGGATCCAGACTGGTAAAGCTTCCAGATTGGGTGGATCGGTGCTACTATTTGGGGCCAGGATTACTAGACCGGGGTGTGAGGTAACTTTCCTGGGGGTATGGGGTGGGGTTCAAGTCCGTTTTCGGACTTTGGTGGCGGTTGGAGGGGGTGAGAAGCGGCGCGCCACTAGGCCGCGGGTGAAGCCGCGGCCTTTCCTAAATTGCGGCTGCCGCGATTGCTTCCAGGCCGGCGCGGATGTATCGAAAAACGCCGGCCTGGAAGCCAGAAATGCCAGAAATGGCTGAAAATTGCCAAGGATTGCAGGGCAGGTGGCGGATGGGTAGTGAGGGGGTATAGGAGGGGAGATGTGGATAGGGAGATAGCAGGGGCTTTTAAGTGGCAGCAGCTGCTGTCCTCAAAAGGACGGCCGTCTGCAGCCTCAATGAAAGGCTTACCTGCTGGAGAAGGGTGACGGAGGGAAGCCAGGGGGGTCAGGTGAAGCAGGGGGAAGCCAAGCGGTGGATTGCAGGAGGAATGGAGGGATAGTGCAGGCTTGCCTAGCAGTGTCTGTCACCGTCTGCCTGTCTGGTTTCTGGCAGGTGGGGGCTCCAGAGGGAGAGAGAAACCAGGGGATCCAGGAGCGGCTCGAGGTCGGAGCGGATCTGACAGTGGAGGCTGATGCTGGGGGAGGAAAACCCTGCCTATCTGGCTCCAGGAGCCGTACGTCCTACTCTTAGGACGCACGCCGATTACTACTGGAGTCAGTTCAAGCCCTGGGGAGGAGTCACTCTTTCAGACTCAATCCTGGAGAGCAGGAGAATAGGTGTGTTCTGAGATGGTGGTTCATACCAGACTGCCACCATTACATGCCAGACTGCCACCATTACATGCCTCACTGTGCCACCATTACATGCTAGACTGTGCCTCCATTACCTGCCTCACTGTGCCACCATTACATGCCAGACTGTGCCTCCATAACATGCCTCACTGTGCCTCCATTACATGCCTCACTGTGCACCATTACATGCCAGACTGTGCCTCCATAACATGCCTCACTGTGCCTCCATTACATGCCTCACTGTGCACCATTACATGCCTCCATTACATGCCAGACTGTGCCTCCATTACATGCCTCACTGTGCCTCCATTACATGCCTCACTGTGCCTCCATTACATGCCTCCATTACATGCCTCACTGTGTCACTGCATGTCCCTTACCTTATCCCTGACATGCAGAATCTGTCAGACCACGGTCGTCCATTCTTCAAAAGCCGCGCCTCCTCCTCGTGCTGTTCCGTTATGGGCGGAACACTTCCCAGGAGACACTGGGCCAGATTCTCATAGAAATGCGGCGGCGTAGCGTCAGCCATTTACACTATGCCGCCGCAACTTAACAGAGCAAGTGCCGTATTCTCAAAGCACTTGCTCCGTAAGTTGCGGCGGCGTAGTGTAAATGTGCCAGCGTAAGGCCGCGTAATTCAAAGGGGGCCGGCCGGGGAAAAAGCCCAGTGCGCATGCTCCAGCTCACGTCGGAAAGCGTCGTTAAAACCGACGTCAAAACTATGTGATCGTCATTTACGCAATGCCCTATTCGTGAACGACTTAGTAAAACGACGTAACCGACGGAAAAAGACGACGCTGACGCCATACTTAACATGGCAACGACGGAACTTCGTAAGGTTACCCCTCATTATAGCAGGGGTAACCTTACGCTTACGGAAACGACGTAGACGACGGGGCGGCGTAGAAACGTTCGGGAATCGGCGTATTAGGCTCATTTGCATAGGCAAATGAGAAAACAACGTAAAGGCCACTTAGCGGCCGGCGTTGTCATTACATCTCCGATCCGACGGTGTAATTGTTTTACACCTGTCGGATACCCATTGAAAAAAACTGAGATACGACGGTGTTTCTGAGATACACCGTCATATCGCAGTTGAGAATCTGGCCCATAGTGTTCAGTATTGCGCCTATCACGGATGCCCTCTCGTCCGAGACCGAGAGGGCATCCGTGATAGGCGGAACACTGAACAGAGGCTCTGCTGGGAAGTTTAGTGTTCCTCCTATCACGGAACAGCAGAAGGAGGAGCCTCAGCTTTTGAAGAATGTACGGCCGCGGTCTGCATGTTAGGTCACCGGCGTATAAGACGACCCCCGACTTTTAAGAAGAATTTCAGGGGTTGAAAAGTCGTTTTATATGCCGGAAAATACGGTAAGCCAAACTCTTTATTGTATCCAAGCGAATTATATCAGGCCACATTGGGCCTTCATTTAGTGGTAAATGTTAATGGATACCTTCTTTTTTTAATCAAAGGAATTCTAACCAAACATTGGCCCAGATTCATAGAGCAATTACGCCTGTCTAATTGGTGTTAGACAGGAGTAATTTCAAATTTTGCGCGCTGTATCACTAGTTTGAATCCTCAAATCATGACACGGCGGCTTCGGGCTTCGATCCGAGAGGCTTACGTCTTCGTAAGCCTTCGGATCTACGCTGCGATATTTTTGCGGCCGCTGGGAGGAGTTCGCGTCGTTTTCATGCGTCGGGATATGCAAATTAGTTTTTACGGCGATCCACGAAGGTACGAGTGTCCCTCGCAATCGCCTAAGTCATTTTTTGGCTACGTAATGTTAGAGGAGCTTTTTGCTGGTCTAACAGTGCGTAACCCATGTAATGTATGGCCGTCGTTCCCGCGTCGATTTGAAAATATTATTTTTTTTTTTAACGTAACTCGTTCGGGAATAGGTATGTACGTAAACGACGCTACTACGACGTAACGACGTGATTTCGCGCAATGCACGGCGGGAAATTTGCGAACGGAGCATGCGCAGTTCGATCGCCGCGGGAACGCGCCTATTTTAAATGCTTCACGCCCCCTACTCGCGCAGATGGATTGCGACGGGAGAAATACACTACGCCGCCGTCGTTTACTGGACAAAATCTACCTGGATTCCACGTAGAGCCAGGTAAAAAACGGCGGCGTAGTGTATTTCTGATACGCTACGAGAATCTAATTCTCTCTGAATCTGGGCCATAGTATTTTTGATTTAGCTGTATATTTCTTGCCATTTCCATGACCCATCGCCAAATAACAACCCAAAATAATTTTTCTTTTGTTCACAGCCAGGGGTCTCCAAACTGTGGCCCGAGGGCCAAATGTGGCCCTTTGCTAGCCTTTATCCAGCCCATGGGGGGCTATTCCTCCCACTGATATGAAGCACTATTCCTCCCAACACCAACAATGGGGCACTATTTCTTCCACCGATACCAATGATGGGATACTATTCCTCCAACTTATAGGAACAGTACCCCTCCTCCTTATGACCACTAACCCCAAGGCCATATTTATTCTTACGAATGCTGAGCCTGGGACATTTTCTGCCCCAGTCAGGCCCTCCTAAAGTCTAAAGGACAATAAACTGGCCCTTTGTTTGAAAAGTTTGGAGACCCCTGGTTTAAGGCACTACCACATACATGTGTGGTATTTGTTGTTTGGACATGGAGTAAGGCACAGAAAAAAATAGCACACAATGGGCCAGATTCAGGTAGAGTTATGCCGGCGTATCAGTGATACGCCGGCATAACTCTGACTTTGCGCCGGCGTATCTATTTTCTGTATTCAGAAAACAAGATACGCCGCTTTGCAGGAAAGATCCGACAGGCGTAATTGTATTACCCTGTCAGATCTTAAATGCATTTTTAAAATGCCCACCAGGGGCGTTCCCGCTGATTTACGCTGAGAATATGTAAATCAGCGAGATACGCCAATTCCCGAACGTACGCCCGCCCGACGCAGTGACTTTACGCCGTTTCCGTAAGGGGTTTCCCGGCGTAAAGATAAAGCACCAAAAAGATGGCGCATCCTATGTTAAGTATGGACGTCGTGACCGCGGGAAATTTGAATTTTTTTACGTCGTTTGCGTGACTCGTCCGTGAATGGGGATTTACGCCGATTACGTTCACGTCGAAAACACCGTCATAATTCGGAGAATGCGCACTGGGATTTTTCAATGGTCGATGCATGCGCAGTATGTTCGGCACGGGGACGCGCCTAATTTAAATAGCATACGCCCCCTACCCGCCCAATTTGAATTAGGCCGCCCAATTTACGCTACGCCGCCGCAACTTTACACGCAAGTGCTTTGTGAATACAGCACTTGCGCGTAAAGTTGCGGCGGCGTAATGTAAATAGGAAAAGTTACGCCGCCGCAAATAACTGCTCGCCATCCTGAATCTGGCCCAATTTTTTTTTAATCCCACACTAAAACTGACCCTAACTCACATACACAAGGTCGGAATTTCTGACAACAAATGTTCGATGGGAGCTTGTTGTCGAAAATTCCGACCGTGTGTAGGCCCCATCGGACATTTGCTGTCGAAATTTCCGAAAGCAAAAATTTGAGAGCCGGTTCTCAAATATTCCACAACAAAATCCATTCTCGGAAATTACGATCATGTGCAGACAATTCTGACGCACAAAATTCCACGCATGCTCTGAATCAAGTACAAGACAGGAGGGCTCGGTCTGGTAAAAGTAGCGTACGTAATGGAGATAGCACATTCGTCACGCTGTTACAGACTGAAAAGCGTGAGGCTGAAAAGCGCTAATCGTCTCTCAACAAACTTCTACGAACACCACTGGTATTGAACTTCCCTTTAATAGTGCCGTCGTACGTCACACAAAACAGCATGACACAAACTTTATGGCACATAAAAGAATATTAGAAAAGTAAAGAGGATGGGAAAAAAATTAAAATAATGATTATAAAAATAATAATAGTACTGATAACAATACATGCGTATTATAAATAAGTCAATAATCTGATTTGCAAAAGTGAATTTGAAAATAACCTCGCTCTATATGGTTACGAATATGTTGGCAAATCAGGAAAAAACATTGTGTAGCATAAAAGAATCGTACAATAATAAGTATCTCTAAGAGCCCATTAGGGTATAATAAGCATACAGTAGGTGAATATATGTATATCAGGAAATATTAATAAATAAAACTGTAGCAAAAATAAATTAAAAATGTAATACGACACAAAAGCTTTTGTCTCCTACTACATTATTTGATTTGTATTTCTTCCACAATTATGTTTATCATATTTCTACTGTATGTATTGTAAGCTGGGGATAGGTAGCGGGTACAAAAGCTCCCTGGGATGAGCAGGCACAGATACCAAAGTCCATAGGATAAGTGAACAACAGTGGGATTTTTATTGGTGCTATACAAAGTCTATTTACAGGTGCTGTACAGTGTGCAGAAAACAAAACAAACAAAAGTAGTTTAAACAAACACCTAGCCGTGTCTCGGCTCTAACTACACGATATGTAGGCCCTAACTACTAAGCTAAACAAGCCTACCGCTTGTTAGCTCAAAATACAAACTGCTCACCAGTCTTTTAACAACCTCCTTGCTCCTACAGATCCACACTATCTGTTTCCCAGGACAGAGCAATGGCTGTTAGCTCAGGTGAGCTTAAATTGGCCTGGGGGAGAGGGCCAACACCTGACCTGGATCAGGGATCAGAGATCCCTGAACGTGTAAGAGAGGAGCCTGGGAGAGGTATAAACCCCGAACTGGACTTTCCCAGGCTCTCTCTGGGACGCTCTGCTACACACCCTCCCCTCTTGTTTCAACCCCAGGGTTGGAACACCTGTAGCCCAACAGGAGTGAACACGGGACAGGGCATCTACATTACCCATCTCAACCCCTGGCCTGTGTTTTACCGAAAAGGAATAATCCTGGAGGGCCAAAAACCACCGGTTCACCCGCCTATTAGTCTCCTTCTTTTGGGCCATCCATTTCAGGGGAGCATGGTCAGTTATTAACTCAAACTGGCGCCCTAACAGGTAGTACCTGAGCGCGTCCACAGCCCACTTTATGGCTAAACATTCCTTTTCAATGACTGCATATTTTTTCTCATGATCATTGAGCTTTCTGCTTAGGTAGACCACAGGGTGTTCTTCCCCATTGTATACCTGTGATAGTACTGCCCCGATACCTACATCAGAGGCATCTGTCTGAACCAAAAAATCTTTGGAGAAATCGGGGGAGTATAGCACTGGCTGTGCACAAAGAGCCTTCTTCAGGACTTGGAAAGATTCTTCTGCTACTGGGGACCATTTTATCATTACGGAGTCTTTCCCTTTCGTCAGGTCTGTCAGTGGGGCAGCTATAGTGGCAAAATTTGGAATAAACCTTCTATAATATCCCGCAATGCCAAGAAAGGCCCTGACCTGCTTCTTGTTTGCAGGACGTGGCCACTCCTGGATGGCTTCTACTTTATTCACTTGGGGTTTAATAACTCCACGGCCAATAGTGTAGCCCAAATACTTGGCTTCCTCCAAACCAATGGCACATTTTTTGGGATTTGCCGTAAAACCTTCCTTGAAGAGGGAATCAAGGACAGCTTGGACACGGGGCAAGTGAGACTCCCAGTCAGTGCTATGCACCACTATGTCATCTAAATAAGCTGCAGCATACTGCTGGTGCGGTCTTAGGGTCCTGTCCATGGCCCTCTGAAAGGTTGCAGGGGCATTTTGCAACCCAAAAGGCATTTTCTTATACTGGAATGATCCCTCCGGGGTCACAAACGCAGTCTTTTCTTTGGCACTATTAGTCAGGGGTATTTGCCAATATCCTTTGGTCAAGTCCAAAGTGGTCAGATAACGGGCCTTGCCCAGTCGGTCTATAAGTTCATCTACCCTGGGCATCGGGTACGTGTCAAACTTTGTTACTGCATTGAGCTTTCTGAAGTCGTTACAAAACCTCCAAGTGCCATCCGGTTTTGGGACCAACACGATGGGGCTAGACCAGTCACTATTGGATTCCTCAATGACATCTAGTTCCAACATCCTTCTAACTTCATCACTGATGTCCTTTCTCCTCGCTTCAGGAATTCGGTATGGTTTGAGCTTGACACGGACCCCAGGTTCAGTAACAATATCATGCTGAACCGCTGAAGTCGTGCCAGGCAACTCTGAAAATTTCTCTCTATTCCTTATTAGGAACTCTCTAGCTTCCTGTTTTTGGGAATATGACAGGGTGTCTGGAATCGTGACCTCAGGGATCAGAGGGGATTCAGTACCCTTAGGCGTTACCGGTAGGGACCTCACAGTTAACGCCAGTCTATCCTTCCAGGGCTTTAACAGGTTCACGTGGTAAATCTGTTCGGGCTTCCTTTTACCTGGTTGATACACCTTGTAATTGACTTCCCCAACTCTTTCAATTACTTCAAAGGGGCCCTGCCACTTAGCCAGGAACTTGCTCTCAACAGTAGGAACTAAAACGAGGACCCTGTCACCCGGTGAGAAAACACGGAGTTGGGCCCCCCGGTTGTATATTCTCTGTTGGGCTGCTTGAGCCTGTAGTAAATGTTCTTTCACCACTGGTATTACGGCTGCAATCCTGTCCTGCATTTGAGCGATATGCTCAATTACACTTTTGTGGGGTGTCTGTTCCCCCTCCCAAGTTTCCTTGGCTATGTCCAAGAGTCCCCGAGGGTGTCTCCCATAAAGCAACTCAAATGGAGAGTACCCTGTAGAGGACTGGGGAACCTCCCTGATAGCAAACATCAGGTACGGTATCAGGAAGTCCCAGTCTTTCCCATCTTTGTCAACAACCTTTTTTAACATGCCCTTTAACGTCTTATTGAAACGTTCCACCAAGCCATCCGTTTGCGGATGATACACAGAGGTTCGCAACTGCGTCACCTTAAATAACTTGCACAGCTCCCTAGTTATCCGTGACATAAATGGGGTACCCTGGTCTGTCAGGATTTCTTTAGGGATGCCCACCCGACTGAACACCATAAACAGCTCTTTGGCAATATTTTTAGCAGATGCGGCGCGTAAGGGAACGGCCTCAGGGTAACGGGTAGCGTAGTCCATAATCACGAGGATATGCTGATGACCACGGGCGGATTTGGGGAGGGGCCCCACAAGGTCCATGGCAATCCTCTCGAAGGGCACTTCAATAATGGGCAAGGGCACTAAAGGACTTCGGAAGTGGGGCTGGGGGGCTGACATCTGACACACAGGACAGGATTGACAATAATTCTCAATATTTTTCTGTATCCCAGGCCAGTAAAACCTGCGCAACACTCTTTCAGTGGTTTTCTCAACCCCTAAATGGCCTCCTAGCAAGTGCCCATGGGCAAGTTCCAACACCACCCTTCTGTAAGGCTTGGGGACCACCAACTGTTCAGTAACTTCATCATTCTTTTTACATACACGATACAGTAAATCATCATTGCTGCTGAAATAAGGAAAACAGGGCCTATCCTCTGGTTCAACAGGTACATCATTAATCACCATTACATTTTCCCAGGCCCTGGCAAGGGTAGGGTCTTTTCTCTGCTCAGTACCAAAATTTTCCTTGTGCACATTAAGGTCAGTAAACTCCAACATAGGCTCCGAGTCGGCAGACGGCTGTCCGGCTCTACTGGTTGTGGGGACTTCCTCAGGCTCCTCCAGCTCTCCTGCCATAACCGAGAAAGGAAAACTCGGAGAGCCCCGAGATGAGTCCCCTGAACCCACAATATCGGAAGTAGCCAGGAGCTCTGGCTCTGCGACTGAGTCAGGTACTGCGACCGGGTCGGGACGATCCCACAGTTCCCAAAACTTAGGGAAGTCCCTACCAATGATGGCCTCGTGCACCAAGTGGGGCACAAGTCCGACCGCATGGGACACCGTACCTAAGCCAGTTTTAAACTGAACTGTGGCTATAGGATACTCCCGGGTATCCCCATGTACACAGATCACAGCAACTTTTTTAGCATGAAAATTCACAGTTTCAACCATCTCAGCTGTAACCAAAGTAACCAGACTTCCAGAGTCCAGTAAGGCCGTAATAGGCTTATCATTAACAGTCATGTGACACATGTGTTTCCCCACATTTGGCGCTGCAGCGCATGAAACAGCAGCAAACATAGACTGCCTTCTAATAGACAGATCACACTGCATTGGTTCATCAGTCAATGGACAGTTTGCTGCAACATGTCCCAGCTCTTGGCAACGAAAACACCTGATGTTTCCCCAAGTTGGTTTGCTGACAGGCAGTGGTTTCCCTTGCTTGGGACGCCAAACTTCAGTCCTGGCACCAAAAATCCTCCCCCCTATTTCCTTGCCATGCTTACCACCCACTTCCCCTGGAACAGTCTTACCGGTTGCCTGGGGAGACCGTGGCTTTGGGTGGAAAGTCCGTGCGGTTGTTGGGGTGGTGACCAGGTTCTCTGCAGCAAAGTATCTTTCGACGAGTTCCACCAGGTTATCTGCCGACTTGGGGTCCCCTTGACTCACCCACTTCTGCAGGGGAATTGGGAGTGACCTCAGGAATTGGTCCATGACCACACGCTCCACTATTTGTGGCGCAGACAGGGACTCAGGCTGTAGCCATTTTCGCACCAGGTGGATTAGGTCGAACATCTGCGATCTTGGGGGCCTCTCGATTTTGAAGAACCAGCTGTGGACCCGTTGGGCTCGAACGGCCAAGGTGACGCCGAGTCGCGCCAGAATTTCCTGCTTGACCTTTTCGTAGTCTTCTGCTTCTGCTGACTCCAGATCATAGTAGGCCTTCTGCGATTCACCAGAAAGTAAGGGGGCAATCAGTCCTGCCCACTTGGTTTTAGGCCAACATTCCCTCTCAGCGGTCCGTTCAAACGTTAACAGGAAGGCCTCTGGATCATCATCCGTAGTCATTTTAGACAGAAAGCGAGCCACATGGATGGCTGAAGGCTTGTCTCCCATATCCTTAATTTCCGCAGGTGCCCACTGTGCTAGCGTCTCTGCAACCTTAGTCAGGGTTTTCCTATCCACTTCTGCAGCAGTGGCAAGCTGTTCAAACAGCCTCTGCGATTGCTCCTGTACAGCACTAATCTGCCTCTGCGATTGCTCCTGTGCAGCACCAATCTGTTTGTACAGCGCCTTGGTTTGCTCCTGTGCGATAGCATTGGCTTGCTGCAATGCAGCGTTAGTTTGCTGTTGTGCAGCATTGGATAACATCATTTGTTTGAGGATTTCCTCCATGTTGTCACTTTAGGTACTGGCCTTTTAAAATAGTAACTTACTACTGCTGATCGCAGCCTCCACCATATGTAAGCTGGGGATAGGTAGCGGGTACAAAAGCTCCCTGGGATGAGCAGGCACAGATACCAAAGTCCATAGGATAAGTGAACAACAGTGGGATTTTTATTGGTGCTATACAAAGTCTATTTACAGGTGCTGTACAGTGTGCAGAAAACAAAACAAACAAAAGTAGTTTTAAACAAACACCTAGCCGTGTCTCGGCTCTAACTACACGATATGTAGGCCCTAACTACTAAGCTAAACAAGCCTACCGCTTGTTAGCTCAAAATACAAACTGCTCACCAGTCTTTTAACAACCTCCTTGCTCCTACAGATCCACACTATCTGTTTCCCAGGACAGAGCAATGGCTGTTAGCTCAGGTGAGCTTAAATTGGCCTGGGGGAGAGGGCCAACACCTGACCTGGATCAGGGATCAGAGATCCCTGAACGTGTAAGAGAGGAGCCTGGGAGAGGTATAAACCCCGAACTGGACTTTCCCAGGCTCTCTCTGGGACGCTCTGCTACAGTATGTATATTAACCTTCGCTGGAAATGCGCATATTATACCCTAATGGACTTTTAAGGATACTTATTATTATACAGTTCTTTCATGCTACACAATGATTGTCCTGATTTACCAACATACCTTTTAATCATGCCCAGTAATATTACATATTTAAAGACAACGACAGCACTCTATTCTTTATTGATTTTACATTACTATTATTATTATTATAATTATTATTTGTATTATTATTATTATTACTATTACTATTATTATTTGTATTATTATTACTACTATTACTAATATTATTATTTTTTATTATTGTTTGTATTTGTATTATTATTACTATTACTATTATTGTTTGTATTTGTTTGTTATTACTATTATTATTATTATTATTATAATTATTTGTATTATTATTACTACTATCACTATTATTATTATTATTATTGTTTGTATTTTATATTCATTTGTATTACTATTACTATTATTATTATTGTTTGTATTTTATATTTGTTTGTATTATTATTACTATTACTAATATTGTTTGTATTTGTTTGTTTGTATTATTATTACTATTATTATTATTATTATTTGTATTCTTATTACTACTATTACTATTATTATTATTATTATTGTTTGTATTTTATGTTTGTTTGTATTACTATTACTAATATTATTATTGTTTGTATTTTATAATGGTTTGTATTATTATTATTACTATTACTAATATTAATATTATCTGTATGTGTTTGTTTGTATTATTATTACTATTATTATTATTTGTATTATTATTACTACTATTGCTATTATTATTATTATTATTATTATTATTGTTTGTATTTTATGTTTGTTTGTATTACTATTACTAATATTATTATTGTTTGTATTTGTATTTGTTTGTATTATTATTACTATTATTATTGTTTGTATTTGTTTGTATTTCCCCCTCTCTTTTTTATATTCATATATGTGCCATATACACAAGTTCACAATTAAAAATAATGAGTCACACAGTTTTTTTTTTTAAGAAATTACCATTTATAATGAAATGCCTTATTAGTATTTAAATAAATAGATGCTTCAAAAGAAGTGTTAATATTTTTATTACCGTATTTATCGGCGTATAGCGGGCTCCGGCGTATAGCGCGCTCCGGCGTATAGCGCGCACCCCTAATGTGGACCCGGAATTCCTGTAAAAAAACATTTTAGTACTTACAGGTTTGGTGTCCATCGGCGGCCTTGTCCAGTCCTGCGTCCGTCTTCGGTGTCCTCCCGGCTTCTCCCGCGCTGTCTCCGAGTCGAATCCCCGCTTCCCTCGCTCGGTTTGAACACCTCCGCCAACATATACCGAGCGCAGTACACTCGGGTACATTCGGCCAGGCTCGGCTTCGCTCGTGCTCACGCTCTGTGACGTTTATGCGTGAGCACGAGCGAAGGCCGAATGTACCCGAGTGTACTGCACTCGGTATATGTCAAACTCAGCGCGGGAAGCGGGTCTCGGCGTATATCGCGCACCCACGATTTTCCCCTTATTTTAAGGGGAAAAAAGTGCACGGTATACGCCGATAAATACGCTTGTTCACTCATTGGCGCATTAGCTTTTCTTTTTTTCTTTACTGTGTTTTTTCCTGATTGACTAACATGCCTTTATCCACGTGCAGGGAGATTATATTCAAACACAATTACAGTACTCTATTCTCCTTTCAACAGCTTATTGATTTAATTGTAATATGCATATATTATTATTATTATTTATTTCCATACAGCTTCTCTTTCTTATACCCTTTTGTGTGTCTAACACGTGTATACAAACGTGCGAAATGGCGAGCCACACCTTTTTATTTGAAGTGTTCATTCTTAACAAAATGTTTAAATAAATAAATAATTTTTAAAGAAGCATTTTTTTTTTTACTACCCAATGTTTTTCTGGATTTACTAACTTATCCTTTAACCATGCACCGGGAGATTATACTCAAAGGCAACTACAGTATTCTCCTTTGCTTGCAGTTTATTGATTTAGTTGTGATATACAGTCTATGCAATATGCATATTATTATTATTTTTTCATAAAGTTTTCTGATTTCACAAATTAACAAGATATATGAACATTTTTATTATCATTATCATTATTATATTAATATTATTAATATTATTATTATTATTTCCCCCACTACTCCCTTCTGTCTTAACCACTTAATCACCGGGCCTATTCTGGCACTTTTCTCCTTCATGTACAAATTTACAATTTGTTTGCTAAAAAATTAATCAGAACCTACAAAAACTTTATATAATAAAAATAAAATGGCGGTCATTGCAACTTTTTTTGTTTTGCGGTATTTGCGCAATAATTTTTCAAACGCCTTTTTTTAGGGAAAAAAAACAGTTTCATGAATTAAAAAATATAAAAACAGTAAAGTTAGCCCAATTTTTTTGTATAATGTGAAAGATGATGTTACGCCGAGTAAATAGATACCTAAGATGTCACGCTTTAAAATTGCGCGCACTCATGGAATGGCGCCAAACTTCGGTACTTAAAAATTTCCATAGGAGACGCTTTAATTTTTTTTACAGGTTACTATTTTTAAGTTACAGAGGAGGTCTAGTGCTAGAATAGTTGCTGACACGCGATGATACCTCACATGTGGGGTTTGAACGGTGCTGACATATGTGGGCGGGGCTTGCATGCGTGTTTACTTCTGCACGCGAGCGACCAGGACAGGGGCGTTTTAATTTTTTTTTTTATTACTTATTTATTTATTTTTACTTCTTTTTTTAATTTTTATACAAAAAAAAAAAAAATGTTATCACTTTTATTCCTATTACAAGGAATGTAAACATCCCCTGTAATAGGAATAGTGTGCGACAGGTCCTCTTTATGGAGAGAGGCGGGGTCAATAAGACCTCACATCTCTCCTCCAGGCTGGAAAGCATTATATCGTGAAAAAAAATTCACCCATCTCATGCATTCAGCCGCGTTTGCAGCTGTGTTTACATTCTGGGTACCGGGCGTGACGTCATAACGTCGCGCCCGGTCCTCCGACGGTCATAGAGATGACTGTGACTGTCTTGTCACCAGTCATCTCTATGATTTTGCTGCGAACGCCGGCCGATTCGCTCTCCGGGCCCCCGATGGCACAGGAGAGCCCGGAGAAGCACCGGATGGTGCCTCCCGCCACCTATAAGAACGATCAAGCGGCGGAATTGCCGCTTTGATCGTTCTCATGGTGCACAGAATCGCCGGCTGAAGACGCCAATATCTGAATGATGCCTGTGGCTGCACCCATCATTCAGATAACCCCGCACAAAGTGGAGGGCGTCATATGACGTTCTAAGGTGAGCAAGTAGTTAAATAATTGTATGTGCCATACATGCAGATTTTTATTTGGAGAAGTGACCATTCATCACAAAATACGTTATTGGTGCTTTAAAAAATTCATTATTTTAAAGAATCTTTTTTTTTTTAATATATATACAATTTTTTTCTGGATTTACCAACCTACCTTTTACCTCCAAAAGTGGAGTTTTAATAGTTTTATCAAAGCAAACTTATTTTCTTTTTTCAGTTTCAATAATGTTTATTAGCCTTTACAAATACATGGTAAAGGAAACAAACAACTTCCATAAAAAAAAATAGTCTTAAAGAGGAACTGCAGTCTGTTCACATAATTTGTAAAAAAAAAAAAAAAAAAAAAACGCACTAAGCGCTTATTGATTGGTTTGTGCAAAAGTTATTGGGCCAGATCCACATACAATTTCCCTGGTGTAGAGTATCAGAGATACACTACACCGCCGTATTTTACCTGGCTCTAAGACAAATTCAGGTAGATTTCGGCCCGTAAGGTACGGCGGCGTAGTGTATTTCTCGCGGCGGAATCGAAATACGCGATTAGGGGGCGTGAAGCATTTAAATTAGGCGCGTCCCCGCGGCGATCGAACTGCGCATGCTCCGTTCATAAATTTCCCGCCGTGCATTGCGCGAAATTACGTCGTTACGTCAGTTTTTTTTTGAGTAGCGTCGTTTAAGTACATTCCTATTTACGGACGACTGACGCAAAAATAAAAATTGAAATTTGGCGCGGGAACGGCGGCCATACTTAACATGGGCCGTCTAACTATAGACCAGATTTTAGCTTCCCTAACTTTACGCAGCAAAAAGATGACTACAGATGCCGTAAGAGAATGCGACGGACGATCGTAACTTCGTGGATCGCCGGAAAAAGCTAATTTGCATACCGCGACGTGGAAAACGACCCGAAATCCACCCAGCGGGCGGAAAAAGATTGCAGCGTAGATCCGACGGCGTACAAAGACGTAAGCCTGTCGGATCGAAGCCCGAAGCCGCCGTATCATGGTTTGAGGATTCATACTAAAGATACGACGCGGGTGATTTGAAAGTACTCCGGTCTAACGGGAGATACACCGGAGTAATGGCTCTGTGAATCTGGCCCATAGCCTCTACAAACTATGGGAAAGATTTGTGGCTTTTTATTTTTTTTATGAGTAATAGCGGTGATCAGCATTTTTTTTTATCATGACTGTGACATTATGGCGGACACAGCGGAAACTTTTGACACTATTTTGGGACCATTGTCATTTATACATCGATCAGAGCTATAAAAATGCACTGATCACTGTGTAAATAGCATTAGCAGAGAAGGGGTTAAACACTAGGGGGCGATCAAGGGGTTAGACCCCTTTCACACTGGGACGTTTTTCAGGTGCTTTAGTGATAAAAATAGCGCATATAAATCACCTGAAAGAAGCCTCATCTGTAATCCCAATGTGAAAGCCCGAGTTCTTTCACGCTGAGGCGCTGCGCTGGCAGGACATTAAAAAAAGTCCTGCAAGCGGCTTCTTCTGCTCCTAAAGCGCTCCTCCCCATTGAAATCAATGGGAAGCGCCTGCAAAGCACCTTGGCAGTGGCGCTTTGTGGGCGCTTTTAACCCTTTATTCGGCCATTAGAGGGGGTTAAAAAAAAACGCTGGGAAAGCGCCGGTGCTTTACCAGCATTTTTCGGGTGCTGGCAGTGTGAAAGGGCTCTTAAGTGCTAAGGAATGATTCTAAGGCTGCGTACACACAATAGGTTAAACCGATGAGAACGGTCTGATGGACCGTTTTCATCGAACCAAACCGATCGTGTGTGGGCGCAATAGGTTAGCTATCCATCGGTTAAAAAAAATCCAACTTGTTTTAAATGCAACCGATGGATTCCTAACCGATAGGTCAAAAACGATCGTTAGTACGCACGTCTATCGGTTAAAAACCCGCGCATGCTTAGAATCAAGTCGGCGCATGCTTGGAAACATTGAACTTCATTTTTTTCAGCACGTCGTTGTGTTTTACGTCACCGCGTTCTGACCCGATGGTGTGTAGGCGCAACGGACCATCAGTCAGCTTCATCGGTTAACCGATGGAAACGGTCCATCAGACCTTTCTCATCAGATGGACTGATCGTGTGCACGCGGCTTTACTGACTGTGGGGGGGGGGGGTGGGCTACCACTGACATGACAGCGATCACTTCTCCCGATGGCTGGGAGCAGTAGATCCCTGTCATGTCACTAGGCAGAACAGGGAAATGCCTTGTTTACATAGTCCTCTCCCCGTTCTGCCTCTTGGTCTCACGATTGCGGGCCACCGGCAAACAGAGTTTACAGGACCCGCCAACACGCTCCCTTGGCGCATGTAAGGCGCGTGTGTGCGTCGCGGCGGCGCGCCTGCAAGGCGGCTAATTAAAGGGACATACCTGTATGCCTATTTGCCTGCCTATGCCATTCTGCTGACGTATATGTGTGTGCGACGGTCAGCAAGTGGTTAAGGGGGCAAATCCTTCCGGTCCTTAAGTGGTTAAACAAAGCAAGCGCAACTTGTGAGCAGGACTGTAAGGGGACCGTTTTATTTAGTCACAGGATCTTCCATTGGCCTTCGGAGTGCTTTACAAAAGCGTGTCCAATGCCACATTGTAAAGCAAGTGTAAATGAGCCCTTAGAGAATTGCGGAATTCTAAATTTAAAGCGCCTTTAAGAATAATGAAGGAACAATAACATTTATTTGTCCGGGCAGGGCTGTCTTAATAGCATCATGGGCCCCTTGGCAAAGTAATGCTCTGGGGCCCCTACAATGGCAACAGTGCAGGTAATCGGAAATCAAGAAGGTAGGAAATAGGAGTTATCTGGGGTTTAGAGGGGTCAGAGTGCTGGGGGGGATATCTGGGGTGTAGAGGGGTCAGAGATATGGGGGGATATCTGGGGTGTAGAGAGGTCAGAGTGCTGGGGGGATATCTGGGGTGTAGAGGGGTCAGAGTGCTGGGGGATATCTGGGGTGTAGAGGGGTCAGAGTGCTGGGGGGGATATCTAGGGTGTAGAGAAGTCAGAGTGCTGGGGGGACATCTGGGGTGTAGAGGGGTCAGAGTGCTGGAGGGATATCTGGGGTGTAGAGGGGTCAGAGTGCTGGGGGGATATCTGGGGTGTAGAGGGGTCAGAGTGCTGGGGGGATATCTGGGGTGTAGAGGGGTCAGAGTGCTGGGGGGGATATCTGGGGTGTAGAGGGGTCAGAGTGCTGGGGGGATATCTGGGGTGTAGAGGGGTCAGAGTGCTGGGGGATATCTGGGGTGTAGAGGGGTCAGAGTGCTGGGGGTTTATCTGGGGTGTAGAGGGGTCACAGTGCTGAGAGGATATCTGGGGTGTAGAGGGGTCAGAGTACTGGGAGGGGATATATGGGGTGTAGAGGGGTCAGAGTGCTGGGGGATATATGGGGTGTAGAGGGGTCAGAGTGCTGGGGGGATATCTGGGGTGTAGAGTGGTCAGAGTTCTGGGGGATATTTGGGGTGTAGAGGGGTCAGAGTGCTGGGGGGATATCTGGGGTGTAGAGTGGTCAGAGTTCTGGGGGATATTTGGGGTGTAGAGGGGTCAGAGTGTTGGGGGGATATCTGGGGTGTAGAGGGGTCAGAGTGCTGGGGGGATATCTGGGGTGTAGAGGGGTCAGAGTGCTGGAGGGATATCTGGGGTGTAGAGGGGTCAGAGTGCTGGGGGGGGGATATTTGGGGTGTAGAGGGGTCAGAGTGCTGGGGGGATATGTGGGGTGTTGAGGGGTCAGAGTGCTGGGGGGATATCTGGGGTGTAGAGGGGTCAGAGTGTTGGAGAGATATCTGGGGTGTAGAGGGGTCAGAGTGCTGGGGGGATATCTGTGGTATAGAGGGGTCAGAGTGCTGGAGGGATATCTGGGGTGTAGAGGGGTCAGAGTGCTGGGGGGATATCTGGGGCATAGAGGGGTCAGCGTGCTGGGGGGATATCTGTGGTATAGAGGGGTCAGAGTGCTGGAGGGATATCTGGGGTGTAGAGGGGTCAGCGTGCTGGGAGGTCATCTGGGATGTAGAGGGGCAGCCCGGGCTCAAATACCAGTTGCTTTGGGGAAAGGGCAGGGGCCCGCCATGCAGCTGGGGCCCCTGGGCAGTCCCCAGGTGTGCCCTCTCATTAAGACAGCCCTGTGTCGGGGGGGGGCTACATACCATAATCTACCAGAGAACAAATGTGTTGAGTATATACAGTAAGGGACCTGCAGGTAAACTTATCAGCAAGTAATGATATAAAACCCAAGGTAATAATGTCACATAAATAGATCAGGACAGATGCACAGCTCAGTTCCTTAGATCTTCTGTACCAACAAAGCACAATTTTATTTTTTCTGGTGCCATCGCCGCATAAAGATGAGCAGGGCCAGGGTGCAACTGCCCAACAATTAAAACTTTGCAACTCGGAGATAAAACAGCGGGTGCGTCTATTCTTAGGCGGCGCTGACAACCAAGCAGCTTTTTAGCATTTTTATGGCCCCATCACAGGAACTTTTTAATTTTATAGCTTGAAAGTTTGCCGCTTTATGATGCTGCGGCACCCGCTGTGCGGTGTTACAAGTGATTTTTTTTCTTTTTTTCCCCTTAAGCCAAACTACAGTAGACGGAAAAGTGATGATCACACTAAGGTTGTGTGTCACTTCAAAGTGAAACAACGGTTGTGTTGAAGGAAAAAAAGAAAACCTTCTTTAGATCTATAAAATATAATCAGAAAAGTTTGCAAGCTTTGCAACTTCTTTACCACATCTGTTCTGTAGATGTTGAGTGTATTTGCTGCAGGCAAACAGGCCACTGTGCCATCAAACGTAGCCACTGTGCCATCAATTGTCGCCACTGTGCCATCAAACGCAGCCACTGTGCCATCAAGTGCAGCCACTGTGCCCTTCAAACTCAGCCACTGTGCCATTAATTGTCGCCACTGTGCCATCAAATGCAGCCACTGTGCTGTCAATTGTCGCCACTGTGCCATTAATTATGACCACTGTGCCATCAAACGCAGCCACTGTGCCATCAAACGCAGCCACTGTGCCATCACACGCAGCCACTGTGCCATCACACGCAGCCACTGTGCCATCAATTGTCGCCACTGTGCCATCAATTGTAGCCACTGTGCCTATCAAACTCAGCCACTGTGCCATCAATTGCGGCCACTGTGCCATCAAATGCAGCCACTGTGCCCATCAAACTCAGCCACTGTGCCATCAAATGCAGCCACTGTGCCATCAAACGCAGCCACTGTGCCATCAAACGCAGCCACTGTGCCATCAAATGCAGCCACTGTGCCATTAATTATGACCACTGTGCCATCAAACGCAGCCACTGTGCCATCACATGCAGCCACTGTGCCATCAATTGTCGCCACTGTGCCATCAATTGTCGCCACTGTGCCATCAATTGTCGCCACTGTGCCATCAATTGTCGCCACTGTGCCTATTAAACTCAGCCACTGTGCCTATCAAACTCAGCCACTGTGCCATCAAATGTAGCCACTGTGCCATCAAATGTAGCCACTGTGCCTATCAAACTCAGTCACTGTGCCATCAATTGCAGCCACTGTGCCATCAAATGCAGCCACTGTGCCCATCAAACTCAGCCACTGTGCCATCAAATGCAGCCATTGTGCCCATCAAACTCAGCCACTGTGCCATCAAATGCAGCCACTGTGCCATCAAACGCAGCCACTGTGCCATCAAACGCAGCCACTGTGCCATCAAATGCAGCCACTGTGCCATCAAACGCAGCCACTGTGCCATCAATTGTCGCCACTGTGCCATCAATTGTCGCCACTGTGCCATCAATTGTCACCACTGTGCCATCAATTGTCACCACTGTGCCATCAATTGTCACCACTGTGCCATCAATTGTCACCACTGTGCCATCAATTGTCACCACTGTCTATTCAACTGCCACCAGTTTGCCCCATCAAATACCGCCAGTTTGCCCCATAAAATTCTACCAGTTTCCAGCGTAAAAAATGCTGCCAGATTGCCCCCCCCACCTGGCACTTACCTTTCTCGAGTCAGCCATCCTCCTCCACGCTCCCTCGATGTCTTCTCCCGCCCTCGATGTCGCTTCAGACAATCAGGTGACCGGTAAACAGACCCGGCGAACCTGATTGGCTGAGATGCGTGTCAGTGTTAACAAGGGAACGCACACCCTGTGCACCCCCTGGTTAACCATTTGGATGCCGATTAGAGCCCACAGGAGAAAATATTTACACAAATGCGAGGGGTGTACTTACTTTTGTGAGGTACTGTAAATGCTTGATTTTTGGATTCATTTGTGTCGTAGCTATTAATGGTATTGGTTATAGAGCTGGAGTTCTGAAAACATAGAATTAATTAATAATAATTAATGTACCGTATATACTTGAGTATAAGCCGAGTTTTTCAGCACATTTTTTTGTGCTGAAAATGCCCCCCTCAGCTTATTACTCGAGTCACCTTTTCGTGCCTGATCTCCCGGGAATTTGGGGACCCGGTACCGGCCGGCCGTAGGTCCCCTGGACAATGGGGGGCTGCTGCGAATTGAGAAGCAGGGGGTGCCGCCGCTGATTGAGAAGCAAGGGGGCATGCGTGCTACGAATTGGGGGGGTTTCCCTGGGAAACCTCTGAGCCCTTTAATAATAATAAAAAAAAAAAATATATATATATATATATATGTATATATATATACACACATACACACATACACACACAAAAAAAATATATAAAAAAAGGGGGAGGGCTTTAATAAAAACAAAAAATAAATAAAAAATAAATATATAAATAAATTAAAACTTAAAAAAGAAAGAAAAAGGGGGGGTTGCCATCCGGGGCCCTTTAATAAGAAGAAAAAAAAAAAAGAAAAAATATATATAAACAAAAATATATTTTTTTTATAAAAAAGGGGGGGCCTTTAATAAAAACAAAGAATAAAAAAATATATACAAATTAAATTAAAACTTTTTTTAAAAAAAAGAATGAAAAAAAGTTGCCATCTGGGGCCCTGGGGACCTCTGGGCCCTTTAATAATAATAATAATAAAAAAAAAATGTATATATATATATATATATATATATATATATATATATATATATACAAAAAAAATATTTTTACAAAAAAAGGGGGGGGGGGGCATTAATAAAAACAAAAAATAAATACAAAATAATTATATAAAACAAATTAAAACTTTTTTTTTTTATAAAAAAAGAATAAAAAAAGGGGGTTTGCCATCCGGGGCCCTGGAATCTCTGGGTCCTTTAACTAGATGCCGAATGCCCGCCGTCATATTACTGCGGGACGGTGGCTCTGCTGGGCGAGAGCCCGTAGCTATACGTCTGCTCTTTAGCGGCCGCTAGGGGGCACCCGCGATCGCTCGTTACAGAGCGGGGAACGGGAGCTTTGTGTGTAAACACAAAGCTCTCGTTCCTGTCAGTGGGGGAAACAATACAATGTATAAACAGATGATCAGTGATTTTCCCTAGTGAGGCCACCCCCCCCCCCCCATACAGTTAGAACACATCAGAAACACACTTAACCCCTTCCCTGCCCCCTAGTGTTAACCCCTTCACTACCAGTGGCATTTTTATAGTAATCCAATGCATTTTTATAGCATTGATCGTGATAAAAATGCCAATGGCCCCAAAAATGTGTGAAAAGTGGCCGAAGTGTCCACCATAATGTCGCAGTACTGAAAAAAAATGCTGATCGCCGCCATTACTAGTAAAAAAAAAATGAATAAAAATGCCATAAAACTACCTCCTATTTTGTAAACGCTAGAACTTTTGCGCAAACCAATCAATGAACGCTTATTGCAATTTTTTTTAACAAAAAATATGTAGAAGAATACGTATCGGCCTAAACTGAGGATTTTTTTTTTTTTTTATATATATATATATATTTTTGGGGGATATTTATTATAGCAAAAAGTAAAAAATATATAATATTTTTTTTTTAAATCGTCGCTCTATTTTTGTTTATAGCGCAACAAATAAAAACCGCAGAGGTGATCAAATACCACCAAAAGAAAGCTCTATTTGTGGGAAAAAAAGGACGCCAATTTTGTTTGGGAGCCACGCCGCACGACCGCGCCATTGTCAGTTAAAGCGACGCAGTGCCGAATCACAAAAAGTGCTCTGGTCATTGGACAGCAATATGGTCCGGGGCTAAAGTAGTTAATAAAAACAAAAAAATATATATGTATAAAAAAGGGGGGTTGCTATCCGGCCCCCCCCCCCCTGGGTACCTCCGGGCCTCTTACAGGTGTACTGCCTGTACCCCCCCTGATGGCGGCCCTGATTGGCACAGTGGGGCATGGGCACAGAGAGGCAAAGTGCGGTACAGTGAGGCATGCAGATGGACACCCTAGGCTTATACTCGAGTCAATAATTTTTACCAATTTTTTGTGGTAAAATTAGGTGCCTCGGCGTATTTTCGGGTCAGCTTATACTCGAGTATATGAGAAGAATGTTGACTTTATTCATTTTTATTTACAGTGGTGGATGACGCCGGTAATGATTAGTGTTGAGCAGAATATGCCATATTCGATTTCGCGATATATCTCGAATATATAGTCGAATATTCGAGATATATTCGCTAAATACGAATATTCGTGATATATTTTGGAAATGAAATCATTGCGAATTTTCGCGATCGCGAATGCGAATGCGAATTGCGAATTGCGAATGCGAATTGCGAAATTTCGAGAAATGCGGAATGGAGCACTCTGATTGGCTCAGAATATTCGTGATATATTACAATACACAATAATTTCGAATATTCGAGAAATGCGGAAGGAGCACTCTGATTGGCTCAGAATATTCGTGATATATTACAATACACAATAATTGCGAATATTCGGCAAATGCGGAAGGAGCACTCTGATTGGCTCAGAATATTCGTGATATATTACAATACACAATAATTGCGAATATTCGAGAAATGCGGAAGGAGCACTCTGATTGGCTCAGAATATTCGTGATATATTACAATACACAATAATTGCGAATATTCGAGAAATGCGGAAGGAGCACTCTGATTGGCTCAGAATATTCGTGATATATTACAATACAAAATAATTGCGAATATTCGAGAAATGCGGAAGGAGCACTCTGATTGGCTCAGAATATTCGTGATATATTACAATACAAAATAATCGCGCGATATCGCTATTGCCGAATAATCGCATTGCGATTTTTCGGGAATATAAAATGAGCGCTGCAGCTACTCGGCCCAAGGTCTCTAATCATACCAGCAATGCTTTTAGACGTCGATGGGGATCTCTAGGATGTGATCTGTTCTAAAAAAAAAATAAAAAAATACGAATATTCGAAATAGCGAATATTCGCCGCGATATTCGCGTTATTCGCGAATACTCGAATATGCAATATTCGTAGCGAATATTCGCAATGCGAATATTCGTGAGCAACACTAGTAATGATGACCAATGTGGAACATCTATTATGGTAGATTAATGGGGTTCTCCAGTAGAAATCAGTCGTATATCTTCTATAACGCGCTCTTCTCTGGACTGCTAAAGCTCTCTAAAGGTAATGGGTTACTGGAAAGAAATGATACAACTTTGTACAGAGCAAACTTACTACATCAATTTTCTATGTCACGCCGGCAACATTGTAACAGAACTAACAGTAAGATACTTAAGATTGACCAGAACATAGAAGGTAGAAAATAATATCATACCGAGCTCTTTTGAATACCTGCGGTTTTCCATACATATCTACAAGTGTGTCCTGCGATTCCCCTATAGAGAATAATTATTTCTTCCATCCCTTTAGGTACGACCACCGAATACCCGCTGGTAACCATCATACCGGCTGCCCTCAAGTTTTTATTGATTTCCGACTTGCTGATGGCTTCCTCATTACCCCACCCCCTAGTAAGTATCCGCCATTGTTTGTTTTTTTTTTTCAATCTGTTGATGCAAAACTCTGAAGGATAACGTTTTCCATTTTGTCGTGGGCGAAAAGTAACCGGCTTAACCACTTAAGACCCGGACCAATATGCAGGTAAAGGACCAGGCCACTTCTTGCGATTGGGTACTGCGCCGCTTTAACTGACAAATGCGCGGTCGTGCGACGTGGCTCCCAAACAAAATTGGCGTCCTTTTTTCCCCACAAATAGAGCTTTCTTTTGGTGGTATTTGATCACCTCTGCGGTTTTTATTTCTTGTGCCAAAAACAAAAATAGAGCGACAATTTTGAAAAAAAAAAAACATTTTTTTTTTACTTTTTCCTTTAATAAATATCCCCCAAAAATATATAAAAAAAACTTTTTTTCCCTCAGTTTAGGCCGATACATATTCTTCTACATATTTTTGGTAAAAAAATCGCAATAAGCGTCTATTGATTGGTTTGCGCAAAATTTATGGCATTTACAAAATAGGGGATAGTTTTATGGCATTTTTAATATAATTTTTTTTTTTTACTAGTAATGGCGACACATCGGACAATTTTGACACATTTTCGGAACCATCATTTTCACAGCGAAAAGTGCTATAAAAATGCACTGATTACTGTGAAAATGACAATTGCAGTTTAGGAGTTAACCACTAGGGGGCGCTGTAGGGGTTAAGTGTGACCTCATGTGTGTTTCTAACTGTAGGAGTGGCGGGGCTGGACGTGTGACGTCAGTGATCGTCATTCCCCTACATCAGGGAACAGACGATTACTGATATTGCCACAGGAGCTGAAGAACGGGGAGAGGTGAGTGTAAACACACCTTCCCCATTCTTCAGCTCCTGTGACCGATCACGGGACACCGACGGCGATCGGGTCCCGCGGGTGTGGTCACGGAGCTTCGGACCGGGTCGTGTGTGTGCGGCGTGCGTGTGCGACCCACCACTGGGCTCTTAAAGGCGACGTACCTGTAGGTGCCTGTGCCCAGCCGTGCCATTCTGCCGACTTATTTCGGCGTTAGGAGATCCTTAAGTGGTTAATGTACAGTATATAATGTTATTATTAACCACTTCCATACTGGGCACTTTCACCCCTTTCCTGCCCAGGACAATTTTCAGCTTCCAGCGCTGTCACACTTTGAATGACAATTGCATGATCATGCAACGCTGTACCCAAACTAAATTTTAATAATTTTTTTCCCACAAATAGAGCTTTCTTGTGATGGTATTTGATCACCTCTGCGCTTTTTATTTTTTGTTAAACAAACTAAAAAACACCCACATTTTTGATTTAAAAAAAAAGACATTCTCATACCGCGTACACTCAACAGCAATGCGGATAGAGAGATAGAGAGATAGATAGATAAAACATAATTTTTTACACATTGCAATGCTACAGATAAATAATAGGTCACATTTTAAATTTCATGAACTGGAATCTCAGGGGTCGGGCATTCCTTCCTCATGTTTCTTTGATCACTGCACTAATGATAAACTTCCATTTATATATATATATATATATATATATATATATATATATACTGTATATATATATATACTGTATATATATATATATATATTCAATTTTTGTTTACATATACTGTATGTGCTGCCACTAACTAAATAAATCCAAAAATCTAAGTTTTATTGCAGATGTACATGCTTTTTTATTATTTATTTTATCTTGTTAAAAAGCATTAATAAAATATTCTATTCTATTAATGTGCATTCGGGTGAACAATATGCTGGAAAAAGGGGGAGGGTGGGAAAGGTGAACATTCCTTGGCAAAGGAAGGTGTTTGGCATTTAAGAATGGTGATATTAAGATGTAAACCTTATCTGAGTGACATTTACTTAACCAGTTCAGCTGTCACACCTGTACACCCCCCTATGGTCGAAGCAATTTTTATATTTCTGCTTTAGGCTTTTTTTATCCATCAGTAACATTATCAATGCTTTCCTTAACCACTTCAGCCCCGGACCGTATTGCTGGTCAATGACTGGGCCACTTTTTGCTATTCGGCACTGCATCACTTTAGCTGACAATTGCACGGTCGTGCAACGTGGCTCCCAAACAAAAAGTTTTCCCCACAAATAGAGCTTTCTTTTGGTGGTATTTGATCACCTCTGCGGTTTTTATTTTTTGCGCTATAAACAAAAATAGAGCGACAATTTTGAAAAAAAATCAATCATTTTTTACTGAAATAAATATCTCCAAAAATATATAAACAAAATGTTTTTCCTCAGTTTAGGCCAGTACGTATGCTTCTACATAGTTTTCATAAAAAAAATCACAATAAGCGTTTATTGATTGGTTTGCACAAAAGTTATAGCGTCTACAGGGAATAGTTTTATGGCATTTTTATATTTTTTTTTACTAGTAATGGCGGCGATCAGCGATTTTTATCAGTACTGCGACATTATGGAGGATACTTCGGACACTTTTGACACATTTTTTAAACCATTGGCATTTTTATAGCGATCAGTGCTACAAAAATGCATTGATTACTATGAAAATGCCACTGGCAGGGAAGGGGTTAACACTAGGGGGTGAGGAATTATGTTCCCTGGGTGTGTTCTAACTGAAGGGGGTGGGACTGACATGGGGAAATGACAGATCGCTGTTCATATATTGTATGAACAGACGATCAGGCATTTCTCCCCCTGACAGGACCGGGAGCTGTGTGTTTACACACACAGCTCCCGGTCCTCGCTCTGTAACGATTTCATCAAGCAGTGATTTTAATAATGCTTAAAGTGAAACAATAAAAGTGAAATATTCCTTTAATGAAATATTATGCCTAGGGGGGTGACTATAGTATGCCTGTAAAGTGGCACATTTTGCCCATGTTTAGAACATTCCCGCAGCAAAATTGCATTTTAAAAGAAAAAAACGTAATTAAAAATTGCTTGCGGCTGTAATGAATTGTCGGATCTCTGTAATATACATAAAAAAAATCTTAAAGCGGATGTCCACTCAAAAAAATATATTAAAAGCCATTATGTACAAATACTGCAGCTGCTGACTTTTAATATTAGGACACTTACCTGTCCCGGAGTCCAGCGGTGTCCGCAGCAGAGGATGATCGATCGCTCGTCACCCTGCTGCTCCCCCCTCCATCCACGGTGAGGGAACCAGGAAGTGAAGCGCTCCGGCTTCAGTGCCTGGTTCCCTACGGCGCATGTGCGAGTTGCGCTGCACCCACCGATTGGCTCACGTTGTGTGCTGGGAGCCGAGTGTTCCCAGCACACAACGGGGGACGGACGGGATGTGGCAAAAAAAAAAACGTTATTTGCCCGAGACATGTGGCCGGAAGTGGGTGCAGATACCTGCCTTTAGACAGGTATCTGCACCCCCCTCCCCCCTGAAAGGTGTCAAATGTGACACCGGAGGGGGGAGGGTTCCGATCAGCGGGACTTCACTTTAGGGTGGAGCTCCACTTTAAAAAACTGAATAGGTTTCCAGTCCATACAAGGCCCCTCAGGAAATGGGCCGGATGCATGAATAGGGGGTGGCGGCCGTGGACTGGAAAGGGCATAGGGGTGGCAGCCTTGGATAGAGGGGGGCGGCACTCCGGTGCCCCTAATGGATGGGCGGCCACTGCTGAATACACATAAAAGTAGGCAAACAGGAGCTCAAAGAACTAGGAAGTTGATTCGACAATGCGAGCTGCACTGAGCATGTGTTATATAGGGAAACAATTGGTGGGCCGGGAACTGATGGAGGGAAAGGAAATATAAAACCTACATAGGTGAGGAATCAAATGAGTAGGAGAAGCGCTGCAGCAAGGAGGTAAGAATTACACAGGCAGGAAATTGCAGGCTAAATCATGACATGAAGTTTAGACATGTGCATTCATTTTTTGTCCGAATGCATGTCAGACATAAAAAATGCTTTATTTTCGTTTTCGTTTACAACAGTCCGATATAGATAGGAGATTCGACCAGTGGCGGTCTGTCCATAGAGGGCGCTGGATCGCCGCCCCCTCTGGCTCTCACCACCACTGAGTCTATTCAGATGGTCGGCGCTCATGTCCAGCCATCTGAATAACGCCAGCTGGTTGGCTGTACAGAAATGTCTATCAGAGCCAACAGCTCTGATAGGCTTTCCCAGACTGTACGCCCCTTGGATAAGATGACAGGCGTCTCAGCCAATCAGGTTGGCCGGTTCTGGCTACCGGTAACCTGATTGGCTGAGACGCCTGTCAGTCATCTAGGGCGGGAGAAGACATTGTGGGACGTGGATGCCTGACTCCAGTAAAGGTAAGTGCAGGGCGGGGGGGTGAAGGGAGCAATTTACAGGGCAAAAAAAGTTCAAAATAGTAGGGAACGGGAAAACAGAAAAGCACTCACATATAGCCAACATCCGAAATATTGAATTAAAAAGAAACTACTACACAAGGTAGTGGCAAGGCAGACTTTTTAAGGCAATCACAGGGACATAGGGATTAAGAAAAATACTGAGGGCCAGATTCACGAAGAGCCTAACTGTCACTTTAAGCCGGCGTTTCTGTTTTCTATAACCAGAAAACAAGAAACGCCGGGTTGGAGTTCCGATGCGATCGGCGTAATTGAATTTCGCCATCGCATCGTTACTTCAACTTAAAAATGGCGCCGTTCCCGCCGATTTACTCTCAAAAAATATGCTAATGAGCGGAAATCGGCAATTCACAATCTTTTTCGGGCGCGACGCAGTGACTTTATGACGTTTCCGGAAGCGATACGCGCGTATAGATAAAGCAGCCCCCTAGTGGAGTATCCTATGTTAGGTATAGCCGTCGTCATCGCGTCAGAAAAGAAACAAATCGCGTCGTTTGCGTAAAACATTCATGAATGGGGACGTGACGTCATTGACGTTCACTGACAGAACTTGGAGCATGCGCACTGGGATGCATTGACACTTGACGCATGCGCAGTACGTTCGCCGCGGGATCGCGCATAGTTAGAATACTACACGCCCCGTACCCGCCCAATTTGAATTCCGCTGGCTCATTTGCGATGCGCTGCCGCAACTTTAGGAGCAAGTGCTTCATGAATAACAGCACTTGCTCCTAAAATTTCTGCAGCGCAACGCAAATGAGATGCGTTACTCCAGAGCAAAGATGCTCCCATCTACCTGAATCTGGCCCTAAATGTAATTACAAAATTTACAGGGCACAGTGGGGACAATTGGCACAGTGGTGAAAATGGATGATACAGTGGCTGGTTTAATGGCATGGGCACAGTGGTGACAATAGATGGCACAGTGGCTGGTTTAATGGCATGGGCACAGTGGTGACAATGGATGACACAGTGGCTGGTTTAATGGCATGGGCACAGTGGTGCGAATTGATGGAACAGTGGCTGCATTTGATGGCATGGCACAGTGGTGCAAATTGATGGCACGTCGGCTGCGTTTGATATCATGGCACAGTGGCTGCATTTGGGCACAGTGAGACTGCAATTTTATTTTTCCTTTGCGCCCCCCCAAAACATGTAGTCCCGAGATTATTCTACATAGAGAGGAAAGATTGGACATTATAGAGACAGTGTTGGGGGAGACCATTCGACATGAACGACGAAGATTTGACGAAGCAGCGAAAAACGCACACACGTTGGATCTGTCATTGAAGGCTTATGGTGTCCGTCAAAAGTTCTAAGAAGATTTGACAAGCAGCTAAACTGTACGATGCCGCAATCATACATTTCCGGTCAAATTCTCGGCCCATAGGCTAAAGAAGAATACGACTGTTGGTTGACTAGTAATAATAATTAATAAATATAATTATTACTAGTGTCAGACAACATTAGAATTCTACTATAGATTGCGGGTGGAACATTCAACCGGAAATGTACGATTGCGGCGTCGTACAGTTTAGCTGCTCCGTCGAATCTTCTTAGAACATTCGATAGACACCATAAGCCTTCAATGACAGATTCAACCTTAATTCATTTGGATTTTCGGACGAATGCATTTTTTTAACGAAACCAAATAAATAAAAAACGAATTTTGTGAGTAACTAAATAATTTTTTTTTCCGGACGAAAACAAAATTCCGAAATGAAATTTTTCAGTGTGCGCATGTCTAATGACGTTAGGACAGAACTGTAGGCTCAATACAACTGTGCTGTTTACAGAATGCAATAGCTCATGCTGAAATTGCCACAGAAACCCAAATTAGTCAGAGCATTGACTCCTCCCCCTCCCTCCCATTGTGCCCAGACAGCTTCACCCGATTGATCAAATAGTGACAGAACAAGGAGAACAAATAACGTCTAAGTTAATTTACAGCATGTCGACTATAGCTTTGCTCAGTGCATGCAGGGCAGCCATCACAAATTGTGGGGCCCCTTACACAGCTTTAGGCAGGGCCCCCCTGGAGCAGACAGAGAACCGGGGGTGGGGCCCTCCTCTCTCCTGTCATGAGTGAGATGATAAGCGGGGGGGGGGGGGGGTTGTGGTAACGAAAGTGTCAAGTCTTCTCGTCTCTCTCCTCTCCTGCTGCGAGTCAATGGCAGTCAGCATATTTACAGCCTGACAAGCTTATATAAAGCGAAAAATACCATATATACCCAAGTATAAGCCAAGGACCTAATTTTACCACAAAAAAATGGGAAAACATATTGACTCGAGTATAAGCCTAGGGTGGGAAATGCAGAAGCCACTGTAAGCAGAGAAGGTCAAAAATGCCCATTTGCACGCCTTACTGTGCCCATTGCAACCTCACTGTGCCATACCTCACTGTGCCCATTGCAGTCTCACTGTGCCATACCTCCCTGTGCCCATTGAAACCTCACTGTGCCCATTGCAGTCTCACTGTGCCATACCTCACTGTGCCCATTGAAACCTCACTGTGCCCATTGCAGTCTCAATGTGCCATACCTCACGGTGCCCATTGCAGTCTCACTGCCATACCTCACTGTGCCCATTGAAACCTCACTGTGCCCATTGCAGTCTCACTGTGCCCAAAAACCTGAATTCTTGACAGGCGTCCATTTTTTAAAAGTCGCAAATTCCTCCTGGCGTTCCGTTCCATGATAGGCATTTGACACTGTGTTCTGCCCATCACGGAGGTCCTCTCATCCTCGGAATCAGTTTCTCAGCAGACACTATGTTTAGTGTTCCGCCAATCACGGACATTCTTTCATCCTCGCACAAGAGGACGTCCGTGATTGGCAGAACACTGAACACAGTGTCTGCTGGGAAACTGTCCGAGGATGAGAGGACCTCCGTGATAGGTGGAACACAGTGTCAAATTCCTATCATGGAACAGAACACCACCAGAAAGTAAAAAATGGACGCCTCTCAAGAATTCAGGTACTCGGGCACAGTGAGACTGCAATGGGCACAGTGTGGCACAGTGAGACTGCAATGGGCACAGTGAGACTGCAATGGGCACAGTGAGACTGCAATGGGCACAGTGAGGTATTGAAATAGAATTACTAAAACTCTTTGATTAATTAATTAATTAATCTCCTGACAAACTCAGGGGAGGCTAGCATTGTCCTACTGCAAAAAAGAAAAAGACCAAGGATGCTTGCTAGTAGAGAAAAAGGAAAGGAATGAATGGCCGAGCTCAGCTAGTCCCTGTTTTATTAAACATACACAATCTTTTAATTGGCTCACATTATACAGATACACACCCTCACATGATAAAAACACACCCAGTTCCCTCCCATCCAACCATTGACACACCCCACATACTCCCTCATCCACGCCCCTTATCTACGCCTACTAAAAGCACATGTCTAGCTCTTTGTTTAAAGTTCTTATAAGGGGATCCTTATCCAGGTTTCCAAGGGTCTGACGTATAAAACATGGAACAGTCCAAGATGCAAGGGGAGATTCATGTTTAGAAAAAATGTCCTTGCTTAAATCAGTCCTTCAATATTTGCCAAATAAGGTGGAACAGTCCAGCCTGGCTTCTCTTGACCAAAAACTCCTTCAATGATTGCAGACAAGAAGTTGGGGGGGGGGGGGGGTTTGGCTTTCTCTTGCAAACTTTCTTCACAGATGGGGGATGGGACGGACACATTTGTAACATGAGGGTAAAATGGAGAGGAAATGGCTTTTAAACAAACAGCTCTCCTTTGTATTTTCAATGCTCGTTCATAATCTTCGTTAACACATAGCGGATTCTTCATTTCAAACAGATGTGTAGTCGTATCTTTTAGAACAATATCTGGACATATATTTTCAAGGAACATACACACTCCATTTCAAATGGTAACTTTTACAAGGTAATATCTAAGTGGCTCTTATTCATAACACAAAAATATTAATTTTCCATATTCACATCCATCACAGTATGGCACAGTGAAACTGCAATGGGCACAGTGAGACTGCAATGGGTACAGTGAGATTTCAATGGGCACAGTGAGGTATAGCACAGTAAAAGAAATGCCTATCATGGAACGGAACGCCAGGAGGAAGCCACGACTTTTAAAAAAATGGACGCTCTCAAGAATGCAGGTACAATCACTCGAGTATAATCCAAAGGGAGCATCTTCAGCTCTAAAAAAAAGGGCTGAAAAACTTGGCTTATATACGGTAATATTATAGAATTCGCAAATGGAACAGCCAGCTGCCAGCCAGCTGCAGAAAACAAATGCCAGGATTAATTTTATTTATACATCGTTACGGTCTCCCATGGCACCGTACAAAGTAAAAATGGAAATTAGACCGCTAATTGCAAAATTCTTAATTTTGACCGGACTGTAGCATCGCTCGCTCTAAGTTTTTTTCTCCTACCGGCTAAGAATATTCCAGCGGCAGTCTTCGGAGAGAACCCGCTTGCTCTGCCCTCCTTGTTGATTGGCCCTCTGCCATCCCGCTCACCCTCATCCCTTCCCCTCTCTTGCTGATTTATCAGCTTTAATTTAGTCAATAGCAGGTTCCTCACAATCATACGACTCCCCCCATGGCTGTGATAAGGCACAGAACTCTAACCGCCATTGTAAAACAGCCCAGTAAGTATCAAAGCTTTTTTGAGTCTTAACTGTGGGGCACGTCCTGGCAAGCCTTCTGAAATCGCAAGTTGCCTTTTTACAAAGCCCCAGCCTCCCTTGTCTCAGCAGTGTCCCATCACCACCGGCCAATGTCAGATCTTCTCCAAACATGAAAACTGTTTTTCTTTCCTCTCGACAAGCTGCGTGAACGCCTCTCCCTTCATCATGACATGGCTCCAAACATTTCAAACTGTGACACTTTAATTACTGCCAGCCTAAAGAGGTGCCATAGAAAAAGAGCTGCTGTTAAATCCCAAAAACCCGGGGGAAGATTTAGCTGTCCAATATTTTTATTTTATTTGTTTTGCTTGTTTAACTGCAAATTGTGTATCTCATATTAGCTTGCAGTTTTGTTTTTCAATTTTGTTGAGCTCTTTTTTTTTCTTAAATGTTGGAGCTGTTGTAATGAGCCATACTGAAGTTTATAAGAGTAGCATTTCTTTTTCTATAAAGCCCAGTTGTCACGTCACCTGAGGCCAGGGTGACAGATGCACACCGTTGGGTCAGGAGTGCACTGCTATAATCGTGGACCCTACGGCTGACTGCTGCATTTGGAACCCTGGGTGGTGCGGGAAGGCATGTGCACTGGGGCACCAACTCGAATCCCACAGGGTGCTAGAATGTGAGATTCCCCAGGGTGCAGAGTCTAAGAGCCAGCTGGTGTTCACCAGAGCCTCTAGTGGTGAGGATGGACTTTGCTGCAGCTGACTTCAGGTCGCGGCCCCTAGGGTCTCCCAGCTCACGCTCACGGTAGGCTATAGAAGGATAAGCGGACAAAGATAACGGTGAACAAGCCAAAGGTTTGGATTGCCCCCCCTGACTTTTTTTGGAAAAAAGTTGTATCTGGTGCACCTAGCAGTGGTGTGACACTTCAATTTTCAACTAAAAAGTATTGAACGTTCACTCAATTTTAACCCTGGTGGAAATTGCCCCAAGGACAAATAGAGAAGGTAAAAATCCCCAATGTGGGCACAAACGGCATTAAAATGTAACAGTAGTTGTAACCTGTAACGGTCACCACCATTTATGATCTTCCATCCACCCAAGACAAGACAGCTTAACAGACACTCTGACAATCCCCGACACGATCCATTCCCCAGAATTAAGACGAGACAAGCTCTTTTCTCGTTCTTTTTTCAAATGTATGAACGAACACTTTTAATGGTACCTTAGCTTTCTTATATACAGTACAAACATTTTACAGTGATAATGAAACTCTCCACCCCCCTCATCACACAATGGGGGGGGCTTCAATACACCTTCAGATGGGCTAATTACTAATCATTATCCAGACATTTTGGCACCGTTTTACATGACCTAATTACTACACCTATTATCCATAGAATTCACACAAAACAGCATCACACAATGAGTTCCCCTCAATACACATCTTAGACAGACGTTCTTACTCTGCGACAAGTTGAAACATAATTGACATGTTAACCCACTCAATTAACACCTCAAAGTTAGACACCTGACCATTAGTACAATAGACACAACACAGTATTCAATCAGGTAAACTTAATTAGCATTTCAACAGCCTGTTACACAGAGGAATGAGTCACTGTACTTTTGACCTGTTTGGGTCAAAATAAACCACTTGTAATATTCCAAGATATCCTGCAAACATGAATCATCATTAATGTCCCATCTTATGTAATCCGAGATATAATTTCTCAGTCACCCTATGCCCCTATCGGACATAGGGTGACCCTAGACCATGGGTCTTCAAACTACGGCCTTCCAGTTGTTCAGGAACTACAATTCCCATCATGCCTAGTCATGTCTGTGAATGTCAGTGTGTTACAATGCCTCATGGGATGTGTAGTTCTACAACATCTGGAGGGCCATAGTTTGAGGATCCCTGCCCTAAACCCAAGAGTCATTGGTGAAGCTGGCACAGAAGTACCCCGCACCCTTCAAAAGTCTCTGGGTGTCACGGGTCATCCCGTTACATAACCCTTCCCCACTCCTTTTCAAAATGATAAAAAAAGTATCAAACACATTTCAGGGGCCCAAGTACATCTAGTGCTGATGAAGGGGAAACTTTTGGTCCCCCCAAAATGTGTGTTGTCTACCTCTTGGATCGCCGTCCTGACTTTTATTGGAATAAAGGTGTACGTGGTCCTCTTAGCAGTGGTAAGGTGGTACAATTTCCAATTAAAAGGTTTTGGATTTAACCCTGGTGACAAATGCCCCTAGGGCAGCCATTCTCAACCAGGGTTCCGTGGAACCCTAGGGTTCCTCCAGAGGTGGCTAGGGGTTCCTTGAGCTGTGGCTGATTTACCTCTTGTTTGATGATGCCTACATAGTTCAGAGCCAATTCCACTTGGAGGAGCCAGTAGTATTACACCAATGATCTTCATAGTTCTCTGTAAGGGGGGCATTCTTACCACTACTGTAAAAAAAGGGCATTCTTCTTACTGATCCCCAATGAATGGGTTTTATCAGGGGTTCCCCGAGACCTGAAAATTATTTTTAGGGTTCCCCAGCGGTAAAAAGGTTGAGAAAGGCTGCCCTAGGGCAAAAAGAATGAATTTTGAATTTCCCCAGTGTGGACACAAATAGCTATAAAATCTGATGGCGGTTGTAACCATTCAGCACTTAATCCAAAATGAAGAAAAAAAAAAAAAGTTTTCTGTAGATACATTTTAAAAACAACCATGGATTCTATGGCCAAGTGGTATCGCTAGCATTGAAATAAAAGAAATGAAAAAAAGCGTAAAATGTAATAGAAAATTGACAAATGAACCATTTTATGTGGTTCACACATTTCAAGTCGTTTTGCTGTATCAGTATTTCCATATAGCACCAAATGACCTCATTAAATGACATTCTTCTATAATATAATAGTGTAGCCACAATGTACAAATAACATCTCGTGTAATGATTATTTTTTTTCTGTAAAAACAAGTATTATTGCTTAACAAAGATCCTAATTTAAGATTAAAAAGTTGTTTTAGTAACGAATCCTGGGGATATCGATCCCGGCGCAGCTTTAATTTCCCCGTTCTCTGGCGTTTACCCGATGGGAGGTGAAGGATTTTATTGATCACATGACAGGAAGCTGAAGCATTGGCCGTTTGCTGTCCATATTTAATAGATAATAAATATCAGCTGCTTACAATTACTCGTTGTGCAGTCTTAGGGGTAAAGTTCCTGTCTGCTGTTAGCATTCAGGATATTTCCCGATAACATTTCTGCTACTGCTTGGAACTTATGGCTGCTGATTAAATTAGTAAGAATAAAAGGAAGATGTTCTGTTGAAGGGCACTATTTTAGGGTTAAAATGCGTCAGTTATATATTTTCATGTTAAATCCATGCATTGTTTTTTTTTCTATTGAAAAGCCTGTGGCGTGCAAAACACAACCCAACAAAACTTCACCCGGTGCAGGAAAAAATGTGCACACACATAAAGAGTGAAACACAAAAAACTGCGACGGGTGCCATCGTCAAATGGCCCTCCGAAAAGGGCCCAGCTCTGATCCCCCGGGGCGTTAGGCTCCTGACAGGCAAAAGAGTTACAGTGGTCCAAGCAGCCGAAGCCACGAGGACAGCACTAAGGTCCATGCAGCCGAAGCCACATGACCTAACATCCTCAGAGGGACTGCCGAGACAGAACCCTCCTCGGTGAGGCTCCCCCGAAGGGAGACCCCATGAGAGCAGGCGAACTAAGCCAGAAGGCCATGTCCACCCACTCCCAAGACTTTCAGAGCCGGCCCGAGGACCAGCACCCTACTCGCCACACTAAAAGTGCAAGCACCAAACAAAAAAAGTGACAAAACATGACAGACAGGGGAAAAAATAAAAAAGAAAGTGGGGGGAAAGGAAGGTGGGAATGGTGAGGGGAAAGTGGCCACCGTGCAATACGATGGCCGGCCCTCCGGCCAGGAACAAAAATTCCTCTGGTCCTAGCCAAAAGGCTCGGCCCTAGAGGCAGGTGTCAAAAAGGTGTGTGTGGAGATATGTGACCTAAGGTGTCACACGTTGAGTGCCCCTCTCAAAACAATGTATGGCAACCCTGGACTGCCACTCCAGGGGCACTATCTCCACAGGCTTTTCAACGGACCCTGACCCCCGGTTCGGACCGGCAGCACCCTTCCCAGCCAGGAAGGTAGGAGAAGAGGTTAGGGAGAGCCCACCTAAGCAGGCTACTACCCACAACCCCCATCTCTCCCACCTAATTACATTCGGGAAGTACTACCCGCCTCTCCCCGAAAGGATTAGCAAAGGTTCCCTCGCCGAACAACTGACTGGGGCAGACACCACCGGATCCAGGCCAAAGGCCAGGGTCACAGCCCTTCAGCTTCGACCTCATGCCTCTCTGCCCCGATCAGAAGGCTTTCGCCTCTACACCAAAAGGCTTAGCATCCGCCGACTGCCATCTCTTTCCCCCTCACCGGGTACTGGGGACAGTCAGCTTAGCACCAACCTATTGGCAACTGATAAGAACAGATACTACACTTGATCTTAGCCAAAAGGCCGAGAAGCGATGATGTTAAATCCATGCATGAGTCAATATAGTCAGTATAACACTTCCAGGTATTTATTATCTCTCATGGACCTCACAGAGTTTCCTGAACAATGCTTCATTCAGAGTCATGGCTAGGGATGAACTTCGTATTCGAGTCCAACTCATGTTCGACTCGAACATCGTATGTTCGATCGTTCTTCTAAATATGAACCAAACGGGTCGTTCGTGCCAAATTCGAGTGACGCGCCGCGGTCCATAATTCACTGCGGCATTGCTGGCTTATGATTGGCCAAGCATGCACTATGACCCGCATGCTTGGCCAATCACAGTGCTGTCAGTACAGAGAGCCGTAATTGGCCAAAGCCAGGGGGGCTTTGGCAAATTATGGCTCAGGGGGTTTAGTACACGCCCCCAACACTATAAAAGGCTGCCTGCAGGTCAGCCTTATGTAGTGTGTTGCAGCGGTGGTTAGAGAGAACAGAGAGAGACAGAGAGAGTGTCATTTTTTGCAGGCAGATAGAGCAGGCAGGCTAGTCAGTAATGGTACAGTGAGTAGAGGATATATATACATCCCAGGAGTTGTACATATATTTATAAACTGTATAGCTTAGATAGATCAGTTCTTCCTAATTTACTGGCAGGCAGGTGATTGTGCTATTTAACCACTTCAGCCCCAGAAGGTTTTACCCCCCTCCTGCCCAGGCGAAATTTCAGCTTTCGGCACTGCGTCGCTTTAACTGACAATTGCGAGGTCGTGCGGCGTGGCACCCAAACAAAATTGACGTCCTTTTTTTACCACAAATAGAGCTTTCTTTTGGTGGTATTTGATCACCTCTGTGGTTTTGATTTGTTGCGCTATAAACAAAAATAGAGCGACAATTTTGAAAAAAATTATATATTTTTTACTTTTTGCTATAATAGACATCGCCAAAAAAAATATATATTTTTTTCCTCAGTTTAGGCCGATACGTATTCTTCTACATATTTTTGGTAAAAAAAACCCGCAAAAAGCGTTTATCGATTGGTTTGCGCTAAATTTATAGCGTTTACAAAATAGGGGATAGTTTTATGGCATTTATTATTATAAAAATTTTTACTAATGGCGGCGATCAGCGATTTTTTATTTTCGTGACCGCAACATTATGGCGGACATCGGACAACTTTGACACATTTTTGGGACCATTGTAATTCTCACAGCAAAAATTGCTATAAAAATGCACTGGTTACTGTGAAAATGACAATGACAGTGAAGTGGTTAACCACTAGGGGGCGCTAAGGGGTTATGTGTGCCCTAAGGGAGTGATTTTTACTGTAGGGGGGTGTGGCTGTAGGTGTGATGTCACTGATCGCCATTCCCTAGATCAGGGAATATATAATGGAACAGATGATCACTGACACTGAAACTGTGAAGAACGGGGAAGTTGTGTTTACTTTCACCTCTCCCTGTTCTTCGGCGATCGGGTCCCGCGGCTCGGTCACAGAGCTTCGGACCGGGTTGTGCGCGCGACCCCGTGCCATTCTGCCGACGTATATTGGCGTGAAGGGGCCCTTAAGTGGTTAAAAGCAAAATGGAAGGATGAGGTAAGTGAAGGAGGACTGTACTAAGGTAAAGGAAGGTATTTAGGGGGGAAAAAATGTACCTTTACAACTAGGGCTGTGCAAATTAACTTTTAATTGATCGATTAATCTTTAATTTTTTTGATCGATCAAAATATTTTTGATCGATTAAAATTCTTTTCATTGGTACTCACCTCTCCGCCGGCTTCTGGGCCTTCAGGGAGTTCCGTCGGAGATCTGTGATGTCACGGCCACCAGCGGGGCTTTCCGTGTCCATCTAAAGGGCTCCTTTGCTGTGCCTTCATATCTGCATGCCGGCGGGACCTTACTATCTGTCACACTTCCCTCTATCACTTCCCTCTATCAACCTGGGATTATACACCCATCCACTGGGAGTTGTGATAGTTCCCTTCACTGGACATCTACATGCCGACGGACTGATGTTGACCTCTCCTCATCTAGATTCAGCAGTGGTATCGTTGTACACATTTTTATACCAGTATCATACTTTGCTACATTTTTTTATGACTACTTTTGGTACCATTTGGTATTACTCGCACCATTTTTACAGTTTATGTAGCTACATCTATTTTATCTCCAGTGCAATATTTATTTTGTTACCTACTTGAAGACTATAAAAGCTTTAATGCTATTCCCATCGAGCGCTGCCATTGTATGTGTTTTGTATCCTGCTATCCATTTTTCCAGTGGTTGGAGCTGCACTGGGAATCAGCCTGCAAGGAGATCAGCTAAAAGTAGTTGGATCTGTATGTGCGTTATAACTAACCAAAATTAGTCGATTAATCGATTAAAAAAATAAACGATTAATCGAACACAAAAATTTTGATCAGTAACAGCCCTATTTACAACCCCTTTAAGTGGTTAAACTACGTAGAGGGTTCTTTACTGTAAGAGTGGCAAGGATGTGGAATTTCCTTCCACAGGCGGTGGTCTCAGCAGGGGGCATCAATTGTTTAAAAAAACTATTCGATAAGCATCTGAACGACCACAACGTACATTGATATAAGATGTAATACTGACATATAATCACACACATAGGTTGGACTTGATGGACTTGTGTCTTTTTTCATCCTCACCTACTATGTAACAACACACAGTATCATTTATGAAATACATAAAACTGTTGGGGAATATAATCCAAAAACATAATAAATAACTATAAATGAAGACCAATGGGCCGATCTGTTTCATGGTGGCATCATCTCAGCCTTTGATCACCTGTTAGTGTTAAGTCTGCCACTCTAGGGCTCCGGACACCTACGGCGGCCCGTCTGTTTTTCCAGGAAGTGTTGAAGGTCTGTACCAATTTAGCCCTCAACCCTTTTAGTAGAGGAAGTTTTATGACCCTTTTAGTGCTATTGATCCGGCTATAGCTTGTAAAACAGCACTAATACCAATTGAACATACTGCCATTGGGAGCTAGTAAATGAGACTTCTTCTTGTTTATAAACTGAGTGAGATATTTTCAGAATGAAGACATATACATTATTTATTCGTAGCGTGTCTACTGTCTGTACTTCCCACCCATCGGTCACAGACGCCTCTGCTCTGCCAAAGTGGCATTTGAGAGGCTTCCTGGGCCATCCAATTCAGGATATGACATGGAAAATGTATCCGCTCATCGAGTTTCCATTTCCTTTTCTTGTTATTCATTGGTTTTGAGTAATAGGTGGAAGCTTTAAAGCTGAACTAAACTCTCTCAATCCACATGAACTACTTTTAGTCCTTATGCTGCTAGCAGTGGCGGCTGGTGCTTAAAATTTTTTGGGGGGGGCGCAAACAAACAAAAAAAAAACAAAAAACATGGTTGTGCCCATCAAATGCAGCCACCGTGCCCATCAATTGTCACCACTGTTCCATGCTTTCAATTCTTGCCACTGTGCCATGCCTTCAAACGCAGCCACTGTGCCATCATTTATCGCCACTGTGCCCATCAATTGTCACCACGGTGCCATGCCATCAAACACAGCCACTGTGCCATCAATTGTCACCACTGTACCCATAAATTGTCATCACTGTGCCCATCAATTGTCACCACTGTGCCCATCAAATGTAGCCAGTGTGCAATCAATTCTCGCCACTGTGCCCATTAATTGTCACCACTGTGCCATGCCATCAAACGCAGCCAGTGTGCAATCAATTCTCGCCACTGTGGCCATTAATTGTCACCACTGTGCCATGGCATCAAACGCAGCCACTGTGCCATCAATTGTCAGCACTGTGCCCATCAATTGTCACCACTGTTCCCATCAATTGTCGCCACTGTGACCATCAATTGTCGCCACTGTGCCCATCAATTTTCACCACTGTGCCATGCCATCAAACGCAGCCACTGTGCCATCAATTGTCACCACTGTGACCATCAATTGTCGCCACTGTGCCCATCAATTTTCACCACTGTGCCATGCCATCAAACGCAGCCACTGTGCCATCAATTGTCATCACTGTGCCATCAATTGTCACCACTGTGACATCAATTGTCGCCACTGTGCCCATCAATTTTCACCACTGTTCCATGCCAAACGCAGCCACTGTGCCATCAAACGCAGCCACTGCGCCATCAATTGTTTCCACTGTGCCCATCAATTGTCACCACTGTGCCCTGTAAAATGCCACCTCCCCCCTGGTCGGCACTCACCTTTCTGGGGTGAGCCATTCTGCTTCCACCGTCCCTCGATATCTTCTCCCACCCTCAATGATGCTTCAGAACCGATAAACTTGATTGGCTGAGACGCCTGTCAGTGTTCACCAGGAAACGCACCCCCCTGGATAACTATTTGGAAGCCGATTACAGCCGGCTGTAATCGGAAAGCCTATCAGAGCCGCTGGCTACTTAAAGTCGTGCCAGTATGAATGGTGTTCATTGAAAATCATGGAGAATGAATTGTCATACGATTTTGCAGTACAAAATCGTCAGACAAGTCGTATAAATGTGAAAGGAGCCTAATCCCAATTGTGTCTCGAGATTAATTTTCAGTACCAATAGCGGTAACCCCCAAGCCACACTCGGGATTGCATCGCAGTATCCAGGTATTACTTACCTTGTCCCCAGGATCCTGCAAAGTCCTGCCGCTGTATCCTCCGCCTGATGCATCAATGTTCCGGGCTCCATTTCAAGGGGTATGAATACTCTTTAAAGGCACCGTATCCGATTTGCAAATTAGATTGACTATATGGAAATGTTGTAGAAGTTTCACAAATGCATTCATTACCGATGGCCTATACCTGAGCATGGATTCTCCAGTTGATAGGAAATTGACTCCACGACCGCTGAAAATATTTTGCATCCAGGTCCCAATATTCATCGATTGTCAGCCCATGTCATCTACACCTTCAATGAATTCACGTGCTTTGTCTTGGCTTGCTTGGGCCATTGGGAACAGGTCATTTATCCTTTATTCTGTATTGATTTGTTCCCAAAGAAGAAAAGTGGATGAACAGCGAAGAGTGCTTCGTTTTACCCAACCAACGTGATTGGAAAATTAGGTAAAAATGACAAACTGTATTTCTTTAAATTGATCCGTACAAATGCATGGACATCCATCCAGTCTGAAGGGAACGATAACATATTATAGATTGAGAATGTCTGGATTCTTGAGCTGTGTGATACTCTGAAGGTCAAACTTATCTACGTGCAAAAAATGCAAGCAAAAAGGAAATTGACAAATTATCGATTCTCGAGATCTATTCATCACAGAAGACCTCCAGCTCAAAGGAAAAAAAAAACGTAGAATTGTGCTTTTCTTCTTTTTTAGGTCCATACATTCTACTCAAACTCAGTATTCCGTTAAAATCCCCCAAACTTTGCAAAGGTTTTTTTTTTTTTATTTATTTTGTAAAATAGGTTCCTTTAACCACTTCAGCCCCGGACCATTATGCAGGTAAAAAACCTGGCGAGTTTTTGCGATTCGGCACTGGTTCGCTTTAACTGACAATTGCGCGGTCGTGCGACGTGGCTCCCAAACAAAATTGACGTCCTTTTTTCCCCACAAATAGAGCTTTCTTTTGGTGGTATTTGATCACCTCTGCGGTTTTAATTTTTTGAGCTATAAACAAAAATAGAGCGACAGTTTTGAAAAAAATGCAATATTTTTTACTTTTTGCTATAATAAATATCACCCCAAAATATATATAAAAAAAATATTTTATTCCTTAGTTTAGGCCGATACGTATTCTTCTACCTATTTTTGGTAAAAAAAAGAATAAAAATCGATATAAGCGTTTATCATTTTTTTAATTTTTTGTGCTATAAACAAAAATACAGCGACAATTTTGAAAAAAATGCAATATTTTTTACTATTTGCTATAATAAATATCCCCCAAAAACATATAAAAAAAAAAAAAAATTGTATTCGTATTCTTCTACATATTTTTGGTAAAAAAAAAAATCACAATAAGCATTTATTAATTGGTTTGCGCAAAAGTTATAGCGTTTACAAAATAGGAGATAGTTTTATGGCATTTTTATTAATATTTTTTTTTTTTACTAGTAATGGCAGTGATCAGCGATTTTTTTTGTGACTGCGACATTATGGCGGACACATAGGACACTTTTGACACATTTTTGGGACCATTGTCATTTTCACAGCAAAAAGTGCTATAAAAATGTACTGATTACTGTGAAAATGACAATGGCAGTGAAGTGGTTAACCACTAGGTGGCGCTGAGGGGTTATGTGTGCCCTAAGGGAGTGATTCTTACTGTAGGGTGGTGTGGCTGTAGGCGTGACCAGGCCCGTCGGAACCCGACAGGCAAACCAAGCGATTGCCAGGGGCCCCCTTGCTGCACCGCTGATTCCTCCTGCAGTCCGGTCGGCCGTGTACCATAACCACGCGGTACAGGAGAATCGGGTTCCTGTTCCCAGCCGGCCCCCTGGAACAGCAAACTGAATCTCCTGTACCGCGCGGTTATGGTACACGGCCGACCGGACTGCAGGAGGTTCTCCCTTTAATTTGTAGTTGTACTTGGGGATGTAGAGGCGGTTTTGTTTTGATGATCGGAGAGTGCGATTGAGGGTGTAGTGCTTTATTTTCTAGCATAAGTATTGAGGAGCCTTTCCTTGTGTGCATTTGTGGGTGAGGCAGAGGGTCTTGAATGTGACCAGATCCTTTACTGTTAGCCAATGAAGGGCCCTCAAGGATGAGGTGATGGATTCCCAGGGTTTCTTTCCTGTTACCAACCTGGCTGCTGCGTTCTGAACGTCTTGTAGGCGCGAGATCTGGTATTTTGGTAGTCCTAAGTAGAGGGAGTTTGCGGAGTCGAGTCGAGAATTGATGATTGTTCCGACTACTACCGCTGTGTCCTATTCCGGGGTGAAGGAGATGAATCTGCGCAGTAGGCAGAGAAGGTGGTGGGATCCACTGACTACTGATCCTATTTGCCTATTTTTATTTTACTTCCCCCACCCAATTCCAGCAGCGATTATTTCTCTTATGTCAAATCTTTTCTGAGTGAGTGAATAACTTATATAGCGCTACAAATGCGAACTGAATTGCCTCAAGACTATAAACGCTATAATTTTTGCGCAAACCAATTGATAAACGCTTATATCGATTTTTATTCTTTTTTTTACCAAAAATAGGTAGAAGAATACGTATCGGCCTAAACTAAGGAAAAAAATATTTTTTTTATATATACTTTGGGGGGATATTTATTATAGCAAAAAGTAAAAAATATTGAATTTTTTTCAAAATCGCTGATCACCGCCATTACAAGTAAAAAAAAAAAAAAATATTAATAAAAATGCCATAAAACTATCTCAAATTTTGTAAACGCTATAACTTTTGCGCAAATCAATTAATAAACGCTTATTGCGATTTTTTTTTTTTACCAAAAATATGTAGAAGAACACGTATCGGCCTAAACTGAGGAAAAAAAAATGTTTTTTTTTTATATGTTTTTGGGGGATATTTATTATAGCAATAAGTAAAAAATATTGGGCCAGATTCAGGTACATCTGCGCATTATTGGACCGGCGTAGCGCACCGTCTTTACGTTAGACTGGCGCAATGTCGCGGCGCAATCACCCTATTCTCGTCGGTTTTTACGCAGAAATTTGCGCCTGCGCAACGTTATTTCAGAGGCGCAAGGCGGAGTAATACAAATTGGGAAGGACGTGGGCGTGTTACATTGAAATGAGCCGTGACCCCATGCAAATGAAGGGCCGGCCGGCTCGCGCATGCGCGCTTGAAGGAGACCATGGTCAGCACCTCTGTGCGCATGCTCCCAACTCGGGAACGGCGCAATCAGTGAAATTGGAAGTGGACCCGGGCAACTTAGTGAACTACGCAGACAGCATAAATAGACAGAGACAAACGCACTTCCTTTGCAAAAGTACATCCCTTTGTATCCCTCCCTTAACAGCAAGGTGCTTTTGTTTATTAGCGTTTGTTTGTTTGTGACGTGTCTTTGAGATATTTGGGGACTGTTTTGCAGAGTGATTTTTGTCTTTTATGTGTTCTCTTTGTTGTTATGTTGTTTAAATTATATTTTTGCTGGGAATTTTTTATTTTTGCTGGTCATTTTTTTTTTTTGGTTCTGTTTGTGTATGATTTGGGAATGTGGGGGTGACATTCCTGCCGGAAAAGGGGTGTCACCCTCATTTGTGGTGGAGAAGTGATCCCCAGGTCCGTGTGAATGGTGTATGAATGTACAGTGACATAATTGGAGCCGTGGCGTGGCGTTGCTGCTCACAAGTCCTGCATGGTGGACTGGTGCCAATCCAATGTGATGAGGATGTGATGTGTCTGTGCTAGGGACCACAGTGGTGTGCATGCATGCATTCTCATTGTGCCATGATTAATGTGTGTGTTTAACGTGCAAAGATGCCTAATGTGAGCTGTCTCCTGGCTGCTCTTCCCTCAGAAGACGGGGTAGCCTCGGTTAGGGGGGGATTGTCTGGTTCAGGGGTCAGGTCATCACTTATGTCAATCTGCAGGCTCTTTCTCACTGCGAAGTTGTGCAGTATGCAACATGCACCAATGATCTGGCATACAAAGTTTGGGGAATATAACAGGGTACCATGGGGGGTTCCGGATAGGAGTCATGAGATGGGGTCCCAGTGCATATGCAGAGTCACCCTGAAGGGATAAGACAGGAGGATGTTAGTAGTGCATGTGCCTCTTGTGATTTCAGCATTATGGGGGGGGACAGTCATGCCTGCCACCCATGTCACTCACCAACCAGCTGTCATGGGTGTCATGGGTGGTGTCATGTGTTGGGCTGGTGATGTCCTCCTGCAGGGTTGTGGTTAATTCCAGGATGGCATGAGGGGTGAATCTGAAGATGCGAGACACCTCAGAATCACTCATGCCAAAGATGTCTATGCGTGTGTGATATATCAAGTGAAGAGTGAGGGGCTTGTATCAGATTAGATTATTATATCCATCAAGGTTTTAAAGGGCTATTGAAAGATAGTGAGACCGTGTTTGTAATTTGTATGTATGTTATGTATTGATGTATATATGTATGTATATTTTTTTTTTAATGATGTTTATAAAAGCAAATAAAAGGTTTTTGGAAAAAAAAAATCCTCTCCCGTGCCCTCCTCCGTGCCCTCCTCCGTGCCCTCCTCCTTCTTTGCTCCTCTAAAGTCAGTAGTATAGCTATGAGCATGGATGCCCCTGGCATGTTGGCATACAGTTTGTTGTGCAGCAAGTGTGACTGCTCAGCTCCTCACTAACATTGTTGCTTTCTCTGACATGTAGACAAATTGTCTAATTTTATACCACCTTTTATATGGTCTAATTTTAGACAGGACGTGCAGCTGTTGCGCACAGCGCGTAGCCTGCCCTGCACCAACGTTCTTTTGTGGATCCCCGTAACTCCCTCATTAGCATATTTGACTAGCAAATCAATGGTGTGTCTAGCGCAGTTTTGCGCGGACGGATGCGCCTGCCTATCGAAATTACGCTGGACAAAAAAAAGTAGATTTCTTGCGTATCTCGTTTTGGGGATGCGGAGTATCGAAACGCATGCACAAATTTAGACTTATGCCGCGCATCTCCTGTTACGCCGGCGTAATCGCTCTGTGAATCTGGCCCGCTGTATTTTTGTTTATAGCTCAAAAAATAAAAACCGCAGAGGTGATCAAATACCCCCAAAAGAAAGCTCTATTTGTGGGGAAAAAAGGACGCCAATTTTGTTTGGGAGCCACGTCGCACGACTGCGCAATTGTCAATGCGACACATTTTCCGAATCGCAAAAAGGGGCAAAGTCCATTAAAAGGAAATATAGATTCAATATTTTGTATATTTTATATCTTCCTGAAATTCAGCTTAAATATTAGATGTCGTTTGTAAAAAACAAAAACAAAAAAAAAACATTAAAATAAAATAAAATAAAAATTTAAATTGTAAGATACTTTAAAACATACAGACACATCTCCGTAGAAATGTTTTTAAAATTCAGATAGAGAAGGAAGACTCGTATTATTAAAGAGGAAAAAAAATTCAAACCGATTTGTCAAAGCACAGTTCCAATCTCCGACTCCTCCACTGAAGTAGCAGGAGACACGTATATCTGCCTTCTGCTACAATGACCAATTTGTTCAGGAAACGTGGAGCACCCGATGCACAAACAAGCTGACAGACTTAAAAAAAAAAAAAAAATCTATTTTTAAAGTAGTCCCATGCCATCCTTTAATGATAAAAATATTCAATTAAAATGTAAATCTGTCCTTTAAATGCAGCATTTACACCAATTATTTGTGCTCGGTATTAAGCGACTCACAAAATAGTTTATATTATGTGGTTTTGAATAAATCGTAAAAAGGAAAAAATTAAAAAAAAATAAAAAAAAATTTCCCAAGGTAAAAGGGACAGGAGAAAAGGAACAGCTATCACAATTATGCAGCTTCTTCACTTAAATAGGTTTTAATAATCCTTTTTTTTTTTTATCTGTAGGGCAGCTTGCTATTCCTTTCATTGACACAAAATGTTTTTGTGTGTAATGCTTTTTACTGGAAGATCGCTTGTCAGACTCTTCAGGATTAATTTAGTCTTCCCTAAATATACACCCACACAGTGAGCCACCGTGCCGTACAGCTCCCTTCCAAAGTTTGACAACGCAATAACACAACTTTATTTATTAATACGTCGGCATACTCTGGGTTTTCGCAGGCAATTCGCAATGGGTATCAATAATCAAAATCTGTTTGCAGCAAGGCTGCCAATTATAAAGGGCTTAACGAAGAAGAAGATTGAAGACGCTGAGGTTTTCTAAATTAACCTTCAATACCTAAAATAAATTAGCAGCTCCTAAAAAATGACCAGACGGCTACTTTTTTTCTCTTCAATCAAATGTCCATACAAGCCATTTATTATGAATGCTTATTAGGTACAGAATGTAAACAGAACAACTAAATGCAAGTAAGAATTACTCCCTAGGACACAAGTAACCCCTTCCTTGCCCCCTAATGGTTAACCCCTTCCCTGCCAGTGTCATTTACACAGTAATCAGTGCATTTGTATAGCACTGTTCGCTGTATACCGTATTTATCAGCGTATACCACGCACTTTCTTCCCCTTAAAATAAGGGGGAAATCGTGGGTGCGCGATATACGCCGATACCCGCTTCCCGCGCTCAGTTTGAACTGAGCCGCTGACATATACCGAGTGCAATACACTCGGGTACATTCGGCCGGGCTCGGCTTCGCTCGTGCTCACGCATAAACGTCACAGAGCGTGAGCACGAGCGAAGCCGAGCCTAGCCGAATGTACCCGAGTCTACTGCACTCGGTATATGTGGGCGGAGGCGTTCAAACTGAGCGCGGGAAGCGGGGATTCGACTCGAGACAGCGTTGGAGAAGCCGGGAGGACACCACTGGAGCCGAAGACGGACCGGACGATGGACGCCGCGCAAAACACCAAAACTGTAAGTACTAAAAGTTTTTTTTTTTACAGGTCCACATTAGGAGTGCACGCTATACGAAGGAGCGCGCAATACCCCGATAAATACGGTATAGGACAATGGTTCCCAAATAGTGTCAAAAGTGTCTGATGTGTCCGCCATAATGTCGCAGTCATGATAAAAAAAATCACAGATCGGCGTTATTACTAGTAAAAAAAATAATAAAAGCTATACTCTATTTTGTAGATGCTGTGGCCCAGATTCACGATGGATTTACATTGGCGTATCAAAAGATACGCCGTCGTAAGTACAAAGGTGTGCCATCGAATCTCTGCGCGGATTCACAAAGCAAGAGACGCCGAAAAACATGGCTTCAGTCGTAACTTGCCTACGTCGGCGTATCGTGGGCGCATAGTTACGCTGGACGCATTTGGCGTTCCCATTAAAAATATGCAAATGAGCAAGATACGCCGACTTACGAACATAAATGCGCCCGGCCGCTTCATATACGCACTTTGCGTAAGGCTTACGTCCGGCGTAAAGTTACCCCTGCTATATGAGGCACAGCTAATGCTACGGTATGGGCCAGGGAACGACGCCGTCGAATTTTAAGTCATTTACGTAGTACGTGAATAGGGCTGGGCGTAGGTTACGTTCACACGTCGTAGGCTTTGCGCGCCGATGTCACTAAGGCATTCTATCTGATGTGATTTGGAGCATGCGCACTGGGAGACGTCCACGGACGGTGCATGCGTCGTTCGGCCCATCATTTGCATGGGGTCACGGTTCATTGTCATAAAACACGCCCACTGCCTTGCTACTGTACTTTGAATTACGCGGGCTTACGCCGGCCCATATACGCTAAGCCGCCGTACCTTAGGGAGCAAGTGCTTTGCCTCTCTAAGGCCGCGTACACACGATCGAACATATCTGCTGAAACTGGTCCACAGACCAGTTCCAGCGGACATATCCGATCGTGTGTACGGCCTAGCGGACAGGTTTCCAGCAGACAAAAGTTTTAAAACAGTCTGTCGGACATCTCCCGAAATCTTCTGCATGCATCGAATGGATTTGGCGCATGTGTGAAAGCATTTTACTTCCTGGTTTGGTGACGTGGCGGCATCAACGTCACCGCCACGTCACCGCGTTCTCTGTCCGCAGGGATTTTGATTTGATCGTGTGTACACACATCAGAACCAAAATCTCCCAGGAGACATGACCGATGAAAACGGTCCGTCGGACCGTTTTAATCAGATATATCTTCTCGTGTGTTTGCGGCCTAAGTTGCGGCGGCATAACGTAAAGAAGATACAAGGATACGCCTGGGTACGTGAATCCGGGCCTATAACTTTTGCGCAAACCAATCAATATACGCTTATTGTTATTCTTATGTTCAATGTGAGCTTTTTGTCGGAAATTCCGACCGTGTGTAGGCTCCATCGGACATTTGCTGTCGGAATTTCCGACCACAAAAATTTGAGAGCTGATTCTCTCTTTTTTCCGACAACAAAAGTTCTTGTTGGAAATTCCGATCGTCTGTATGCAATGCCAATGCACAAAAATCCTACGCATGCTCAGAATCATTGAACTTATTTTTTTCTCGCCTCGTCAAAGTGTCGTATGTCACCGCGTTCTTGACGTTCGGAATTTCCAACAGTTGTGTGACCGTGTGTATGAGCCAACATAAGGGGGCAATCCCAGCTCCTGAACCCCCCCCTCCCCACACGATAATCCCCCTTCTATCAAATGATCTGGAGGGGTGGCCCAATACTTTTGGCAATATAGTGGTTTGTGGTGGAGGAACTTGACTGGCCTGCACCTCAACCCGATAGAACCCCTAAAGCCCCATACACACTATCAGTTTTCCTGACGGTTTTCTCTTCAGGTTTACCAAAACCATCTAAGAAAGAAACCTCAAGAGTTTCAATTTGTATGCAATCAGGCCGGCCCTTGTACTACATGGTTTTGGTAAACCTGATAAGAAAACCGTCAGGAAAACTGATAGTGTGTATGGGGCTTCAGGGAAAAATTTGAACGGAAATTGCGAGCCAGGCCTTCTCAACTAACATCAGCGCCTGACCTCACAAATGCTCTTCTGGAAGAACGGGCAAACATTCCCATAGACACCCTCCTAAACCATGTGGACGGCCTTCCCAGAAGAGTTGAAGCTGTTATAGCTGCAAAGGGAGTGGCCAACCCAATATTGAACCCTACGGACTAAGACTGGGATGCCATTAAATTTCAGGTGCGTGTAAAGGTGGGTGTCCCAATACTTTTGCCAATATAGTGCATTTTACTGATAGGGTTGCTCTGGTGAATGATCGTTAGCACTATCACAAACCATGAAAAACTCTTCTGAGAAAAAAGAATGAAGACTTTTTCTGCTCACCTTTCTAACCTAACATATCCATTTCTATGTTTTGCGTGATTGTTGGGCACGCCACTTGACATTTACCGCATGCAATTAAATGTTCATACGGATACACTATCTGATATAATTTCTATGTTAATTCCACATATGTATCAAGACGTTTGAGAATCCAATTATATTCCTATGTCCGGCAACAGTTTGATCTTTTTGTTATTTGTTCTTATTTCATTAGCGAAAGCCATTTTATTTAATGCGCAGCATCCTGATTGCTGACCTTTTCAGCAACATTTTAGAACCGTGTCTGAAGAGCCTTGGTATGGAAAAGTACATTTTCAGACCCTCTGTGCTCAGTAATGCAGTTGAAAATAAGCCATAAAAATTCCTTTCAACGACCGGCAATGTGAAGTGGACTGCACGGTAAAGTGGTGCGCAGGAATAAAGTGAAATTGCACCTTTCTTGAGAGAAAAAAAGAAGAAAACTATTTCAGTATGTAGTTCACTTGAAGATTTTCTAGAAAACTTTACCAGGTTGAGTTACCAAGAAGTTTACCAAACCGACTCCTAAGGCCTTGTGGTGTTGGGGGGGTTATACTCATGTGGTAGATGCTTCTCCCAATGAGTTGTGCCAGTCCAAACTGTATTTTAGGGCATGGCAGCCCACTGTTATTGAGCACATCACTTGCCCACACAAGGGTTCTTCCACATCAACATGAACAGACAACTGAGAAAGCTGAGCCACCTGGCTCCCTTGAAAGCAACACTGCTGCTGTTCTTGCCAGTCCCTCTGACAGTGGCGGTGCTAGGGTGACCACGTGTCCCGGATTGCCTGGGACAATCCCGCATTTTGCAGGTCTGTCTCGGGCACCTTCATTCCAGGACAATACAGTGTCCCAGAATGAAACTGACACAACCACCCCCAAAACCAAACTAATGCCCCCAAAAAGGGCCACCACATCACCAGTACTTGTCCTGGCAGGGAATGCCTGGAGGAGCACAGTCCCCGCTACCCGGCTTGTGATTGGAGAAATCATAAATCCCGCCTCGTCACTGTGCTGCGATTCGTTACAGCACAAGCTGATTTTTGTGTCCCTGAATGGTAGTTTGGAAATGTGGTCACCCTAGGTGGTGCATCCATAGAGGGTGCAGGAGCGCCGCCCCCTCTCTCTCCTGCACCGCCACTGATCAACAATACATAGATTCATGCATTGCATGAATCTGTGTATTGTTGCTCCCGCCCACTATTCAGATGGCCGTCCCCTGGTGAGCACCTGCCATCTGAATAACGGCAGCTGGTTAGCTTTGGAAGTGCCCATCAGAGCCAGCCAGACCGTGGAAGGAGGATGGCTGACCCCAGAAAGGTAATTGCCGGGGGGGGCAATCTGGCAGCATTTTACAGGGCACAGTGGCGACAATTGATGGGCACAGTGGCTACAATTGATGGGCACAGTGGCTACAATTGATGGGCACAGTGGTGACAATTGATGACACAGTGGCTGCGTTTGATGGCATGGCACAATAGCTGCATTTGATGGCACAGTGGCTGCGTTTGATGGCACAGTGGCTGCTTTTGTCATGGCACAGTGGCGACAATTGATGGGCACAGTGGTGACAATTGATGGGCACCGTGGTGACAATTGATGACACAGTGGCTGCGTTTGATGGCATGGCACAATGGCTGTATTTGATGGCACAGTGGCTGCGTTTGATGGCACAGTAGCTGCGTTTGGCATGGCACAGTGGCTGCGTTTGGCATGGCACAGTGGCTGCGTTTGGCATGGCACAGTGGCTGCGTTTGGCAGGGCACAGTGGCGACAATTGATGGGCACAGTGGCGACAATTGATGGGCACAGTGGTGACAAATAATGGCACAGTGGTGACAATTGATGGCAATTGATGGCACAGTGCCAATAAATGATGGCACAGTGGCTGCGTTTGATGGCATGGCACAGTGGCTGCGTTTGATGGCTTGGCACAGTGGCTGGGTTTGATGGCTTGGCACAGTGGCTGCATTTGATGGCATGGCACAGTGGCAACAATTGATGGCACGGTGGCAACAATTGATGGCATGGCACAGTGGCAACAATTGATGGGCACAGTGGCTGTGTTTGATGGGCACAGTGAGGCTGCATTTGTTGTTTTGTTTTCATTTGTTTGCGCCTCCCCAAAAATTTTGAGCACCAGCTGCCACCGCCCTCTGACCCTGTTGCCGAGCTCTCTTGGTTCACTTGTCTTTCTTAGCCTTTAGTCGCACAGCCCTGCTGCACGGCCCAATCCTGGCCTCTGGATAGGGTTTCTCCTGACACCATGATAGGAACCCCCTGACTCATGGAATGAGGTCTCCTAGCTACTGGCTAAGTACAGTATATGTACACACTACCACAGTGGCAGTGGGTCCATAAAGGCGCAAAGGTGCCGTCCCCTCTCTCCTGCCATCCCCTCTATCACCAATAGATTGGTGCAGAACATCCATATTAAAAAAAAAAAAAAATTATCTTTAACTTTTGGAGATATCAATTCACAAACCAATGTTTGAAAGTTTTCTTTTCCCAAAATGTTATGTTTCTTTTTTCCGGCTGCTCTGAAGTCATTAGATAGATAGATAGATAGATAGATAGATAGATAGATAGATAGATAGATAGATAGATAGATAGATAGATAGATAGATAGATAGATAGATAGATAGATAGATATTGACTTGATTGTAAACAAAAAAAAAATAACTTTTGGAGATATAAATTCACGAACCAATGTTTGAGTTTTTCCGAACCAAGTTTTTTTTTTCCAAAATGTTATGTTTAAATTTTTCAACAGCTTTGAAAGCATCTCCCAAAGAATGATATAATTAAATACAAATATTATGTTTCATCTCCCAAAGAGTGACATGATGATTTTTTTTTCTTTGGTATACCTACAAGTCCAAAACATCCATATTTATTAAAAATATATTATTTATTAAAAAAATTAAAAAATTTAATTATCTTTAATTAACTTTTGGAGATATCAATTTATAAACCAATGTTTGAAAGTTTTCTTTTTCCAAAATGTTATGTTTTAATTTTTTTGCCAGCTTTGAAAGCATCTCCCAAAGAGTGACATAATGAAATTCAAATATTTTCTTTCGTAACTTTTGGAGATATCAATTCACAAACCAATGTTTAACGTTTTTTTTTTTTCCCAAAATGTTATGTTTTCATTGTTTCGTAAGCCTTCAAGTCCAAAACATCCATGTTTAAAAAATAAATAAAAATAATTATGTTTAATTAACTTTTGGGGGGGATAAATTAACAAACCAATGTTTTTTTTTTTTTTTTGGAAAACGGTGAAAGCTATTATTTCAACTATTTGGGCTAAATATTTATATATAAGCGAATACATTTTATAGTACTCTGCTTTGAAGACGTGACCCCACAAAACCAAATGTTGCAACTCCGTACAATTTCTCAAATTTCGTTTTTTAATCCATTTTTTTTTCTGCCTGTGGAAACCCATTTTTATTTTATTTTTTTCTGCTATACAGATTTTGCTGATGTTTATTGAGCATGATTTTCTATTTGAAAAATTTGAACCAGGAGTTAGGTGAATAAATGTTTTCAAGGCATCAAAATGTAGGTGTCACTTTATTTTTGTCATTTTTTTCACACACATGTCACACTCATCCTCATTTGGAGGTTGATAGGTACGTTCAGAAAAGAATTATTTTGACATGTGCCTCGTGATTGCAGCAGTATTTCACAGTAGATCTTTCTGGCCCTATAAAAAAATATTCCTCAATTGGTTCGTGTTTTTTTGTTCCCAAGCGCGGCTTGAAGAAAATGCGACATTTCCGAATCCCAACCAACTTATAAATAGGATGCTGAGATTGCCACTGTTAACGTGAGGAGCTTTGCAATCACAATGTACTGGAATTGATGTCCAAGGTAAAAAAAAATAACAAAAAAAAATCCTTACTTGGCACATGACATATATATAAAAAATAAAATATAGAATAATATAAATTCCACTACATGTAAAATGCATATATATTATATTATGGTTTGAGGTATGATTTCCTGAAGTTGGTGAACATTGATGTCCTTTATTTAGTTCTACTTATTTATTTTGACACTGTTGATCCAGAGAAAGTAAAATATAACCCAAAGGACTTGAGTGCCAATTTATTCTCCAAAACTGAGGGGTAAAAAAAAATCCCTGCCCATCAATGACAGTAATATTTATTCTATGGGAAAGAATGGGAAGGAGACTATCTTGACATATTTAAAGTTATTTTTGTAGCATACAGTATATCTGAAAAATATGTTTACTCTTTATACTCAACCTTTTTCTCTCTTCACTTAACCTTCTTCATTTAAAGTGGGTTTAAATTGCTACAATCTCATAGAAGCTTTATTATGTTAATATAATTTCAAAAAAATATATATATATATTAAACTGCTTTTAATGAAATACCTGATGGTGCTGCAAATGTTGTACAACTACCGCTTATATATTTTTTATTTTTTACATATTTTATCTCTTTACTAAGAATTTAACAACTTGCTGACCACACTATAGCCTAATGATGGCTACAGCCTGGATGGCTAATTCCAGTGCCGCCTATCATTACTGCCCATCAGTGCCGCCTCATCAGTGCTCACCAGTGCCGCCTCATCAGTGCTCACCAGTGCTGCCTCATCAGTGCTCACCAGTGCTGCCTCATCAGTGCTCACCAGTGCTGCCTCATCAGTGCTCACCAGTGCCGCCTCATCAGTGCTCACCAGTGCCGCCTCATCAGTGCTCACCAGTGCCGCCTCATCAGTGCTCACCAGTGCCCCCTTATCAGTGCTCACGAGTGCCGCCTCATCAGTGCAGCCTTTCAGTGACCACCAATGCTCATCAGTGCCACCTCAGCAGTGAAGCCTCATCAGTGCCCATCAATGCAGCATATTAGTGCCCATCAGTGTCACCTATCAGTGCCCACCAGTGCCTTCTTATTAGTGCTCACCAGTGCCTCCTTATCAGTGCCCACCAGTAGTGTTGAGCAGAATATGCCATATTCAATTTTGCGATATATTTCGAATATATAGTCGAATATTCGAGATATATTCGTTAAATGCGAATATTCGCGATATTTTTTGGAAATGAAATGATTGCGAAATTTCGCTATTGCGAATGCGAATGCGAAATTTCGAGAAATGCGGATGGAGCACTCTGATTGGCTCAGAATATTCGTGATATTTTATAATACAAAATAAATGCGAAATTTCGAGAAATGCGGAATGGAGCACTCTGATTGGCTCAGAATATTCGTGATATATTACAATACAAAATAATTGTGAATATTCGGCAAATGCGGAAGGAGCACTCTGATTGGCTCAGAATATTCGTGATATTTTATAATACAAAATAATTGCGAAATTTCGAGAAATGCGGAATGGAGCACTCTGATTGGCTCAGAATATTTGTGATATTTTATAATACAAAATAATTGCGAAATTTCGAGAAATGCGGAATGGAGCACTCTGATTGGCTCAGAATATTCGTGATATATTACAATACAAAATAATTGCGAATATTCGGCAAATGCGGAAGGAGCACTCTGATTGGCTCAGAATATTCGTGATATATTACAATACAAAATAATTGCGAATATTCGGCAAATGCGGAAGGAGCACTCTGATTGGCTCAGAATATTCGTGATATTTTATAATACAAAATAATTGCGAAATTTCGAGAAATGCGGAATGGAGCACTCTGATTGGCTCAGAATATTCGTGATATTTTATCGTAATTTCACAAAAATGCGAATGAGAAATTGATTGCGGAATTTCGACAGTAACACTCTGAAATCGAATATATGTGTTATTTTAGCTAAAAACAATATTGCGAATTTCTCGAAAATAATCGCGCGATATCGCTATTGCCGAATAATCGCATTGCGATTTTTCGGCAATATAAAATGATCACTGCAGGTACTCGGCCCAAGGTCTCTAATCATACCAGCAATGCTTTTACACGTCGATGGGGATCTCTAGGATGTGATCTGTTCTAAAAAAAAAATTGAAAAAATACGAATATTCGAAATAGCGAATATTCACCGCAAAATTCGGAATATATCGCGAATACTCGAATATGCCATATTCAAGCCGAATATTCGCAATACGAATATTCGTGAGCAACACTACCCACCAGTGCAGCCTATCAGTGCCCATCAATGCCACCTCATTAGTGCCACCTCAACAGTGCCCACCAGTGCCACCTTTCTGTGCCCACCAGTGCTGCCACATCAGTGCCCATTAGCGCCACCCGTTTGTTAAAAGGGTCTTCCAGATTCTGATAAGCCCCCTGCTTGCAGACCCCCACAACCACCGGGCAAGGGTTGTGGGGATGAGGCCCTCGTCCCCATCAACATGGGGACATGGTGCTCATAGACCCTAAAAGCATCCTCCCAATGTTGAAGGCATGTGGCCTGGTAAGGTTCAGGAAGGGGGGCGCTCTCTGGTCCCTGCGGCCTGCCAGGTTGCGTGCTCGGATAAAGGGTCTGGTACGTCATTTTTTTTTATTTGGGGTGGAGTTCCCCTTAAAATCCATACCAGACCTGAAGGGTCTGGAATGGATATTTAGGGGGAACCCCACATCATTTTTTTTTATTCAACGCGGGGTTCCCCTTAATACTCATACCAGACCTAAAGGGCCTGGTAATTGAATTTGGGGGACCCAATGCATTTTTTTTTTTATGAATTACTTTTCTCTGTATTGCCGGAAGCCGACAATTTATTATAACCGCGAGTGATTTTAAATGACTTTTTTTACTTCAGAAATGACACTTTGTGCAGGGACAGTTCTAAGCACGGGAAACAAGCGCTGCCTCACAGGCATACTATACACCCCCCAGGTACGAAATTTAAAGGAATATTATTAAAATCATTGCTCCCGAAAAAACAACAGTTTTTAAACCTTTTTTTTTCATTGTCCCCTGGGGCAGGACCCGGGTCCCCAAACACTTTTTAGGACAATAACTTGCATATAATCTTTTTAAAATTAGCACTTTAGATTTCTCCCATAGACTTTTACAAGGTGTTCTGCGGCTTTTCGAATTTGCCGCGAACACCCCTAAATGTTCGCTGTTCGGTGAACGGGCAATGTTCGAGTCGAACATGAGTCCAACTCGAACTCAAAGCTCATCCCTACCCAGCACCTTTAAGCACCAGCACTTTCTTTGAAGTAACAGCTTTATACATCAAAGGAATAGGAATTCAGATCATCACAGAGTGGAACTGTGGATCAGAAAAAAATATACACATGCCACGTCCCGGAGCACTGCCTATGGCCTGCAATCTTTTGTGGATCTTATAATTATGACTAATTAACCACTTGCTTACTGGGCACTTATACCCCCCTCCTGCCCAGGTGATATTTCAGCTTCCGCCACTGCGTCGCTTTAACTGACAATTGCGCGGTCGTGCGACGTGGCTCCCAAACAAAATTGACGTCCTTTTTTCCCCACAAGTAGAGCTTTCTTTTGGTGGTATTTGATCACCTCTGCGGTTTTTATTTTTTGCGCTATAAACAAAAAAGAGCGACAATTTTGAAAAAAATACAATATTTTTTACTTGTTGCTATAATAAATATCCCAATTAAAAAAAAAAAAAACTTTTTTTTTCTCAGTTTAGGGCGATGCGTATTCTTCTACATATTTTTGGTAAAAAAAAAAAAAAAAATTGCAATAAGCGTCTGGTTTGTGCAAAATTTATAGTGCCTACAAAATAGGGGACAGAATTATTATTTTTTATTATTTATTTTTTACTAGAAATGGCGGCGATCTGCGATTTTTATTGTGACTGCGACGTTATGGCGGACACATCGGACACTTTTGACACATTTTTGGCGTCATTCACATTTATACTGCGATTGGTGCTATAAATATGCACTAATTACAGTATAAATGTGACTGGCATTGAAGGGGTTAACACTAGGGGGTGAGGAAGGGGTTAAATGTATTCCCTGCATAGTGTTCTAACTGTAGGTGGAGGGGGGGTGACTGGGGAGGTGACCGATCTGTGTCTCTATGTACAAGAGACACAGATCCGTCTCCTGCTCTCCAGAGACAGGACGCTGTCTCTATGTAAAACGGCAATGAGAGATGATCTATGAGATCATCTCTCATTGGCCGGACAGATCACATCGCAAACGGCCACTCTGATTGGCCGTTCGCGGCGATCTGTGATTGGCTGTGTCCAAGGGACACGGGCAACACAGGGTTTCCCCGCAGCGCGCTCTGGAGCGCGCGCCGGGAAACAGCTAGTGACAAGCCGTCAATTGACGGCTTGTTGACAATTTAGATTCGCGCTAGAGCCGTCATTCGGCTGTAGCGCGGATCTCAAGTAGTTAAGGAGAATTTCATCCTCCCATTCCTGATACATATCACATTACCCATCCTAAGTATCTTCTGTGACCTCTGCCCATGCTGGTCTTTTTTTCATTTAATCTTACTAATAAGCTACTGTAAAGCTCCCGAAGAAGCGTCCATAAAACGCGAAACATGTTGGGATAAAACATCGCGTAACATCCCACCTTTTGAAAATTCCACTGGTCTCCAAATCTAATTTCGAGTGGCTGCGAGTTATCCACTTCTTGGTTGCCTTCTGTACAATTATAATTGTTATCAATGGGTGGTTTGTCACATCAATGAGCTTGTTATTTACTTGTCATCTATTATGGCAAATTGTTAATTTTATCTGTTTCTTAATATTTTTTGTATTTTATTTTTATGCAATAAATATCCAATTTTAAATCTATTACGCCTAGAAAGTCCATTGTCATTCCTATACACACGTGTATGTAGCTTTATACATCAGTCTAGTCAATATTCTCCCGGGCTTCACCGGCGACTTCCCTTTCCCGGCAGCAGCAGTGCTAAATTTCCCTTCCCCTGCTCTTCATGGGCATCGTGGCGGCTTCCGTTTCCTCCTTCCTCGGGGGCTAATTGTAAGGCCGAGTACACACGAGGAGACATATCCGATGAAAATGGTCCGACAGACCGATTTCATCGATATGTCTCCTGGAGATTTTGGTCTGATGTGTGTACACACGATCAAACCAAAATCCCCCCAGACGGACAGCGCGGTGACGTGGTGGTGACGTTGACGCCGCCACGTCACCGAACCAGGAAGTAAAATACTTCCACGCATGCGTCGAATCCATTCGGCGCATGCAGGGGATTTATGTCCGCTGGTTTGGCGTACTAACCAGCGGACATGTCGGACAGGCAGGTCTCCAGCAGACAAGTTTTAAAGCATGCTTTAAAACTTTTGTCTGCTGGAAACCTGTCTGCTAGCCCGTACACGTGTACGCGGCCTAACTCTTCTCTTTTTGGTCAATCGGAAAACGAGTTTTAGACCTGCTTCTGATTGGCCAGATTGAGGACTATTGGGGAATATTAATTCGCTGTTGTAACACCCGGGTTGGCTCATGGCGCAATGCCTTACTCTATCCAAAATGAAAAAAAAAACACATTTGCTTTTAGCTCTAGGATGGTAAAAAGGGCATTCTTACGAGGACAGTAAGGTTCTCAAATAAAGAACAAATACACCAGTGGCAGTGTTAATTTCCTTGGGGGGGGGTGGCAAACAGTACCACTCCCCCCCTGGTCGCTTGGGTCTGGAGTACTTTCCCCATCTATGGTGGGCAATGCTTCTCCCGGGCTTCACTGGCGACTTCCCTTGCCCGGCAGCAGCAGTGCTAGCTTTCCCTTCCCCTGCTCTCCATGGGCATCATGGCGGCATCCGTTTCCTCCTTCCTCTGTGGCAAATTGGGACTCTTCACGTTTTTTGGCCAATCGGAAAACGAGTCTCAGACCTGCTTCTGATTGGCCGGATTGAGGACTATTGGGGAATATTAATTTGTAACACCCGGATTGGCTCATGGCTATGGTTGAGCGAACCGGAACTGTAAAGTTCGGGTTTGGTACAGACTTTGGGTTTTTCCCGAACCCGGACCCGAACCCAAATAATTGGTGAAAGTTCAGGTCCGGGTTCGGAGTTCGGGATAAAAACAATGCGCGGGGGTCCCCCCAAATTCAATAACCAGACCCTTTAGATCTGGTATGGATATAAAGGGGAACCCCGCCGTCAATTTAAAAAAAAAAATGAAATGGGGTTCCCCCAAATATCCATAACCAGACCCTTCAGGTCTGGTGTGGATTTTAAGGGGAACTCCACCCCAAATTTAAAAAAAAATGTTCCCCCTAAAATCCACACCAGACCCCTTATCCGAGCACGTTGACCTGGCCGGCCACAGAAAAGAGGGGGGGGCAGAGTGCGGCCCCCCTCTCCTGAACTGCACCAGGCCACATGCCCTCAACATTGGGAGAGTGCTTTGGGGTGCCCCCCCAAGCACCTAGTCCCCATGTTGATGGGGACAAGATATTTGGGGGGAACCCCACGTCATTTTTTTTTAATTGACGGCGGGGTTCCCCTTAATATCCATACCAGACCTAAAGGGTCTGGTTATTGAATTTGGGGGGACCCCCACGCATTTTTTTGTTTACTAAAAGTCCGTGTCCTATTGACTTGAATGGGGTTCGGAGTTCGGGTTCGGAACCCGAACATCCAGGTGTCCGCTCAACTCTACTCATGGCGCAATGCTCTGCGCCACAAGCCCACCCTATTTTGAAGCTTATTCAAGCCTATGCTTCTAATCAGGTGCTTCAAAAATCACCCCCATTTTTAGGACGCATGAATAGGGGGTGGCCGTGGCAGCTGTGGATAGAGTAATTCAAAGCATGAGCTATATCTATTCATATAGGGGGTTGCGTGGATAGAGGGGGTGGCACCCGGGCATCCCTAATGGAACGCCACTGTCCTACACAATGTTCCTGTTTTGTGTTTTGTTGCAAATAGAATTTCGACACAAAATAAACCATGCGACCATATCTAATCTATTTTGTTTCGGTCCCGAAAATAGTTAAAAAATGATTTTCTTTAGTCTGAAATAAGAAAGACAGTGAAAAAAACAGCGATTTGAATCCCCTTCGCTGGCTGTCTGGGAATCACAATGGTAGCTCTCTGTTTGCGATGCAATGCTGTAAAAATGAGGAGGAGTGAATCTATATTGCTCATCCTCTTTTTAATACAGAAGAACATTTTTTTCTTATGTTCAGAGACAAGAAAATCAATCAGAATTCTGTTTTACCATAGCATTTTATTGTCACATGATTAAGTTTAATAAAAATAGGACATTTGCTGTAGCCGTGTAGGGTATTACTAATACCAGGGGTGATAGACACAGGACATAAACTTTATAACAGGCATTTCCATTCTGTAATAAAGACGGTGAACAGTGAAGCCAACACGCAGGAGGTAGCAGACAAACGTTATCATTTCTTCTGAAGGGTTACAATTTAAAGATGAACTCCAGGCAGATATAAAGGATACAAATTACTTTCGGCTCTCTGTTCATTAATACATACTAAAATGTATTTTTCAAAACCTGAATTTGACTTTATATCAGCGCTTGCAATTCCCTGTACAGCTCTGACCAGAGTAGAACAAGGAGCCAACCGACTGTGTTGTAATGCTCATATGCTAACAAGGGACCAGTGGCGGCCCGTCCATAGGGGCGCACGGGCGCCGCCCCCCTCCCTCAGTCACAAAAAAAACCGGGCCCTTTTATTTGGCTAAAATGTAATTTTTACATTTTAACCGCAGTTCTCGCGACCGTCTTTAGAGGGCGCTGCAGCGCCACCCCCTCTCTCGCAAATAACACACATTCGTACATATATGCACGAATGTATGTTATTGTTGGTTGCCAGCTGCCTGGTCTATTCATATAACCGGACATAGGTTGCTGGTTACCTGAATAGCGGCAGCTGGTTGGCTGAGGGGGAACTACTTATCAAAGCTAGCGGCTCCCCCGAAAATTTTACTGACAGACTCCAGTCCAGTCCAGAGTCTCTCTGTCTCATGTCAGAGAGCGCAGCGAGAGAGTTTCAGGTCACCTGTGGTCAGATGACAAGTGCAGCCTGTTGGAGGCATGGATGCACCACGAGGTAGTGAACCCAATAGCAGACTGCTGCGGAAGAACCACAGAATGGATATGGGGAAGAGGTCCACTGGGGCACAAACAGGGATTCTACATGAAGCTAACCAAAGATTTCCCAGGGTGCGGAGTCTAAGATCCAGTTTGGTATTCACCAGAGCCTCTAGTGGTGAGGATGGCCTTCGCTGCAACTGGATCCAGATCGCGGGCCCCTGGAGTCCCCTAGGTCACGCTCTGTAGGGAGAAAGGGGAAGCAGACACTCAGGACACAAGGAATAGTGAAGGGTAAGCTGAGGTCGGGGCAACAGGCAGTCGAGGATAACCAAGGGACGGGCCAAGGGTCAGGGTCACAGGCAAACAGGAGAAGTCATAGACAAGCCAAAGTCGGTACACAGAGATATTAACGTAGCGCATGGCAAGTAGGAACACAATGCGAACACACAACGTTGATCAGCAATGCAGACCTGCAGTGCACTGGTTAAAAGTTCCTGGAATGGCCTGGTGGAGCCATACAGGTAGGAAGAAAATAAAGGAAGCCAGGTGAGGGGGCCTGGCCTCTAAGATGAACATATGAGAGCAAGGTAAGCTGCCAGAGATTACTGCATATCCATGACAGAGTGACTCTATTGTCATTACTCCACGCTGGAGCCTGGAGAAGATGGAGCTGCACTGCTGGCTTGGCCCCTAGTGTTCGCTGCACTGCTGGCTTGGCCCCTAGTGTTCGCTGCACTGGTTGATAGTGCCTGTGCCGCCTGGCGTCTAGCAACCAGTTACCCATCAGAGCCGCTGCTGAGGAGGAGACCGTCCTGTGTATGACCCGGCTTGTCTGACCCTGCTCCAGCCCTGCCTTCCAAGTTCTGCTACAGCTGACCAGCATCTTCATTATACCGGCAACCGCTATCTTCTGACACATCGCTCAACTGGAAGCCCAGCAGCTTGCACAACTACCAGCCCTTGTGCACTCCTACGCCTCCTGTTTGCTCTACCAGGGGCCCCCGAGTCAGAGGAGTAAGAGAAGCCTTCCTCTGCAAACCAGGCTCATCCCACCAGGTACGTGACATCTATATTTCTAGGAGATATAGAAGGCTTGTACCTCTTAATCGGAAAGCATCCAGTGAAGAAGCATGATATAAGGGCGAAACATGTTGGGAAGTCTATCTTGTATCGATGCTTCATTAAAATTGTATTAAACTGTACCTGCCAACTGTTACGTTTAAAAAAAAAAATCTTTTGCCTTTCAAAATTAAAAATCTTTTAGGCCTCGTACACACGGTGACATGGCGGTGACGTTGACGCCGCCACGTCACCGCCACGTCACCGCACCAGGAAGTTAAACACTTCCGCGCATGCGCCGAATCCATTCGGCGGCGGCGCGGTGGCGGTGGGGGACGACATGTCTGCTGGTAAGTGTACTAACCAGCAGACATGTCGGGCGGACAGATTCCACCGGATAGATTTCAAAGCATGCTTTGAAATCTGTCGGGTGGAGAAATCTGTCCGCTAGCCCATACACACGAGCGGAGATGTCTGCTGAAACGGTCCATCGGACCGTTTTCAGCGGACATATCCCCTTGTGTGTACGAGGCCTTACACATTATATTTGATACATTATTTTTGATATTATCGTAAATTACAATGCACTTAAAAAATCCCAATCCTTTTCCTCTTCATCTATAGTGATGAGCGGAATACGCCATATTCGATTTTGCGATATTTCACGAATATATAGAAGAATATTCGCGAAATATTCGTTAATATCGAATATTCGTGATATTTTATAAAAAAAATAAAAAATAATTTGCGAAATTTCGCTAATGCGAATGCGAAATTGATTGCGAAATTCTCGTCAACACGCGAAAACGGAGATCATTTCCTGGATTACTAAACTAATATGCACTAAACACTAACTCTACTTACACAAACTTATATGACTAAACTAAAGCTATTTTTTTTTTTTTTATACACAAAACACAGAAGGGCAGAGAAAGTATTCGCGAATATTCGTAATACGAACATTCGCATTGCGAATATTCGGCAACATAAAAGGATCGCCTCAGCTACTCGGCCCAGGGTCTCTAATCATACCAGCAATGCTTTTAGACGTCGATGGAGATCACTAGGATGTGATCTGTTTTAAAAATACATTTGAAAAAATACGAATATTCGCAATAGCGAATATTCACCGCGATATTCGACTTATTCGCGAATACTCGAATATGCAATATTTATAACGAATATTCGCAATGCGTGAGCAACACTATTCATCTACTAAATTTAGGGATGTGGTGCTATAATTAAATTGGTTTGTCCGTGATCATAAAAATCATCGTGAAACACATAAGAGGCGGAACTCAGGGCCTCCATCAGGGGGTTACAGGCATTACACCCGATGGTCCCCAAGGGCCGGGCTGGCCCACCTCCCGTTTTTTTGCATTACACCTGTAAGGGGCCCGATTGTCCCAAGGGCCCCTTTCAGGCCCGGTTGGCCCCCTCCCATTTTTTTCATTACATCTATAACGGGCCGATGGTCCCAAGGGTCCCTTTCAGGCCCTGTGCCGTTTTTTTTCATTACACCTGTATGGGGCCTGATGGTTCCCAGGCCCCCCCCCCCCCGCTTATTATCTTGTGTCAGGAGAGAAGAGATTACACCTTTTCTTTCGTCAGCACTACCCCCCCCCCCGGTTCTCTGCTCCAGGGGGGCCCTGCCTAAAGCTGTGTAAGGGGTCCCAAGATTTTGTGATGGCTGCCCTGGCGGAACTACATGAATGGTATCTATCTATATCTCTATATCTATCTATCTATCTATCTATCTATCTATCTATCTATCTATCTATCTATCTATCTATCTATCTATCTATCGATTGAGAGATGTCCTCAATGTTCACAATGTCAACCCCAGACATAGGGCCAGTCAACCCCAGACATAGATAGCCATCCTATCTATGCGCCTGATTCATAGAATCAGTTACGCATGGATTTCTATTAGATCCAACTGGCATAAGTCTCTTGTGCCGTTGAATCTTATTTTCATATTTTAGTCTGGACGCTAGGTGGCGTTCCCGTCTAAAATATGCAAATGAGCCTATAAGCCGCTTCCCGAACGTACGCCTGGCCGGCGCTATTTTTTTACGTCATTTGCGCTAGCATAGGTCCGTCGTAATGTTAACCCTGCTGTATGAGGCACAGGCAATGTTAAGTATGGACGGACGTCGTTTACGTAAAACGTTCGCGAATAGGGCTTTGCGTAAGTGTCGTTCAAGTCGTTTACATTGCGTAATGACGTTGTGATTTGGAGCATGCGCACTGGGATAAATTCGCGTCCGGCGCATGCGCATATACGTCGGCAGAATGGCATGGCTGGGCACATCCACGTATATTTACGTCAGTTCCAGTACCCAGCCGTGGGTGACGGGTGCGCTCCCGTGACCCGGTCTGAAGCTCCGGGACCGCGGGACTCGCGGACCCGATCGCCGCTGGACTGCGGCGATCGGTCCCCGGAGCTGAAGAATGGGGAGAGCCGTGTGTAAACACGGCTTCCCCGTGCTTCACTGTGGCCGCAGCATCGATCGCGTCATCCCTTTTATAGGGGGACGCGATCGATGACGTCACACCTACAGCCACACCCCCCTACACTTGTAAACACACACAGGGAACGCTCAAATCCTACAGCGCCACCTGTGGTTAACTCCCAAACTGCAACTGTAATTTTCACAGTAAACAATGCAATTTAAATGCATTTTTTGCTGTAAAAATGAAAATTGTCCCAAAAATGTGTCAAAATTGTCCGAAGTGTCCGCCATAATGTCGCAGTCACGAACAAAAAAAATCGATGATCGCCGCCATTAGTAGTAAAAAAATAAAATGAATAAAAATGCAATAAAACTATCCCTTATTTTGTAAATGCTATAAATTTTGCGAAAACCAACCGATAAACACTGATTGCGATTTTTAACCAAAAATAGGTAGAAGAATACGTATCGGCCTAAACTGAGGAAAAAAAATTTATATATATTTTGGGGGGATATTTATTATAGCAAAAAGTAAAAAATATTGCATTTTTTTTTCAAAATTGTCGTTCTATTTTTGTTTATAGCGCAAAAAATTAAAACCGCAGAGGTGATCAAATACCACCAAAAGAAAGCTCTATTTGTGGGGAAAAAAGGACGCCAATTTTGTTTGGGAGCCACGTCGCAGGACCGCGCAATTGTCAGTTAAAATGACGCAGTGCCGAATCGCAAAAAGGGGCAAGGTCCTTTACCTGCATTTTGGTCCGGGTCTTAAGTGGTTAAATAATACACGCCCCCCTACCCGCCGAATTTGAATTCGGCCGGGTCATTTACGCTACGCCGCCTCAACTTTACAGGCAAGTGCTTTGAGAATAAAGCACTCGCCTGAAAAAGTTGCGGCGGCGTAGTGTAAATACCCTACGCTAGGCAGGTTTAGATTTAGGCCGCTCCTACCTGAATCTAGCCCATTGAATCCACATTTACGATTTCCCGGGGTTTGATTTTGTAACAAACAATCAGTTGGTATTCTGGAAGGTCTGTCAGAAGAAGCCAAAAGTACATTCAAACTGAGACAAAGAAACGTATTCAAAATGTGACACTGTAACTTATTCCGGCATCAAAGGAGAAAGTAGACTTTTGATCTTTCTGGGACAAGTCACACACACACACACACGGAAAAAATCTAGCTGCTTTCAACCAAACTTCTTTTGACTGGAGCAAGTCTACAAAAACTAGACTCTCATACCGCTTCAATTAAATTGTCATTGATAAAAAAAAAAAAAACAGGGAATATTTAATTGAACAAAGAACAATAACAAGCAATAAGAACAAGAACATCTATAACAATATTACCATGAATTTCATTCATCAATTTCAATGACAAATAAAAAAAAAAAACTCAACAGCTATAAGATCCATAATATGTAACAAAAGGAATCAACAACAGCAAAATCAATTACATTAACAACAATATCTATATAAACCTCACCGAGAAATGTACTGCAGTGACAATATAATAGCTAAAGATAAGCAAAGGTTTCTTTCTTTTTGACAAAGAAAGAAAGATTCGACACAAAGAGAAAAGATTCAACATTATAGAGACATGAAGATTTGACAAAGCAGCCTAAAAGCATACAATCGCCGCGAGCGGACATTTATGGTCAAATGCTCCGCCCATAGGCTATAGAAGAATTCTAATGTTGGTTGACTAGAAATAAGAATTAACAGGGCTTTTTTTCAGGGGGAACTTGGGGGAACTCAGTTCCACCACCTCTGGCTCAGACCCTTTGGTGCCTGCTCACCACAATCACTTGTAAACACAGAAGTCTGGTTTCTGTGTTTACAAGTGACCGCTTTGTAACCCCCTGAACTCTGCACTCTGTATGTAATGCAATTCTGGTATTTAATGCCACTTTAAGACCCTTCTACTGTTTGTGAAATCTGAACGGGTCGTGGTTGAGTTCCTGCACCCTTTTTCTGAGAAAAAAAGCTCTGATAATTAATTAAGTATAATTATTACTAGTGTCATACAACAATTGAATTCTACTATAGCTTGTGGGCGGAGCATTTGACCGGAAATGTAGGATTGCGGCGTCGTACAGTTTCGCTGCTCCGTCGAATCTTCTTAGAACATTCGACAGACACCATTAGCCTTAAATTGACAGATTTGACCTTAATTAATTCGTATTATTGGACGAAATACCTTTTTTTTAACAAAATAAACACATTTCGGGAGTAACTAAATAAATGTATTTTTTGGACGAAAACGAAATTCCGAAACAAAATATTTCAGTGTGCACATGTCTAGTAAAGGCAGGTGTCCCAATACTTTTGGTAATATAGTGCAGTTGAATGAATATGAATTTGTGAGGCTCTTGCGCCACCAAATAGAAAAGAGTGAAAAATAATATAAATGCTGCTCGATCTAAGTTGTAGTAAATAATAATACAATAGTGATAAGATAAAGTAAAAAGTGATCAGCGCATAAACATTTACCACTGTAAATGTTTATGCGCTGATCACTTTTTACTTTATTTTATAATATAGTGCAGTTAACATGAACATATTTAATCTACTGGTATAATTGGAGGGTAACTTGTAAAACACACACTTTTTTCTTAACCGAGCCATTCTCCTTTATCTCCAATCTGTATATACTACGTAGTAGTCTTGAAAAACAACTCCCCATGTTTAGAGAGGCAAATGTGCTTCTTCAAACCAATTGTAGGCTTGTTTATAGACGGTATCCAGTTGGCTTGACCTTTTTGCTGACCTAGTTGCCAAAATCATTTATTGCTGCTGAATTTTTTGAGAACTAAAATGCACCTTCGCCTGAGTTGGCAAAAATCCTTGCACCAGTTTTGCCAACCTACCAGATTGAAATTTACTGGCATGACACCGGAAATTTACTGGCACAGCCATGTTTTTACTGGCATTTCACAAAAGTTACTAAATTACATTTTTAGGTGCAAATTTCAGTATTTAGGCTACAAACAAGTACGCTAGGCAAAAGCAATGTGATTTAAGGGAGATATTAAGGTAAAAAAACATATTTTTTTGTTATTTTTGATATAATAAGGGCAAATTATTTAGTCACATCACCCCCTGCCACCATCCCCCCCTCTGCCACCAACGCCCCCTGCCTCCACCCCCCTCTGCCACCAACACCCCCTGCCTTCACCCCCCTCTGCCACCAACACCCCCTCCCCCTCTGCGTTGCCACAATCTCCCTCTGCCTCCAATCTCCATCTGCCTCCAATCTCCCCCAAGCCCCCTGCCTCCATCCCCCTCTGCGGTGCCACTAACACCCCCTGTCTCCATCCCCCACCCTCTGCAGTGCCACCATCCCCCTCTGCGGTGCCACTAACACCCCCTGTCTCCATCCCCCACCCTCTGCGGTGCCACCATCCCCCTCTGCAGTGCCACCAACACCCCCTGTCTCCATCCACCACCCTCTGCGGTGCCACCATCCCCCTCTGCGGTGCCACCAACACCCCCTGTCTCCATCCCCCACCCTCTGCGGTGCCACCATCCCCCTCTGCAGTTCCACCAACACCCCCTGTCTCCATCCACCACCCTCTGCGGTGCCACCATCCCCCTCTGCGGTGCCACCAACACCCCCTGTCTCCATCCCCCACCCTCTGCGGTGCCACCATCCCCCTCTGCGGTGCCACCAACACCCCCTGCCACTAACACCCCCTGCCTCCAATCACCCCCTGCCTCCATTGCCCCCTGCCTCCATCCACCTATGCGATGCCACCACAGCCACCATCACCCCCTGCCTCCAATCTCCATGCGCAGTTCCAAGCCAAACCGATCTCGGGTATTATTACAGGCACATTCCCGCAACCACAGACATTTGCGAACGGGGGGGGGGGGGGGGGGACTGCCCGTTTTTTACGAACTGCCCGTAAAAATACGGACGGTTGGCAACACTGCCTTGCACCGGTTCCTGAAGTTTATGTGTGTCCCAATACTTTTGGTAATAAAGTGTAGTTATTTTTTATCTATAATTAGATGGTAACTTGTAAAACACACACTTTTTTTTTTAACCGAGCCATTCTCCTTTATCTCCAATCTGTATATACTACGTAGTAGTCTTGAAAAACAACTCCCCATGTTTAGAGAGGCAAATGTGCTTCTTCAAACCAATTGTAGGCTTGTTTATAGACGGTATCCAGTTGGCTTGACCTTTTTGCTGACCTAGTTGACAAAATTATTAATTGCTGCCGAGTTTTCCGGGAAATATTTGAGAAAATACCGTGACAGTGTTCCCTTTATGCATAAATTAGAGCGGTATAATTCCAGCGAGTACGCCCACCGGACCGCACACAGGTCACGAGCGCGTTCAATTTGCTATGCACAAATAAACATCTTAACTAAATATGTTTGCCGGAGAGTCAACATTTACAAGGCAGATGTTACTTAAAAATTCATAAATTAGGCTACCTGTCAGCTTTGTACACCGGCTAAGTGTCAGCTGCAATGCGCCGCATCTCAAGGCGTAAAGCCTATTATTTTCCAGTTGACAGGAATGGCCGATCTTTTTTTTTTGTGTGTGTCTTTGCCGGTTACATGTCCGCGATGCGCGCTAAAGTTACATGTTATTAGCACTCAAGAACCACAGGCCCCATGAAGATATTCCCCGGGATGCTTGACAAGCCATCTCACCATCGCCGCTGGTTTCCACCACCACGAAACGCGCTTCTATTTTTTTTTTTTACCTACGCAACTCTGAGCACGAGATGAAGTCACTTGAATTAACCACTTCCATACCGCGCCTATTTTGGCACTTCTCTCCTACATGCAAAAATCATAATTTTTAGAAAATTACTCAGAACCCCCCAAACACTATGGGCCAGATTCAGGTAGGAGAGCGGATCTTTATTCTGGCGTAACGTTCGTCATTTACGTTACTCCGCCGAAACTTTAGGAGCAAGTACTGTATTCACAAAGAAATTGCAAAAATGAGCCGGCGGAATTCAAATTGGGCGGGTAGGGGGCGTGTAGTATTTAAACTAGGCGCTAACCCGCGACGGCTGTCGACTCGTCATGCATGCTCCAAATTCTGTCTGTGTTTTCGTCGTCAAAGTCAATGACGTCAATCCCCATTCACGGACGAGTTACGCAAACGACGTGAAACTTTTTCAATTCGGCGCGATCACGACGGCCATACTTAACATAGGATACTCCACCTAGGGGGCATGTTTTTCTTTACGCCGCTTATCTCTTACGGAAACGTCGGAAAGTCACTGCGTCGGGCCCGCGTACGACCGTGAATTGCCGTATCTCGCTGATTTACATATTCTCGGCGTAAATCAGCGGGAACGCCCCGAGCGGCCATTTTAAAATTGCAGTTCCGATACGATGGCGAAATACAATTACGCCGCTCGTATCTGAACTCAATCCCGGCGTATCTTGTTTTCTGACTACAGAAAACGGATACGACGGCGTAGGTTAGAAGTTACGCGGCTTATCTACAGATAAGCCGCGTAACTTCTACCTGAATCTGGCCCATTATGTTTTTTTAGCAGACACCCTAGGGAATAAAATGCCGGTGATTGCACGGTATTCACGCAAACATTTTTCAAACGCCTTTTTTTGGGGAAAAAACGGTTTCATGAATTACAAAAATAACAAAACAGTAAAGTTAGCCCAATTTTTTTGTATAATGTGAAAGATGAAGTTACGCAGAGCAAATAGATACCTAACATGTCACGCTTTAAAATTGCGCGCACTCATAGAATGGCGCCAAAATTCAGTACTTAAAAATCTCCATGAACGTCGCTTTTTTTTTTTTTACAAGTTACAAATTTAGAGTTACAGAGGAGGTCTAGTGCTAGAATTGTTGCTGGCGCTCTAACGCATGTGGCGATACCTCACATGTGTGGTTTGAACGGCGTTTACACATGTGGGCGGGACTTAAGTGTGTGTTCGCTTCTAGACGCGAGCTACCGGGGATAGGGGCGTTTAAAAAAATGTTTTATTTTACTCAATTTATTTATTTTTTACAATTTTCTTACATTTTTTTTTTATCACTTTTATTCCTATTACAAAGAATGTAAACATCCCTTGTAATAGGAAAGGTGTGTGACAGGTTCTCTTTATGGAGAGATGCGGGATGGTCAATAAGACCCCACATCTCTCCTCCAGGCTGGGAAGCATGAGATTGTGATAAAAAATTCAGAGATCTAATGCTTTCAGCCGCGATTGTGGCTGTGTTTACATTCCGGTACCCGGGTGTGATGTCATAACATCGCGCCCCGGGCCTCCGACGACCATAGAGATGATCTCTATGCTTTCCATCCGACGCCGGCAGATCGTTTCTCCGGGTCTCCGATGGCACGGGAGAGCCCGGAGGAGCAGCGGTTGGCGGCGGGGGGGGGGATGGAATAATGAAAATAAAAGTTTTTTTCATATTTAAATTTTCTTTAAAACAGAAAATGTAAAATGTAATTTTACATTTTACAGATCTTTCCCTTTTACAAGCTTTTTAGAGGATGCAAAGAGAACGAGACACAAGACTAATTTTTTATATATATTTTTATATTTTTATTTTGTGAGTATTGATAAAAAATGGGGATGATTGAGACTTTTTTTTTCTCCGAATCTGAGTAAAATAATTTGAGTAACCACTTAAGACCCGGACCATTATGCAGCTAAAGGACCAGGCCCCTTTTTGCGATTCGGCACTGCTTCGCTTTAACGGACAATTGCGCAGTTGTGCGACGTGGCTCACAAACAAAATTGGCGTCCTTTTTTTCTCACAAATAGAGCTTTCTTTTGGTGGTATTTGATCACCTCTGCGGTTTTTATTTTTTGCGCTATAAACAAAAATAGAGCGACAATTTTGAAAAAAAAACACAATATTTTTTACTTTTTGCTATAATAAATATCCCCAAAAAAGATATAAAAACATTTTTTCTTTCCTCAGTTTAGGCCGATACGTATTCTTCTACATATTTTTGGTAAAAAAAAAAAATCGCAATAAGCGTTTATCGATTGGTTTGCCAAAATTTATAGCAAAATAGGGGATAGTTTTATGGCAAAATTTGTTTTACTAGTAATGGCAGGGATCAGCGTTTTTTTTTTTTCGTGGCTGCGACATTATGGCGGACACATCGGACAATTTTGACACATTTTTGGGACCATTGTCATTTTCACAGCGAAAAGTGCTATAAAAATGCACTGATTACTGTGAAAATGACAATTGCAGTTTAGGAGTTAACCACTAGGGGGCGCTGTAGGGGTTAAGTGTGACTTCATGTGTGTTTCTAACTGTAGAGGGGTGGGGCTGGACTTGTGACGTCAGTGATCGTCTTTCCCTATATCAGGGAACAGACGATCACCGACACTGCCACAGAGAAGAACATGGAAGGTTTGTTTACACTCACCTCTCCCAGTTCTTCAGCTTCGGTGACCGATCGCGGGACACCGGCAGCGATCGGGTCCGCGGGTCCCGCAGCCACGGAGCTGCCACTAAAAGGGGACGTACGTGTACGTGCCTGTGCCCCGCCGTGCCATTCTGCCGACGTATATATGCAGGAGGCGGTCCTTAAGTGGTTACAACAGGTCTTTCCATTTTACAAGCTTTTTAGAGAACTTTTTAGAGAACTAGACAGAAGACTCATTTTATATTTTTATATTGTTTATATTTTTTGGGTATTGATAAAAAATGGGGATGATTGAGAGTCTTTTTTCTCCAAATTTGAGTAAAAATTGGGATTTCGGCAAGGTGTAATGCTCCGACAGGAAAAATGCTTCCCGACGGGAACACCAGTGTGTACAGGGCATAAGACAAAATTAATGTTTGCAGAGGAAGCTGCCGATCACATATTAGGTTAAAGAGCCAATTAGCAGCTCTATACCATGTGATCAGCTGTGTCCAATCACAGCTGATCATAGCTGTCAACAGAAGCAGGTTATCGGCTCTCTTTTCCTCATGCTGACAGCATGAGGAGAGGAGAAGAGAGCCACTTACCGGCTTTTTTGAAAGAGACCACTACACTGAAAACCAGGGCACTGATTATTAGTGCAGTGCCCGCCAGTGCTGTCAATCTGTGCCCACCAGTGCTGCCAATCAGTGCCTCCTTGTCGGTGACATCTATAATTTTTGTGTTATTCTGTAGTGCTTACTAGCTAGCACATCCATTTAGGGTTTATTTGAATTTTTGCGCTGATTGCACCTTTTGTTTTTTTGACATCAGTGCTTCCAATCAGTGCCTATTAGTGTTACAAATCAGTGCTCATCTGTGCCTCCTCGTCAGTGCCCATCAGTGGTGCCTATCAGTGCTGCCTTTAAGTACCCATCAGTGTTCCTTATCAGTGCCCATCAGTGCAGCATTTCAGTGCCCATGAGTGCAGCCTATCGGAGCCCATCAGTGGTGCCTATTAGTGCTGCCTATCAGTGCCCATCATTGCCGCCTATTAGTGCAACCTCTTCAGTACTCATCAGTGCAGCCTATCAGTGCCCATTAGAGCCACCTCAACAATGCCCCCATCAGTGCACATAAGTGATGGAGAAAACACTATGAAAAAGTTGTTTAAAAAAAATAAAAAATAAATCGGTATTTATTTGTTTATTTAGCAACATATCTAAAACGCAGTGTGAATAAATACCACCAAAAGAAAGCTCTATTTGTGTGAAAAAAATAATAATAAAAATGTTGTTTGATTATATTGCTGCATGACCACGTACCGTATATACTTGAGTATAAGACAATTTTTTCAGCACATTGTTTTGGGGACCACTGGACCCCAAGCTTGGCACACACGTAGCCCCACTCCTCCTCTACAAGTGTTCCAAAGTTTGTTGTCCGGGGCACCGATTTTCAAAGCTGGGCACCCCTTCCATAGACTCCCATGTTAATTGGTAATTCCTCCTGTGAATTTGGGGACCCGGTCCTGGCTGGACGTAGGTTTCCTCGACCCGCAACTTGGCACACATGTAGCCCCATTTCTCCTCTACAAGTGTGCAAAGTTTGTTGTCTGGGGGACCTACGGCTAAGGAGCACCATTTTTCAAAGCCGGGCACCCCTTCCATAGACTCCCATGTTAAACGTCAGTCTAGTCATGGACACAGTGATGCATGGGCACAGTGAGGCATGGGCACAGTGAGGCATGGGCACAGTGAGGCATGGGCACAGTGAGACATGGGCACAGTGAGGCATGGGCACAGTGAGGCATGGGCACAGTGAGGCATGGGCACCGTGAGGCATGGGCACAGTGAGGCATGGGCACCGTGAGGCATGGACACAGTGAGGCACGGGCATGGGCACATGAACAAAGTGAGGCACAGTGAGGCATGCAGATGGACACCCTAGGCTTATTATCGAGTCAATACGTTTTCCCATTTTTGTGGTAAAATTAGGTGCCTCGGCTTATATTCGGGTTGGCTTATACTCGAGTATATACGGTAATTGTCATTCAAAGTGCGACAGCACTGAAAGCTGAAAATTGGCCAGGGCAGGAAGGGGGTAAAAGTGCCCAATACGCAAGTGGATAAAGTCCTACACTCCGCTAACCAAAGTAAGAGTTCTTCTCCCTACCATATGATGGTAACTTCCTTCCTGATCCTCCTGTGGATGGTCAAGGGAGAAGATCTGAAGGGACGGCCACCCCCATACCTTATATTTCGGATTTCCTTACTGATGTTGTAAATGGGCAATCATGTGACTAGCAATAAAATAAGAATACATGTAAAAGGACTATACTGCTGGAGATAAAACATTATAAAGAATATTAGGTATACTGCTGACTTCTACCTTAACGAAGCTTGTCTGCCAGGCAGCATATTTTAATTCACTTCTTAGCAATGGATCTGCTCTTTGACTTTGCAAAATGTCATTTAAAAGGCACACTCCTGGGGCCTTCGCCGAACACAAGGCTGTACACATTTACATAGAGGTGAGCATCTGTGCCAGTATGACGGAGAGCCACCCTCTCCTGCTCCCCCTTATTCCGCTCAAGATTTATTTCCAGGTTCAAAACGCTTCCCTACGGGGAAAGTGCTAGGGCCAGGCGCTGCCAAGGTATTTTCAATAAAACATTTTGAACTACAAACGGCAGAAACAAGAGTTGAAGTGATTTCCTACACGGCCCGGTCCCTTGTCATAAATCACAAATAACAAGGAAATGCAGCAGAAAGTACCATTTTATTAAATGTCTCTCAGCATTCACAACTTCATCATTCTAGCCGAGTGGAAGTTTCTTATGGGGCAAAGGTAACGGAGTCTGGAGAATAGCAAGGTGTGATTAGGCAAGCTAATAAGTTGCTGCATTGAAACTCAATGTTAGCATAAGAATGGAAAGTCACCTCTCTAGTTCAAGCGGATGCCGTACTATGGTAGGAGGCTGGCACCTTCACTGTGATAGAGCGTCTTTATCCTTGCTCTCTCTCTCTGGATATATATTATATATATATAGATATATATATATATATATAGATATATATATATATATATATATATATAGAGAGAGAGAGAGAGAGAGAGATACACACATACAGTATATATTATAAAAATTATATAGACATATTTTACAGAATTAATTATAGTTCAAGCGGATGCCGTACTATGGTAGGAGGCTGGTACCTTCACTGTGATAGAGCGTCTTTATCCTTGCTCTCTCTCTCTCTGGATATATATTATATATATATATATATATATATATATATATATATATATATATATATATATATATATATATATATATATATATAGAGAGAGAGATACACACATACAGTATATATTATAAAAATTATATAGACATATTTTACGGAATTAATTATAGTTCAAGCGGATGCCATACTATGGTAGGAGGCTGGTACCTTCACTGTGATAGAGCGTCTTTATCCTTGCCCTCTCTCTCTGGATATATATATATATATATATATATATATATATATATATATATATATATATATATATATATATATAGATACACACGTACAGTATATATTATAAAAATTATATAGACATATTTTACAGAATTAATTATAGTTCAAGCGGATGCCGTACTATGGTAGGAGGCTGGTACCTTCACTGTGATAGAGCGTCTTTATCCTTGCTCTCTCTCTGTGTGTGTGTGTGTGTGTGTAACACATAAAGTATATATTATAAAAATGACAAACAAATTTTACAGAATTTACTTTTACATATAGGGCCAGATTCAGGTAGATGGGCGAATCTTTATTTTGGAGTAACTTCTCTCATTTACGTTACTCCGCCGAAACTTCAGGAGCAAGTACTGTATTCACAAACCACTTGCTCCTAAAGTTGCTGCGGCGTAGCGAAAATGAGCCGGCGGAATTCAAATTGGGCGGGGTAGGGGGCGTGTAGTATTTAAAATAGGCGCGATTCCGCGGCGAACGTACTGCGCATGCGTCGACTGTCAGTGCGCATGCTCCAAATTCTGTCAGTGAACGTCAATGACGTCAATCCCCATTCACGGACGTTTTACGCAAACGTTTTGAAAAAAAAATTATTCGACGCGATGACGACGGCCATACTTAACCACTTAAGACCCGGACCAAAATGTAGGTAAAGGACCTTGCCCCTTTTTGCGATTCGGCACTGCTTCGTTTTAACTGACAATTGCGCGGTCGTGCGACGTGGCTCCCAAACAAAATTGGTGTCCTTTTTTTCCCACAAATAGAGCTTTCTTTTGGTGGTATTTGATCACCTCTGCGGTTTTTATTTTTTGCGCTATTAACAAAAATAGAGCGACAATTTTTAAAAAAATGCAATATTTTTTACTTTTTGCTATAATAAATATCCCCCAAAAATATATAAAAAAAACGTTTTTTTTCCTCAGTTTAGGCCGATACGTATTCTTCTACGTATTTTTGGTAAAAAAAATCGCAATAAGCGTTTATCGGTCGGTTTTCGCAAAATTTATAGCGTTTACAAAATAAGGGATAGTTTTATTGCATTTTTATTAATTATTTTTTTTTTACTACTAATAGCGGCGATCAGCGATTTTTTTCGTGACTGCGACAATATGGCGGACACTTCGGACAATTTTGACACATTTTTGGGACAATTGTCATTTTCACAGCAAAAAATGCATTTAAATTGCATTGTTTACTGTGGAAATGACAGCTGCAGTTTGGGAGTTAACCACAGGTGGTGCTGTAGGGGATGTGTGACCTAGTGTGTTTGTTTACAACTGTAGGGGGGTGTGGCTGTAGGTGTGACGTCATCGATCGCGTCCCCCTATTACAGGGATGACGCGATCGATGCTGCGGCCACAGAGAAGCACGGGGAAGCCGTGTGTACACACGGCTCTCACCGTTCTTCCGCTCCAGGGACGGATCGCCGCACTCCAGCGGCGATCGGGTCCGCGAATCCCGCGGTCCCGGTCCCGGAGCTTCGGACCAGGTCGCGGGCGCGCGCCCGCGACCCACGGCTGGGTACTAAAATCAACGTATATATACGTTGATGTGCCCAGCCGTGCCATTCTGCCGACGTAAATGTGCAGTAGGCGGTCCTTAAGTGGTTAACATACGATACTCCACTAGGGGGCTGTTTTTTCTTTACGCCACGTATCTCTTACGGAAACGTTGGAAAGTCACTGCGTCGGGCCCGAATACGATCGTGAATTGCCGATTCTTGCTGATTAACATATTCTCGGCGTTAATCAGCAGGAACGCCCCGAGCGCCATTTTTAAAATTGCAGTTCCGATACGACGGCGAAATACAATTAAGCCACTCGTATAGGAACTCCAACCCGGCGTTTCTTGTTTTCTGCTTACTGAAAACAGAAACGCCGGCTCAAAGTGAGAGTTAGGCTGGAGTATCACTGATACTCCAGAGTAACTCTACCTGAATCTGGCCCATACTGTGCAATATTTATGGTTCTGAAGTGCTAACAGCTCTCACTGCTTTTTTACCAGAAGTGCCATTTGCACTCTCCAGCACATCAAATGCAAATTTCACCTACTTACTAGACATTCGTTTTTGTTCAAATTCATTTTCATCCAAATTTCTGGGATTTGACGTAGAGAGAAAAGATTTGACGTAGAGAGAAAAGATTTGACGTAGAGAGAAAAGATTTGACGTAGAGAGAAAAGATTTGACGTAGAGAGAAAAGATTTGACGTAGAGAGAAAAGATTCGACGTAGAGAGAAAAGATTTGACGTAGAGAGAAAAGATTTGACGTAGAGAGAAAAGATTCGACGTAGAGAGAAAAGATTCGACAGAGAGAAAAGATTTGACGTAGAGAGAAAAGATTTGTCATAGAGAGAAAAGAGTCGACCCAGAGAGAAAAGATTTGATGTAGAAAGAAAAGATTTGACATAGAGAGAAAAGATTTGACATAGAGAGAAAAGATTTGTCATAGAGAGAAAAGATTTGACATAGAGAGAAAAGATTTGATGTAGAAAGAAAAGATTTGACATAGAGAGAAGATTCAACATAGAGAAAAGATTCGACGTAGAGAGAAAAGATTCGACATAGAGAGAAAAGATTCGACATAGAGAGAAAAGAGTCGACAGAGAGAAAAGATTTGACATAGAGAGAAAAGATTTGATGTAGAAAGAAAAGATTTGACATAGAGAGAAGATTCAACATAGAGAAAAGATTCGACGTAGAGAGAAAAGATTCGACATAGAGAGAAAAGAGTCGACAGAGAGAAAAGATTCGACATAGAGAGAAAAGATTCGACATAGAGAGAAAAGATTTGACATAGAGAGAAAAGATTTGACATAGAGAGAAAAGATTTGACATTCTAGAGACATTAAGGCCGCGTAAACACGAGGAGACATGTCCGCTGAAACTGGTCCGCAGACCAGTTTTCGCGGACATGTTCGATCGTGTGTACGGCCTAGCGGACAGGTTTCCAGCGGACAAAACTTTCTAAACATGCTTAGAAACTTGTCCGCTGGAAACCTGTCCGTCGGACATGTCCGATGGTTAGTACGCCCAACCATCGGACCGAAATCCCGCGCATGCGTCAAATTGATTCGACGCATGCATGGAAGCATTGAACTTCCGTGTTTGAGCACGTCGGTGTCTTCTACGTCACCGCGTTCTATGTCCACGGGGATTTTGGTCTGATGGTGTGTACACACATCAGACCAAAATATCCCTGGAGACATGTCCGATGAAAACGGTCCGCGGACATGTCTCCTCCTGTGTACGCGGCCTCAGATTCAACATAATTATTACTAGTCATACAGCATTCACATTTTATTATAGCTTGTAGGCGGGGCATTCGACCGGAAATGTACGATTGTGGCGTCGTACAGTTCAGCTGATTTGTCTAATCTTCTTAGAACTTTTGACAGACACCATAAGCCTTCAATGACAGATTCAACCTTAATTAATTCGGATTTCGTAGGAATTTATTTTTTAACAAAACAAAATAAATAAAAACAAATTTTGTATATATTACGAAATACGTCGACTCTTTTCTCTCTACGTCGACTCTTTTCTCTCTACGTCGACTCTTTTCTCTCTCTACGTCGACTCTTTTCTCTCTCTACGTCGACTCTTTTCTCTCTCTACGTCGACTCTTTTCTCTCTCTACGTCGACTCTTTTCTCTCTCTACGTCAAATCTTTTCTCTCTACGTCGACTCTTTTCTCTCTACGTCGACTCTTTTCTCTCTACGTCGACTCTTTTCTCTCTACGTCGACTCTTTTCTCTCTCTACGTCGACTCTTTTCTCTCTCTACGTCGACTCTTTTCTCTCTCTACGTTGACTCTTTTCTCTCTCTACGTCGACTCTTTTCTCTCTCTACGTCGACTCTTTTCTCTCTCTACGTCGACTCTTTTCTCTCTACGTCAAATCTTTTCTCTCTACGTCAAATCTTTTCTCTCTATGTCGAATCTTTTCTCTCTACGTTGAATCTTTTCTCTCTACGTCGAATCTTTTCTCTCTATGTCGAATCTTTTCTTTCAATAATGTCTACTCTTTTCTCTCTCTATGTCAAATAATCTCGGACTAATAGAGTTAGGTTAGGCACATTGAACCGCAGATTCGACAGACACAGATCGCTATTGTCACTGTCATGTCGAATCTTCTATCTATATCCAACTGTTGATGCAAACGAAACGAAAATAAAGCATTTTTCATGTCGGTTCTTTCGGATTTCGGATTCTGCACATCGTTATCGTTTGTTAAAATGGACGTGAAAATCCCAGAAATTTGGATGAAAATGAATTTGAACGAAAACGAATGTCTAGTAAGTATGTGAAATTTACATTTGATGTGCTAGAGAGTGCAAATGGCACTTCTGATACAAAAGCAGTGAGAGCTGTTAGCACTTCAGAACCATAAATATTACACAGTATATGTAAAAATAAATTATGTAAAATCTGTCTGTCATTTTTATAATATATACTGAAATTTGTTATTTTTTAATTCATGAAACCGTTTTATTTTTTTAAAGGCGTTTGAAAAATTATTGCGCAAATACCGTGCGAGATAAAAAGTTGCAATGACTGCCACTTTATTTCCTAGGGTGTCTGCTAATTATATATATATATAATGTTTGGGGGTTCTGAGTAATTTTGTAGCAAATAAAAATAAAAAATTATGATTTTTACATGAAGGAGAGAAGTGCCAGAATAGGGCCGGTATGGAAGTGGTTAAATTCCTTCCCCAACATATTACAGCTCCAATACGCCCTCTCTGAAGCAAAATAATTCATTATACAGTAAATAAGACCAACATTTTCACTGGTAAAAAAAATCTGTGATTTATACATTTAAAATTTTATAAATATGCTCCTTAATTGGGTTTTATATCCTTATTCCACAAACAGCTTAATTGGCTGTTTTATTTTTCATTTAGCCATTGCTGACTCACTGTGATCATTTAAGCAAAATGAATAGCAAAGGTTCTTCATCCTCAAATCTTTAAATTGACATGTTTTATAAAATAAACAAAAAATGTCATTAACCACTTCAATACCGGGGCTTTTATACCACCTCCATACCGGGCCTATTCTGACACTTCTCTCCTACATGTAATAATCATTCTTTTGCTAGAAAATTACACAGTACCCCCCAAACATTATATATGTTTTTTTAGCAGACACCCTGGGGAATAAAACGACGGTCATTGCAACGTTTTATCTCGCACGGTATTTACGCAATCATTTTTCAAACGCCATTTTTTTTTTATAAAAAAAATTGTTTCATGAATTAAAAAAATAACAAAGCAGTAAAGTTAGCCCAATTTTTTTTTTTAAATATGAAAGATTATGTTACACCGAGTAAATAGATACCCAACATGTCACGCTTTAATTATGCGCACACTCATGGAATGGCGCCAAACTTCGGTACTTAAAAATCTCCATAGGTGACGCTTTATTTATTTTTTTACAGGTTACCAGTTTAGATTTACAGAGGAGGTCTAGTGCTAGAATTGTTGCTGGCAATCTAACGCACGCGGCGATACCTCACTTATGTGGTTTAAACGGCGTTTACATATGTGGATGGGACTTGCGTGTGCGTTCGCTTCTGCACGCGAGCTACTGGGGACAGGGGCGTTTTTTTTATTTTGTTTATAGCGCAAAAAATAAAAACCGCAGAGGTGATAAAATACCACAAAAAGAATGCTCTATTTGTGGGGAAAAAAGGACGACCGTTTTTCAAGAAGAGAAAAATGTAATTTTTTTAATTGGTTGCGAAAAACGGTCGTGTGTGGGCTCCAGAGCATTTTTCTCGACAAAACTCTCTTCGCTTTTCTCGTTGTCGTTTTTCTTGTCATGAAAAGAGGTCGTGTGTACACTTTAACGAGGGGGGGGGGAATACGCATGCTCAGAAGCAATTTATGAGACGGGAGCGCTCGTTCTGGTAAAAGAGAAGCAGAGTACTTTATTGGGACCTGGAGGGGGGTCTCTCTGATGGACACAGAGAGGGCTTCTGTTAGAGAGTCTGTTAGAAACAGCCCCCAGACATACTACAGACATGATACAGGAGATGGTCAGAGACTGCTGATATGATACAGGAGATGGTCAGAGACTGCAGACATGATACAGGAGATGGTCAGAGACTGCAGACACAATACAGGAGATGGTCAGAGACTGCAGACATGATACAGGAGATGGTCAGAGACTGCAGACATGATACAGGAGATGGTCAGAGACTGCAGACTTAGTACAGAAGATGGTCAGAGACTGCAGATTTAGTACAGGAGATGGTCAGAGACTGCAGATTTAGTACAGGAGATGGTCAGAGACTGCAGACATAGTACTGTAGATGGTCAGAGACTGCAGACTTAGTACTGTAGATGGTCAGAGACTGCAGACTTAGTACTGTAGATGGTCAGAGACTGCAGACTTAGTACAGGAGATGGTCAGAGACTGCAGACTTAGTACAGGAGATGGTCAGAGACTGCAGACTTAGTACAGGAGATGGTCAGAGACTGCAGACTTAGTACAGGAGATGGTCAGAGACTGCAGACTTAGTACAGGAGATGGTCAGAGACTGCAGACTTAGTACAGGAGATGGTCAGAGACTGCAGACATAGTACAGGAGATGGTCAGAGACTGCAGATTTTGTACAGGAGATGGTCAGAGACTGCAGACATAGTACAGGAGATGATCAGAGACTGCAGAAATAATAAAGGAGATGGTCAGAGACTACAGACACAGTACAGGAGATGGTCAGAGACACATCAGTTCTGGGCAGACACACACCTATGCTCAGAACACTAGTTCTGGACAGACACAAACAAGGAGAGAAGGAGGGAGGGTAGAACTCTGCCACTTCAGGAGGCGCCTGGGTGCAAAGCACCCTGTGCACCCTGCCTGGGATCGGCCCTGTCTCTACAACGTTACAAGTGAGGAACGGGTTAAATGTGGCCGTCGGTTCCAGGAAAAAAATTGCAGAAATATCTTAAATATCTTAAACAAATCACCACATTATGACTGAACTGTAACAACCCATCAAGTCGCGACGAATAAGACATTTATTTTGGTTCATTTGACCTGGATCGTCTTGCCCTACAGCGTTGTTTCAGAAGGGACTTAATTAGCTCGATGCAATCTTAGTTTGAGTTATTATATTAAATAGAAATTCAGAAGGTCTGCTCACTTCACCGTTAACCTTGATAATGATAAAAATAAAGAATGGGAAAGATTAGATATTGACATCTTAGAGCGCAAATTTTTAAATAACGGCACAATTGACTAACTGGCGATGAATACTAAGCAAAGCATTTGGCATTCGTACATTCCTGTTGGGATTATTAAATAATAGATGTAATTTTCATATAACAGATCACAGTGTTGAGACATAATGAGACAAAATGATGGTACAAACCCTGAATAAAAGCAAAATCCCATCTATTATTAAGAACATAGTTTTGTTATCTTTCCTTTAAAAAAAAAAAAAAGTCATGGAAATATCAAGCTAACTTTTGAAAAAGAAAGAAAACGCAAAAAAAAAAAAAAAAAAAGATCAAAACTGGATTTGAAGGCTCTAAAAATATAATCTTAGATCTGAGTCCAGACAGTTTTTCGGCGCTGAAATAATACGTTGCGTACTACCGATGCGAAAGCAAATCCAATTTTCAAGCACAGGCATCTTCAAGTCCATTCTTCAAATCCAGCTCTACTTTTATCTTGGAGTAGGGATTTAAAGGAAACCACAAAAAAAAAATATATATATATATATATACACACACACACACACACACACACACACACACACACACACACGCACACACCATATGTACTCGAGTATAAGCCGACCCGAATTTAAGCCGAGGTACCTAATTTTACCGCAAAAAAATGAAAGCTTAGGACTCATGTATAAGCTTAGGGTGCCCTTTTGCAGCCGCACTGTGCCCATCTGCATGCCTCACTGTGCCATAGACCATGCGACCTAGGCTTCCTGCATGCCTCACTGTGCCTCATGTACCTCATCTCCCAATTTCCTGTTGTGTCGTACAGTCTCCCGATCTCCGGCTGTGTCGTGCAGTCTCCCCACTCCCCTGCTGTGTCGTGCAGTCTCCCGATCTCTGGCTGTGTCGTGCAGTCTCCCCGATCTCCTGCTGTGTCGTGCAGTCTCCCAATCTCCCGCTGTGTCGTGCAGTCTCCCGATCTCCCGTTGTGTCGTGCAGTCTCCCGATCTCCCGTTGTGTCGTGCAGTCTCCCGATCTCCCGATGTGTCGTGCAGTCTCCCGATCTCCCGATGTGTCGTGCAGTCTCCCGATCTCCCGCTGTGTCGTGCAGTCTCCCAATCTCCCGCTGTGTCGTGCAGTCTCCCGATCTCCCGCTGTGTCGTGCAGTCTCCCGATCTCCCGCTGTGTCGTGCAGTCTCCCGATCTCCCGCTGTGTCGTGCAGTCTCCCGATCTCCCGCTGTGTCGTGCAGTCTCCCAATCTCCCGTTGTGTCGTGCAGTCTCCCGATCTCCCGCTGTGTCGTGCAGTCTCCCAATCTCCCGCTGTGTCGCGCAGTCTCCCAATCTCCCGCTGTGTCGTGCAGTCTCCCAATCTCCCGCTGTGTCGTGCAGTCTCCCAATCTCCCGTTGTGTCGTGCAGTCTCCCGATCTCCCGTTGTGTCGTGCAGTCTCCCGATCTCCCGCTGTGTCGTGAAGTCTCCCGATCTCCCGCTGTGTCTTGCAGTCTCCCGATCTCCCGCTGTGTTGTGCAGTCTCCCGATCTCCCAATGAGTCGTGCAGTCTCCCAATCTCCCGCTTTCATGTTTACATTCAGGAGACTGGTTCAAAGCCAAATTACGGCTTTGTTCCAGTCTGTGGCTAGGCGCCGGAGGTGGCGCATCGTGGATTGGGTCTCCCGGTGGGACGGGAGGCCCGGTAAGAGCGGCGGGAGGGGGGATGTCCCCTCCCACAACCAAACTGCTTTTAGCCATATAGGTCGTTATGCCTGGATAGCCAATCGCCCACTCTAAACAAAGGTAATGGGATGATGCCTGCAGCTGTGGGCTTCATTCCGTGTAACCCCCAAAAGCCGAGGCTGCATATGTGCGTATGCTCAGTGGCAAGGGGTTATTCCCATAAAAAAAGCATTTCCACTGCATTTGGGAAGAAGGCTTCATGGTGAACAAGAAAGTCCAGCAAGTGCCAGGACCGTTTCCTAGAGTTAATTTTGCTGTGGAAACGGGGCACCATCAGTGCAGATCTTGCTCAGGAATAGCAGCAGACAGGTGTGAGGACATCGGCACACACAGTGAGGAGAAGACTTTTGGAGGACAGTCTGGGGTCAAGAAGGGCAGCAAAGAAGCCAATTCTCTCCAAGAAAAATGTCAGGGACAGACTGATATTCTGCAAAAGGTCCAGAGATTGGACTGCTGAGGACTGGGGGAAAGTCAATTTCTCTGATGAATCCCCTTTCCGATTGTTTGGGGCATCTGGAAAAAACCTCGTCCGGAGAAGAAAAGGTGAGCGCTACCCTCAGTCCTGTGTCATGCCAACAGTAAAGCCTTCTGAGACCATTCATGTGTGGGGCTTCTCAGCCAAGGGAGAGGGGAGCTAACTCATAATTTTGAGTAAGAACACCGCCATGAATAAAGAATGCTACAAAAATATCCTCCGAGAGAAACTTCTCCCAACCATCCAAGAACAGTTTGGTGAGGAACCATGACTTTTCCAGCATTTTCAGAAAATAGGAAGAAGGATGGACTGCCGCACTCCAGGAGAACTCAACACAGCCACAGAAAAATCAACACAGCCACAGAAGAGGACAGCTGACGGGTTTCACACTATGTTAGTGCTTAGTCATGGCTGGAACTAAGCACTGACTAAGCACTAACATAGTGTGAAACGCGTCGGTTGTCCTTTTCTGTGGCTGTGTTGATTTTTGTATGCCCATCTTTTATCAATAAAGACAACTTTTTTGGAAGTTCTCCTGGAGTGCGGCAGTCCATCCTTCTTCCTATTTTCGGAAATTGCTACGTGCATCGCCAGCACCTTGGTATTCCGAGAGGTTCCTTAATTGCTTACAAGACCCACCTGGAGCGGTGACTCCCTTTGTCGGTATTTTCTTTGATTCCATTGTGGAGACTGAGGTTAGAGTTGGGACTACAGAAAACAGGGTGCCTTAACGGGGGCCTGTGGCTTATGCTTGTATTTGCAAATGTGTGCAGACTAAACCCCTGTTCATATTGTTAGACAGGTCAATTCGGTTGGTTAGTTGCTAGCTGGTTGGTATGTTTGGGCTTGGAAATCTCTCTGTATTTGTTTGAAAAAGTGCCACCAAAAACACAGCTGTGCTACCAGCATGCTTTTTAAGAAGAGGAAGTGATGTTTCCTGGAAGCCCTGACCTACGCGTTTCATCATGAATGTGCAACAGCAGGTGATCCTGCTCCTAAAAACTTTGTACATATCCCATGGTACCTTGCTGCCTGCAAGCAGTGATTCCTGTACTGACTCTGCCTCCTTAATCACTTAAAGGATCACTAAAGGAAAACATTTTTTAGCTAAATCGCTTCCTTTACCTTACTGCAGTCCAGGTTTCATGTCCTCATTGTTCGTTTTTGCTTTGAAGTTGCTGTAATACTTCTCTGATCTCCACACTTCCTGCTGGTCTGGCTCCTTATGAAAAAACTCATGGCAGCTTTTCACTGTGGTCCATGATCAAAGAGGTGTGATTACTGTGTGTCTAAAACTCCTCAGAACCAATCAGATTCATTTTAAAAACAAACATTGCCCTGTATTTGTTTGTTTTTGTTCTGTGTGTCTCTTTACTTCACAGAAACATGAAACCAGTGTAAAAGTGAAACTGAAACTGCAGACACATTATATGATTGATTTTTATCTATTTTTAATCATTTTTAAAAGGAATCAGTTAACTTTTATGTCTCTACACCCTGTAAACAGTCATTTCAGCAAAAAAAAAAAAAAAAAAACGTTTTCCTTTAGTGACCCTTTAAGGACCCCTTCACGCCGATATATACGTCGGCAGAATGGCACGACTGGGCACAATCATGTACCTGTATGTGTCTCTTTAAGACCAGCCTGGTCTGAAGCTCCGTGACTGCGGCGGCGGGACCTGATCGCCGCCGGTGTCTCGCGATCGGTCACCGGAGCTGAAGAACGGGGAGAGGTGTGTTCTTCGTTGTGGCAGTGTCATTGATCGTCTGTTCCCTGATATAGGGAAAGACGATCACTGACGTCACTCGTCCAGCCCCGCCCCCCTACAGTTAGAAACACATATAAGGTCGCACTTAACCCCTACAACACCCCCTAGTGGTTAACTCCTAAACTGCAATTGTCATTTTCACAGTAATCCGTGCATTTTTATAGCACTTTTCGCTGTGACACTGGTCCCAAAAATGTGTCAAAATTGTCTGATGTGTCTTCCATAATTTTGCAGTCACAAAAACAATTGCCGATTGCCGCTATTAGTAGTAAAAAAAATTATCAATAAAAATGCAATAAAACTATTTGTAAACACTATAAATTTTGCGCAAAGCAATCGTTAAACGCTTATTGCTAATTTTTTTACCAAAAATAGGTAGAACAATACGTATCGGCCTAAACTGAGGAAAAAAATGTTGATTTTTTAGATATTTTTGGGGGATATTTATTATAGCAAAAAGTAAAAAAAATTGATATTTTTTCAAAATCGTCGCTCTATTTTTGTTTAACCACTTAAGGACCCCCGCACGCACATATACGGCCACAGAATGGCACGTACAGGCACAAGGGCGTAAATTTACGTCCCCGCCTAAGTGCGGTTCGGGGCACCCATCGGGACCCCCTCCGCGGCGTGCGGGGGTCCCCCGGGCTCTGGGAGCGATCCAGGATCAGCGGGCGGATGCCGGCGAATACCCGCCCCCCCCGCGATCGCTCCCAGCCAATGGGAGCGCGCTCCCATCCTGTCACTTCCTCCTCCTGTGTTTACACAGGAAGGAGGAAATGATGTAATCTCTCATCGCAGCGCTGTTTCCCAGCGCTGCTGATGAGAGAAGACATCACAAGTAAGTGTGCACCAACACAACACTGACACACACTCACATAGGCATATTAACCCCTTGTGATCGCCCCCCCCCCCCACCCCCCTGTCACAGTGTCACTGAATGCAGTGATCTAATCACTGCATTTAGTGTCAGTGTGACAGGCAGTGTAAAAAACAGTTAGTGTAAGGTTCAGGATAGCCCCCCCACCCCCCCTAATAAAGTTTTAACCCCCTGATCACCGCCCTAGTTAACCCTTTCACTCCCTATTGCCAGCGTCACTAAGCGATCATTTTTCTGATCGCTGTATTAGTGTCGCTGTTCCCGCTAGGTAGCTATTTTTTTTATTGCGATTTTTTTTTTACTAAAGACATGTGGCTAAATAAATTTTGGCCTAAATGTTTGACTAAAATTTAGTTTATTTGATTTTTTTTTTAACAAAAAGTAAAAAATAGTGTTTTTTTTTCAAAAATGTTGCTCTATTTTTGTATATAGCGCAAAAAATAAAAATCGCAGAGGTGATCAAATACCACCAAAAGAAAGCTCTATTTGTGGGAAGAAAAGGACGCAAATTTTGTTTGGGAGCCACGTCGCACGACCGCGCAATTGTCTGTTAAAGCGACGCAGTGCCGAATCACAAAAACACCTTGGGTCATTTACCAGCGTATTGGTCCGGGTCTTAAGTGGTTAATAGCACAAAAAATAAAAACCGCAGAGGTGATCAAATACCACCAAAAGAAAGCTCTATTTTTGGGAAAAAAAGGACGCCAATTTTGTTTGGGAGCCACGTCGCACGACCGCGCAATTGTCTGTTAAAGCGACGCAGTGCCGAATCACAAAAACACCTTGGGTCATTTACCAGCGTATTGGTCCGGGTCTTAAGTGGTTAATAGCACAAAAAATAAAAACCGCAGAGGTGATCAAATACCACCAAAAGAAAGCTCTATTTTTGGGAAAAAAAGGACGCCAATTTTGTTTGGGAGCCACGTCGCACGACCGCGCAATTGTCAGTTAAAGCGACGCATTGCGGAATCGCAAAAAGGGGCAAGGTCCTTAACCAGCAAAATGGTCCGGGGCGGAAGTATCGCTTTGTATATGTTTGTAAAAGTGAAACCAAAAACACTGTTGTGCTACCAGCATGCTTTTAAAGAAGAGGAAGTGATGCTTCCTGGAAGCCCTGACCTACGCGTTTCGTCATGAATGTGCAACATCATCAGGTGCAGGGTTTCCTGTGACCCTGCTCCTGATAACATTATACATATGCCATCATACCTTGCTGCCTGCAAGCAGTGATTCCTGTACCGACTCCGCCTCCTTAAACTCCTCCTCTCAGCACCTCTGGAGTTCAGAAGGCAGGCTCTGTGAAATGTGTGACACAGCAGTGCCTACTGGTAAGCAATGGTGTGTCACAGAATTCAAGGAGGTAAATGTTGTGGGGGATCTTCACAAAGTAAGCTTACAAACTTCAAAATCATTCAGATTAATGGAAATGATTGAAGTACAATGTGGAAGTAATGTATTAAATGATACAATACATACACAATGTCAGCAAACCTATACAAGGACAAATAACAATCCAAGCATTTTCTTTTCTATTCAAAAGTAGTTGTTTAATGCTTTCTTGTTTCTAAAGGAGAAAAGTGAATTGTTTTTGTAACAATAGCTAGAAATCAAAGCGGAGAATAGATTCCCGAATATCGTTCTAATGTATAAATGTTCATACATATTCAAAAACTGTTTAACCCCTTATTGTTCACATAATGCAGCATATAAAATGCAAATGAGCATCAAGAAAGAACATGGGTTTTAACCCCTTCAATACGGGGCTTTTATACCCACCTCCACACTGGGCCTATTCTGGCACTTCTCTCCTACATGTACAAATCAAAAAAATTATAGAAAATTATGCAGTACCCCCAAACATTATATATGTTTTTTTTAGCACACACCCTAGGGAATAAGACGACAGTCATTGAAAAGTTTTATCTGGCACGGTATTTGCGCAATCATTTTTCAAAGCCTTTTTTGGGGAAATTTTTTTTTTGTCATGAATGAAAAAAATAACAAAACAGTAAAGTTAGCCTAATTTTTTTGTAAAATATGAAAGATGATGTTACACCGAGTAAATAGATACCTAACATGTCACGCTTTAAAATGGCGCACACTCGTGGAATGGCGCCAAACTTCGGTAATCAAAAATCTCCATAGGCAAGGCTTTGAATTTTTTTACAGGTTACCAGTTTAGATTTACAGAGGAGATCTAGTGCTAGATTTGTTGCTGGTACTCTAACGCACGCGCCGATACCTCACATGTGTGGTTTAACTACTTCAGACCCGCGCTATAGACGAATGACGGCTACAGCGCAGGTCTGAATATCCAACATGCCGTCTTTTGACGGCCACCCCTTTGGGCGTTCCCAGCGCGCGCTGTAGAGCGCGCTGCGGGGAAGCCCTGTGTTGGGACACGGGCAATCACAGATCGCGGCGAACGGCCAGTCAGAGTGGCCGTTTGCGATGCGATCTGTGCGGCGAATGAGAGATCATCTCTCATTGCCGTTTTACACAGAGACAGCGTCCTGTCTCTGGAGAGGAGGAGCCCGATCTGTGTTCCTTGTACATAGGGACACAGATCGGTCACCTCCCCAGTCACCCCCCCCCTCCCCCCACAGTTAGAACACACCTAGGATACACATTTAACCCCTTCCTCACCCCCTAGTGTTAACCCCTTCAATGCCAGTCACATTTATACAGTAATTAGTGCATTTTTATAGCACTGATCGCAGTATAAATGTGAATGGCGCCAAAAATGTGTCAAAAGTGTCCGATGTGTCCGCCATAACGTCGCAGTACCAATAAAAAAAGCAGATTGCCGCCATTTCTAGTAAAAACAAAATAATAAAAAATAATAATTCTGACCCCTATTTTGTAAGTGCTATAACTTTTGCGCAAACCAGTCGCTTATTGCGATTTTTTTTTTACCAAAAATATGTAGAAGAATACGTATCGCCCTAAACTGAGAAAAAAAAATGTGTTTTTTTTTTTTAATTGGGATATTTATTATAGCAACAAGTAAAAAATATTGTATTTTTCTTCCTTCAAAATTGTAGCTCTATTTTTGTTTATAGCGCAAAAAATAAAAACCGCACAGGCGATCAAATACCACCAAAAGAAAGCTCTACCTGTGGGGAAAAAAGGACGTCAATTTTGTTTGGGAGCCACGTCGCACGACCGCGCAATTGTCAGTTAAAGCGACGCATTGCGGAAATTTCACCTGGGCAGGAGGGGGGTGTATGTGCCCAGTAAGCAAGTGGTTAAACGGCGTTTACATATTTTGGAGGGACTTGTGTGTGCGTTCACTTATGCGCGACAGCTACCGGGGACAGGGGCGTTTTAATTCTTTTTATTATTTATATTTTTTTTTTTACATTTTTTTTTTACACTTGAATTTTTTTTTTTTTCTTATCACTTTTATTCCTATTACAAGGAATGTAAACATCCCTTGTAATAGGAATGTGTGTGACAGGTCCTCTTTATGGAGAGATGCAGGATGGTCAATAAGACCCCCACATCTCTCCTCCAGGCTGTAAACCATGAGATCGGTGAAAAAAATTCACCGATCTCATGAATACTGTTGCTTAGTAGCCGCAATCGCGGCTTTGTTTACTTACGGGACCCGGGTGTGACGTCATCACATCGCGCCCGGGTCCTCCGACGGTCATAGAGATGACTGGTGACCATCTGGTCACCAGTCATCACTATGGTTCCAGCTAGCGCCGGACGATTCATTCTCCGGGCCCCCGATGGCACAGGAGAGCCTGGAGAAGCACCGGATGGTGGCAGGAGGGGGGGATGTCCCCTCCCGCCGCCTATAAGAACGATCAAGCGGTGGAACCGCCGCTATTATCGTTCTTATGTTGTGCAGAATCGCCGGCAGAAGAGATGGATATCTAGATGATGCCTCTCGCTGCAGGCATCATTCAGATATCCCCCCCAAAGTCCAGGACGTCATATGACGTCCACTCTGGATGGGAGATCCACTTTGTGGAAGTCATATGACAGTGGCCCGGTATTGAAGGGGTTAAAGTGGACCTATACTCACCTCAGCGATCCTGGAGCTCCCTGCCGGGCCGCTGACATCTTCATGCGGCTGGCTTCCGGGTCTTGATTGCCGGCTGCTTTCATTGGCCGAGTAAGGGTGACGTCACTCCGTCACATGCGCTGGAATTCGGTCAGGGTCTACATTATCAATTTTTTACAGTGAACTGCACATGAGCGTCTCACTATACTTGGGCGGACAGGCAATCCTGGGCCAATTACAGTGGTCATGTGATAAAAAAAATATTCCATCCTGCCCTCTGGGCATGAAGACCCATTTAAAGGGATGTTTGGGCTGAATGGGAAGGGGTTAAAGTGAGACGCCTGTTAGATAGAATGTATTTCTCCTCCTACCCCCTTGTAGTTCCCCATATACACTATATTGTCAAAAGTATTGGGACACCTGCCTTTACACGCACATGAACTTTAATGGAATCCCAGTCTTAGTCCGTAGGGTTTAATATTAAGTTGGCCCACCCACTGCTGCTATAACAGCTTTAACCCTTCTGGGAAGGCCGTCCACAAGGTTTAGGAGGGTGTCTATGGGAAGGTTTGACTATTCTCCCAGAAGAGCATTTGTGAGGTTAGGTACTGAAGTTGGATGAGAAGGTCTGGCTCTCAGTCTGCACTCTAATTCCTCCCAAAGGTGTTCTATCGGGTTGAGGCCGATCAAGTTCCTCCACCCCAAAAAAAACCCTGGTTGTTAGTATTACAGACAGCTTTTCAAAATTTTTGTTGCAAGTGCTTTAGCCACCTAAAAGGTTTGTAAAGGAAACATTTTTTATATCTTAATAGCTTCCTTTACCTTAACGCAGTGCTGTTTTCATGTCCTCATTATTCATTTTTTGCTTTGATGTTGCTGTTATTCTTCTCTGATCTCCACACTTCCTGGTTGTCTGTTTCCTGATGACCACAGTACTGGGAGCTTTCTCACTGTGGTCACTAATGATTAGTGAATGATTACTGTGTGTCTACTGTGTGATTACTGTGTGTCTAAAACCCCTCAGCACCAATCACTTTCGTTTTCCAAACCATCACTGCCCTGCATTGGCTCTGTGTGCTCTGTACAGCACAGGCAGGAAACATGGAAAAAACGAAACTGAAACTGCAGGCACATTATATGATTGATTTTTATCTATTTTTAATCGTTTTTAAAAGGAATCAGTTAACTATTACGTCTCTATACCCTGTAAACAGTCATTTCAGCAAAAAAAATGTTTAACTTTACAACTCCTTTAAGACACGGACCATTATGCAGCTAAAGGACCGGGCCCCTTTTTGCGATTCGGCACTGCGTCGCTTTAACTGACAATTGCGCTGTCGTGCGACGTGGCTCCCAAACAAAGTTGACGTCCTGTTTTTCCCCACAAATAGAGCTTTCTTTTGGTGGTATTTGATCACCTCTGCGGTTTTTATTTTTTGCGCTATAAACAAAACTAGAGCAACAAATTATGAAAAAAAAAAATTCAATATTTTTTACTTTTTGCTATAATAAATATCCCCCAAAAAAGATATACATTTTTTTCCCTCTCAGTTTAGGCCGATACGTATTCTTCTACATATTTTTGTTAAAAGAAAAATCGCAATTTTGTGGCAAAATTTATAGCGTCTACCAAATAGGGGATTTGGGGATTTTTATTGCATTTTTATTAATCATTTTTGTTTTCTAGTAATGGCGGCAATTAGAAATTTTTATCATGACTGCGACATAATGGTGGACACATCGAACACTTTTGACACTATTTTGGGACCATTGTCATTTTTACACGAATAGTGCTATAAAAATGCAGTTTACTGTAAAAATTACACTGGCAGTGAAGGGTTTAACCAGGAGGGGGCGCTGTAGGGGTTAAGTGGGCCCTAAGGGTGTGTTCCTACTGTGAAGGAGGCGTGGCTGTTCGTGTGATCGTCGTTCTCTATGACAGGGAACAGACGATCAGTGACAGCCACACTAGGAAGCAAGGGGAGAGGTTTGTATACACTCACCTCTCCCCGTTCTTCCTCTCTGTGACCCGATCGCGGGACACCGGCGGCGATCGGCTCTGCTGTTCCAGGGGGGCGGTCGCGGAGAAGAGGACCGGGTCACGAGCTTGCCGCCAGCGGCGCGCTCGAGACCCATGGCTTGGATCTTAAAAGGAGCGTACATGTATGCCCTTGTGCCCAGCCGTGCCATTTTGATGACGTATATCGTCGTGCGGCGGTCCTCAAGCAGATAATACGAGTACAATCAACTCAGGCAATAGACACCTGCATAACGAAAAATTTCATATTTTTTTTGTTTTATTTTGTCTCCTTCCGTAAGTTTGTAAAGATTCGTAATTTCGTAAGACGTAAGTTTTCCTATTCGGACCCGTTCGCATTTCGTAAGGCGCAAGTTTTCCTATTTGGACCCGTTCGCCTTTCGTAAGGCGCAAGTTTTCCTATTCGGACCCGTTCGCATTTCATAAGGTGCAAGTTTTCCTATTCGGTCACGTTCGTATTTCGTAATACGCAAGTTTTCCTATTCGGACCCGTTCGTATTTTCGTAACAGTTTTATTTTCGTTGTAACTGAATGATTTGTAATTCTGTCCAATTCATTTTCGTTGATTCGAAATTCGTAATTTTGTTAGATAATAATTTTTGTTTAATGGATTCGTCATTTTTTTACTTTCGTAAATACATCGCAGCACGGTCATTCGCAATCTCGTATTTTAGTTTAATTTTCAACACGCGGCTAATCCATATTAAGATAGACTTTCTCTTGAGCCCCCTACACACGGTCGGACTTTTTGCCCAAAAACTTCGAAATGAGCGTTTTCCAAAAAATCCGACCGCCTGTACGATCCATCGGACAAACTTTTTCGGTTTCAAAAGTCCGGCCAACTCCCTTGGGAAAAAAATCCACGGAAAAGTTTGTTTGAAGTCCGATCGTGTGTACGAGGCTTTACACTGTCCAATGTGACTCGGTACAAAAGAGAGAAGCTGATTGGCTAAGATATTAAGTAAGATACATTACTCACTAACTACACTGCCCATTCGAAAGAACGATACAAGTACACAAATTTACGAACAGACAAAGAAACGGATTTACGAAACACACAAATGAAAATATGAACCTACGAATTAAAATACGAATATATGAAATTACGAACAGACAAAGGATTTAAAATACGGAATGCAAATCGTTTGTTATAGATGTAATTTTCGTTCTTTTGCGGTTTCGTATTTTTTAAAAAAAGAGAGGAGGGTGTCATGGGACTTTATATGAGGCGAGGATGTGTATGTGAAAATATCTCATTATTATCTCAGTATTTTAGTACGATTGTACAATCGTACGTTCGTATTTTCGCTTTTTCGTTATTTGGCTTATTCGTAATTCTGTAATTTTTGTATTTTGGTTCTTTCAGCTTTTCGGATGTTCGAATTGATCCGAATGTACGAATACTAACAAACTCATACGAAAATCCATTCGTTACGAACGGGAACGCACATGTCTATCAGGCAACGTCAATTGAACAATCCATGAAGTATATGGACTCCATACTAGGCAGGGTACCCTACGAGTTCAAAAGCCGCACACCCCTGTGAGTAGAAATGATATAAATTCACAGGGCCGATCCTAGGGGTCACAGACGCCTGGGTGCAGAAATATTTCTGGCGCCCCCACATGGGCGTGGTCATCTTACCAACTCCTCCCCTCTACAAATGTTTCTATGGCACGACTCAAACACAGGGATGCTCCCTTAACACGTACAAGGAAGGAGAACACATGTCTGGCATGGACCGCCCCCCAGTGACGTCACTGCACGGTTGGTCTCTCCACACAGAGACAGCCAATGGGGGACGGGCTTGGGCAGGAAACACTGGCGGCGGCGGCGACTGGCGGAGAGAGCTGCCACTGGACACAGATGAGGAGGAGGGAGGGGAGCACTCTGGTGTTCTGTGGAGCTTGGGTGCACTGCACCCCACACACCTGCCTAGGATCAGCCCTGTACATTCATGTTCTGGGAAACATTGGCATTTAGAAGTCTCTTTCAGAATTTCTCAGCTATTCCGCACTACGAGAAGATATTATCATCTATATTCGCAAAGAAATTCCCCCACCTACAACATCAATTTAGCTTTTTATCTTCCTTTCTTTTTTTTTTTTTTTTTACACATTTGCAAGAACATCTGAAACGGCCTTCAGTGACTCTCATAAAATAAAACGGCAACTAGTTTAAGTTTGTGTCTTGGCAAAGAAAGGCAAAGTCAGCGCGTTCATTAATCCTCAGACTTTCTAAATTATTTACAAATTATTTGGCACCTTCTCAAGTGTTAATGTTGGAAACATATGGCTGAAGATGAAGCGGCCATCAGTCTTGAGAGCGGTCCATAAGAGACGGAACTTAATTCACCCCGGGTCCATAATAGACGGAACTTAATTCACCCCGGGTCTATTTAAGTCAATCGTCCCAATATGTCCCGAAGAGCGATATTTATTCCTAATGCTACCTGTGTGTATTCACGGTGAACACTCAATTACAAACATTATTGCCGAGTCTTCTGCTTTTTATTTAATTTTTTTCCCCCTCTTTTAAAAAAAAAGGGGCAAATGCTTCGAAGAACGCCTTATTACTCAAACAATGAGCTGAAATATAATACTTGTTCTTTGCAAGGACAATAATAATTGGATTGTATTGACTTTTGCAGAAGTCCCTTGTACCACCACGACTTTTACTGGTATTTTACAACTTATTAAAATACCTCCATCAATAAATAATATAAAATGTCCCAAAGGGACGTTACGGTGCCGCACTTCTGCGGTAAGACTGACAAAAGCAGCTTTTTAATTTAATTTCTGATACTTTGTGGAAAAGGGGAGATTTAGTTTAAAGGTTATGAAATGCTCTCGTATTCTCAGAGTGGATTTGCTGGAAAGCCGCGATCGGCGGCTTTGATCTGACAGATGTTTCCTGTTTTAGATGGTGGGGCTTATAACACAGCGAAAACAATAATGTCTTCAGGACCGTATTGGATGCAAGTGTAGCACCCTCTTAGGTGAGTGCTAGAAAAGAGCTGGAATGCAAGAGTAGAGACGCACACGCCCTATGGGACCTGCCCAGATTATGTGCTGAGTGTCTTCTTGTCTCTGGTCCTTTCATGCCTCCTGTGATTGCCTGCAGTTCGGTTTCTGGTCTTATGATGTCTGCCTGACCCATGGAGCATTATCAATTGCAATATATCTTGGGAAGGCTCTGATATTCATCTGGACAGTGTCCCCTGAGGAAGCCCTATTGTAGGGCGAAACATGTTGGGAACCACACCAACGTGCTGCATCTTTAAGGACTGTACTGTACGAGTCTTTTCTAATGCAACTGCATTGAGTGAGTAAGTGAATAACTTGTATAGCGCTACAAATGCAAACTGAATCGCCTCAAGGCGCTTGGCATCCATTTTCCTTCTATTTATCTTTCAGAATAGGTGGGTCTTGTTTTTATATATTAATATGATGTAAAGCGCTGCGTAAACTGTTGGCGCTATATAAATCCTGTATAATAATAATAATAATAATAAAATGTACATGTCTTATAAAGAGCCGACTGGGCTGAGAGGCAAATTAGTCTACCGACCCCATAAAGTGGACTCACTGCTTCTGGTATGGTGGACGGCATTTCGTAACTGTGTGTGTGTGTGTGTGTGGGGGGGGGGGCGGTGCTTCTACTTCCTATCATCTTGGACCACAAACCTTCCTCACTGTGCTATATGTTTTCTGCTGCACCATTGGCATGCTTATATCTTCTTAGTCCTCTCCATAAAATGATCAGAAATTTGTGCTTAAAGTAGAACTATAATCAACACTTTTTTTTCATCCCTGTCCCATTGCAGAGATTTTCCTCCACTTCCTGCCCCATTGTCAAGCAGAAAGTGAGAGGAAATCCATTGCTCCCCCCCCCCCCCAGGCAATCAGAACTAGTGTCCCCACTCGAAAATTTGAGGGTGGGTCTTAAACAGAAAGGGGTGTGGCCTTGACAAGAAGGGGAGGGTCATATTAGGGGGCGCACAAGTTTAGTCAGGCCTAGTGCAGCACAAAACCTAAATACACTACTGCATCAGATTATGTGCTGAGTGTCCCCTTGTGTTCACCTTCTTTGTAAATTAGACTGTCTGGTCCTTTCATGCCTCCTGTGATTGCTTGCAGTTCGGTTTCTGGTCTTATGGTGTCTGTCGAACCCCTGAACCATTATCAATTGCAATATATCTTGGGAAGGCTCTGATATTCATTTGGACAGTGTCCCCTGAGGAACCCCTCTTGTAGGTCGCAAGATGTTGAGAACCACACCAACGTGCTAGTCTGCGAAACTTGGAGTAAAACTCAATTCAAAATTGCTCATCGAGCAAATATTCCATTTCGCCACAGTACAGTGGATCCTTCTGGTGCACCACCCCCAAACCATCTCTCTTCCACAGACTATGGACCTGCCAAAAGATCTCCAATTTCTGGGACCAGGTATTAGGCCGCGTACACACGACCGAGAAACTCGACGGGCGAAACACATTGTTTTCCCCGTCAAGTTCCCTGTTCGGCTGTCAAAAAACTTGTCGAGCCAAATTTTCCAATTGCCCGTCGAGGAAATAGAGAACATGCTCTCTTTTTGGCACTACGAGTTCCTCGACAGTTTTCTCGGCGAAAAGTGTACACCCGACCGGTTTTCTCGGCAGAATACGTCTCCCATCGAGTTTCTTGCTGAATTCTGCCAAGGAAACCAGTCGTGTGTACGCGGCCTTACAGTTTATTGACCGGATACAGCAGATAACTCTATCCAAGGACCCTTTGGTATGTTTCTTCAGCAGTGGCACACTGCCTGACTCACCATCCATATCCTGCTGTGATTCTTTACCTTAATGGGCCCACATCTGCCTTTTAGCGGCTCCCAGAGCCATCATCAAGGCTGTATCCTGGCCTAGGCCAACAAGGCTTGGCCTAGATCTACCCGTCCGATGCTAGCTTTGGAAATTGACAGGTAGATCGCCGCGGACCTCCAACCAGCCCACTGAGCCATCGGCCCACTGGAATCTCCCGGTAGTCCCGATGGCCAGTCCATCCCTGCACCCTGGTGGGGCAAACCTGAGGACCGCGACCTAGTACTAGCACGCAGCTAAATCCATATCCACCATCAGGAGCTCTGGTGAACACCGGCTAGTACTTAGACTCCGCACCTCAGATGAGCCTGTGTCATCTGCCAGATTGAATGCCTGTATATCTATCCTGCTGGTCAGTGGTAGTCCTGCAACTGCTATAGCAACTGGTCTTCAAGTGCGATGCCTGATCGTGACACTGGTCCAATAAGGGGTCATATTGGACCAGTGGGAGGAAACCTGACAAGTGAGAGCACAGGCATTGTTATAGCCCTGGCTATTGGCAGAGGAAAGTGCCTCAATGCATGCTGGGTGACTGTATAAATGCAAAGGGCACATGTGTTCCTGGTCTTCGGCTGGAGAGCAGGGTCCCGGAGGGCGGGGGCGGCTGCCCTTCTCTGTAGAAGTCATGCATCCCGTCCCAGACATACCAACCCACAATGATATATATATAAATATAGTACAATACTTATGCACGCATCTTTCCAAGCATTATTTACCAGTTGCAGACCTAAGCTATCTTGTATACTGAAGTGGCCGAGCATGTTTTGCGCATATTACAACAATCCCCTTTTTTGTCACGAACATGACAATCACAAACCTAATATGCCCCTGACATTCACCTGGACCACTTTCCCACAAATTTACCACCACACTAAGCATGTAAAAGTAGAAAACAATAAACACAAGGGCCCAGATTCACAAAGCACTTACGCCGACGTATATCAAGTTATGCCGACATAAGTGCAAATGTGCGCTGGCGTATTTGTGCGCCAGACCCACAAACCAAGATGCTCCTAAAAACTGGCCACCCTACGCCAACGTAGCTTGCATACACCGGCGTAGCGTGGGCGCACATATGGGCTGGACGCATGTCGCTGCTTCCATTGATTAGGCATTCAAACATGCAAATGAGGGAAATACGGCGATTCACGAACGTACGTGCACCCGACGCATGCTACGCGAGGTGCGCGTAAGTTGTAGTCCGGCGTAAAGTTATTTCCCATACATGAGGCGCAACCCGGCAACAGACATGCACAGGTCTGCACCAGGGAACACAAGCCGGCGTATTGTGCGTTGGACGTCTGGCTGGGCATACATTAAGTTCACGGCGTACGTAGTGATCCGGTGTAGCTTAGGCAGTTGTGCCGGCGTGGTTGTGAGCATGCGCTTAAGGGTGCTGTGCAAGCGTCCACGTCATGGCTACGTCACGGCGCACATTGCGCAGTTCGTGATACACCGGGCGTAAAACACTGCACCATGCTCGGACCATCATTTGCATGGGGTCACGCCCACTTCCACCTACGCCGGCCTTCGAAACCTTCGAAAATGACGATCAGTGACGTCACGTGCACAGCCACGCCCCCCCACAGTAAGAACACTCCCTTAGGGCACACTTAACCCCTACAGCACCCCCTCCTGGTTAATCCCACTAGCAGTGTCATTTTCACAGTTATCAGTGCATTTTTATAGCACTTTTTGCTGTGAAAATGACAATGGTCCCAAAAATGTGTCAAAGGTGTCCGAAGTGTCCGCCATAATGTCGCAGTCAAGAAAACTTACTGATCGCCACCATTAGTAGTAAAATGAATAATAAAAACACCATAAAACTATCCCCTATTACTAAACGCTATAACTTTTGCGCAAACCAATCAATAAACGCTTATTGCAATTTTTTTTTTTTTTACAAAAATATGTAGAAGAATACGTATCGGCCTAAACTGAGGAAAAAAATATTTTTTTTATATCTTTTTTGGGGAATAATTATTATAGCAAAAAGTAAAAAATATTGCATTTTTTCCAAAATTGTCGCTCTATTTTTGTTTATAGCGCAAAAAACTAAAAACCGCAGAGGTGATCAAATACCACCGAAAGAAAGCTCTATTTGTGGGGGAAAAAGGACGCCAATTTTGTTTGGGAGCCACGTCGCACGAACGCGCAATTGTCAGTTAAAGCGCCGCAGTGCCGAATTCGCCAAAAGGGGCAAGGTCCTTAACCTGCATAATGGTCCGGGTCTTAATTGGTTAAAGGCATGCTAAAAAAATGGAACATTATTTCATGAGATAGTACGAGTACATCTATAATAATCATCTAATAGGGTCTGCTACTTTCAATCAGCCAGACATCACTCACAGACTGGCACTATGAGAGGAGCATTGAAGCCCAATCCCCGTACGGCACTACCAAACAATATGGCTGCCTTCATGCACCTTTATAACTTCAATTATACGGACAAAAAAATATATAAAAAGAAACACAGAACTGAGTGCAATAGTGTAACAGTATCATTTATACCTCATTTAGTAATTTATGAAAAAGACATGCCTTCTATTAAATGGGGGCCCAGTGGGCACAGTGCCCAAACGTGCTGGAAGCAGAAATCCTCCGCAGTTTGTTGCAGTGCAGAATGAGTTGCTTTGAGAACACACAGAATTTCGAGCACACTGCCTCTAAGAGACTGTCTTTATAAACAGCAGTACAGAGCTTGCATACTAAGTAGGATCATTTAGTGCCGTCTCCCTTCTCTCTCCCCCAGGCCTGCTTTAAGTTTCAGAATGCCGCCGTTTTCTTGTCTCTAATTGCTTTTTACTCAAGAAATATGGAATATCAACATTTGTATACGTTCATTTCAAACCGAGCCCTTGTTAATTTCTATCATAATATAATGAGATTTATCGGGGTTACTTTTCACCACCAGTAGACATTTATTTATTTGGCTACCTTAACCACTGTAGCCCCGGAAAATGTGGCTGCCCAATGACTGGGCCTTACCGTGCCCTCATTGCAGCCTCACATTACTGCCGTCTTACTGTGCATTCATTCAGTGGTGTATCTAGGGTATGGCAGCCTCGGCAAGTGCCATGGGTGCCATGGGGAGGGGGGGGCGGCAAAAAGATACCCCCTGAACGGAAAAAAAAAACACCCGTCCTCCTGCGGCCGCCACCCACACTAATGTAGCTCCCGGCATCGCGGCCGGCCTGCTGAAGCGCGGCGTCGGCACAGCAATTGCTAATATTGCTACTTGGCCTGGGGAGGGAAGTGACAGGTGCCCCCATGACGGCCGATGACTGCTTTTGATGGCCACAGTGGCTACAATTGATTTTTTTTTCAGTTTGTTTGCGCCCCCACCCCAGAATTTTCAGCACCAGCCACCAGTGGTCCCCAGTGTCCCTCTCTGTCCTCGTCGCACTGCGTCCCTCCCTGTTCCTGGTTATCTGAAAGGTTTCAAATGTTTTGACGGGGGCGCAGTTTCAGTGCTTGCCATAGGCGCCATTTTCACTAGATACGCCTCTGCATTCATTGCAGCCTACCCACCATCATTGCGGTCTTACTGTGCCAAACAATGTAGCCTCACCAGACAATGTGTGCGGGGCCGGGGTGTCATGAGCAGTCCCAGCCACCAGGTGGCAGTAGCGGCGCATCGACGCGCGCGGGCACATTCGCGGCAATGGCGCGGGCATTCGCGGTAACTGCGCGGGCACGTGAGGACGCCATTCTGGCGCCAAATTTGGCTTTAAAAAGGACCTGACCCCTGCACCTCTTGCTGTCCGGTCTACAGCGGTTCCTAGTGTTACCTGTGCCTGTTCCTGTTTATTCCTGTTCCTGACAACCCGGCTTGCTTCTGATTCTGCTTGTCTTCCGCCTGCCCTGACCCCGGCCTGCCTGACGACCCGCCTGCCTGACCCTCTGTACCTTCTGCTGCCCGCCTGTTGCCGACCCGGTCTGAACTTTGACTCTGCTTGTCTACCGCACCAGTACCCGACCTACCAGTCTGCCGCGGACTTTCCTGCTGGGACTTACTTCCGCTGTACTACAGAACACCTTCCCCGGTCCTGTGGCTTCTCTGCTTCAAGTGCCTTTCCACCTGCAGCGAACAGGCTATACCTGTTCCTTCACGCAGCACCGGAGCCTCCAGAAGCCCCTCTAGCCCAGCACCTGCGCTGCAACCGGCGTTCGTGCGACTCTGCACTCCCGTACCCCCTGTTTGCTCTATCAGGGGTCTCGGGATCAGAGGAGCAAGGGCAGCCACTCCTTGCACGTCGGGCTCGACCACCAGGTATGTGACACGGGGCAAGGATTTTTGCCAACTCAGGCGAAGGTGAATTTGCCACAACCCGCCCCCCCCCCCCCCGGCACAGGGCACAACACATCAGGGCACATTGAAGGCACAGTGAACATCAGAGTACAGCACACCAGGCCACATCAGGGTAAAGGGCACAACACATCAGGGCACAGGTCACAGTACATTAGGGCACAGCACATCAGGGCACACAACATTGAGGCAAGGCAGACTGGAGCACAGGACATCAGGGCACAGGACATCAGGAAACATGGCACATCAGGGCACGGGCACTTGGCGCACATCAGGGCATATTGGAGCACATTGGGGCACAGCGTTTACCTGGCAGCCAGTATGCAGGAAGCATCTGTGATAAGTTCTCTCTCATGTCACGCTGAAGGGTGGGACTTATCACAGCGCACCCAAACTTTTTACAATGAGGTCCGTGACACAGCAGTCTCCCGCTGTGTGTTACAACCGGCGCTGCCCCTGCACCCACTGCCGCCCCGAGGCCTGGCCTTGTCGGGAATCCGGCTCTGGTTGTGGGTGGGTTTTTTCGGGGACGGTGTTTTAGGGGAGTTTTTTTATGGAGGGTGGGGAGGTGGAGCTTTGCAGCTTTCTTTTTTTGGGGGGGGGGGGGTTGGTGTTCCTATGCTGATTCATGTTTTTGCTGTTGATGTTTAATACATTTTGTGTAGTTAACTCTTACTGGGTGTGTTGAGTCTTTCCCGTTTTTTTTGTTCTTGTCTTTTTTTGCCGATACTACTTTTAGACAACACCCTCCTACATACCTCCCAACATTTTGAGATGGGAATGAGAGACACCTACTAACAAACGTATGTAGGCCCTCTCCCACCCCCCTTAGGAGGAGAATTAACCCAAAAAAGGTTAGAAAAACACCCAAATGTGTGGGATTTTGTGGGTGCTACTAGACAGTAAAACTATGTTGCAACTCATAGGGCCAGATTCAGGTAGAGCGGTTTAAATTTCCGCGGGCGTAACGTAGCTCAGATACGCTACGCCGCCGTAAATTAGAGAGGCCAGTGCTGTATTCTCAAAGCTAATTTACGGCGGCGTAGCGTAAATTGGCCGGCGTAGCTGTATTCTCAAAGCTAATTTACGGCGGCGTAGCGTAAATTGGCCGGCGTAAGCCTGCGTAATTCAAATGTGTTTGATGTGGGCGTGTTTTATTTAAATAAAGTGTGACCCTACGTAATTGACGTTTTTTTTCGAACTGCGCATGCGCCGTCCGTGGACGTATCCCAGTGCACATGCTCCAAATTACGACGCTAAGACGCATTGGTTTCGACGTGAACGTAATTGACGTCCAGCCCCATTCACGGACGAGTTATGCAAACGGCGTCAATTTTTTTAAATTTGACGTGGTCCCGACGTCCATTCTTAACATTGAGACAGTGAAAATATATATATATGGATGCGCTAATATTAACTTATAGGTGAATAACGTACAAACTAATCAGGGAGAGACAATCTCCATATACTGCGATGTGATACTGAACACACATAAACCATGTGGTAAGTCCTTGACCGTGTGCACAGTGATTAGTCAAAACAAAAAGTTCCAATCAGGAAAAAACATACGATGCCTTCCTTCACTATGAATGCAGATCCCAGCACTTCACCGCTGCAGTCCGGTGAACAAGCACTCACAGGCAGATATGTATGTGAAAGGAAAAAAAAAAGGAAAACCTCATTGCACAGACATCAAAAATCAAATGGATAATGCGATCCAATACATCAGCAAATGCACTCACGAATCCCCGCTTTGTTAAAGCATGAAACGCCGCTCAGTATGCAGTCTCCTCAATTCGATCCGATGGGCTCGGATTCGATCGTAGGCTCCTCCCTACGCGTTACGTCACGGGCACGCGACTTAATCATGGGTCGTTTCCGCGTCAAATTTGATTTATTTTTTATTTTTGCGTAAGTCGTCCGTGAATAGGAATGTACGTAATGTACGCTAGTCCAAAAAATAACGTAATTGCGACGTAATTTAGCGGGAAACTTCTGAACGGAGCATGCGCAGTTCTATCGCCGCGGGGACGCGCTTCATTTAAATGAATCACGCCCCCTACTCGCCGATTTGAATTCTGCCGCCAGAAATACACTACGCCGCCGTAACATACGGCGCAAATTCTTTCAGGATTCAAAGTTAAGCCAGGTAAGGTACGGCGGCGTAGTGTATCTCTGAAACGCTGCGCTGATGCAATTGTATGTGGATCTGGCCCTATAACTTTTGCGCAAACCAATCAATACACGCTTATTGCCAAAAATATGTAGAAGAATACATATCGGCCTAAACTGAGGAAACATTTTTTTTTTTTTTTAAATTGGGATAGTTGACAACATTTTTTTTTTTTTTTAAATTGTCGCTCTTCTTTTGTTAATAGCGCTAAAAATAAAAACCACAGAGGTGATCAAATACCACCAAAAGAAATCTCTATTTGTGGAAAAAAAGGACGTCAATTTTGTTTGGGTACAACGACGCAGGACTGTGCAATTGTCAGTTAAAGCGACGCAGTGCCGAATCGCAAAAAGTGGCCCTGTCATTGGGCAGTCAACTCTTCCAGGGCTGAAGTGGTTAAAAAAAAACAATCCTATGCTTAGATGGGAAATAATATCAAAAGGTGGATCTAGTCTTCCAGATTGAACAGGAACCAGGTAAATCCCCTTATTATTGTTTGCACTATTTTTATTGCAAAATTCATATGGAATGACAAGGCTGATATTTTCTCCCACTGGTGCGACGCGTTTCATGTTTGTTTCTCTGCAGCTGTAATGTTGTAAACATTCAATAAAAATGTATTCAAACAAGAACAAGTACTATAGCTGCTGACCTTTAGTAAACATGCACTAACCCAAAGAAGAGATTTACTAAATTTGAAGTGTGGCTGGCACCGTTCTGCATAGAAACCAGTCAGCTTCCAGGTTCTAAAGTGATACTAAAGGTTCAAATTTTATTAAAAAAAAAAAAAAAAAAAATGTCATACTTGCCTCCACTGTGCAGCTCTTGGCCCCGAATGCTGTTTTCTGGGGTCTCTCGGCGTCTCTCTCAGATCCACCCAGCTTCAGATAACCCCCTCTGGGAAGCACTCTCCCAAGGGGATTACCTTGCGGGCGTGCTCCATAGCCGCCGAGTACAGGACTCGGCCCCACCCCCCAGTGCCCACGTCTTTGGATTTGATTGATAGCAGCGGGAGCAGTGGGGGTGCGTCGATAGTGGGCGCAGGAGCGCTGCCCCCTCTCTCTCCTGCACCGCCACCGATAGTCAACAATAAATAGATTCATGCATTGCATGAATCTATGTATTGTCGCCGGTGCCGCTGCCACCCACTATTCAGATGGCCGGCCCCCTGGCGAGCACTGGCCATCTGAATACCAGCAGTTGGTTGGCTTTGGAAGTGTCTATCAGAGCAAGCGGCTCTGATAGGCTTTCCGATTACAGCCTGTTGGCTCTAATTGGCTTCCAAATAGTTAACCAGGTGTGCGTCCCCTGGTTTACACTGACACGTGTCTCAGCCAATCAGGTTCACCAAGTCTGGTTACCAGTAACCTGATTGGCTGAAGCGACATCGAGGGCGGGAAAAGACATAGAGGTGCAGTGGAGGGAGGATGGCTGACCCGAGAAAGGTAAGCGCTGGCCGGGGGGGGGCAAGGTATTTGAGGGGGCGATCTGGCAGCAATTGATAGGCACAGTGGCGACAATTGATGGCATGGCATAGTGGCTACAATTGATGGCATGACACAGTGGTGACAATTAATGGCATGGCACATTGGCGACAATTGATGGGCACAGTGGCTGCGTTTGATGGCATGGCACAGTGGCGACAATTGATGGGCACAGTGGCGACAATTGATGGCACAGTGGCTGCGTTTGATGGCATGGCACAGTGGCTAGGTTTGATGGCATGGCACAGTGGCGACAATTGATGGCGCAGTGGCAACAATTGATGGACACAGTGGCGACAATTGATGGACACAGTGGTGACAATTGATGGCACAGGGGCTGCGTTTGATGTCATGGCACCACAGTAGCAACAGTTGATAGGCACAGTGGCGACAATTGATGGGTACAGTGGCTGCGTTTGATGGCACAGTGGCTGAGTTTGATGGCATGGCACAGTGGCTGAGTTTGATGGCACAGTGGCGACAATTGATGGGCATAGTGGCGACAATTGATGGGCACAGTGGCTGCATTTGATGGCACAGTGGCGACAATTGATGGGCACAGTGCCTGCGTTTGATGGGCACAGTGACTGCGTTTGATGGGCACAGTGGCGCCAATTGATGGGCACAGTGGCGCCAATTGATGGGCACAGTGGCATAACATTATCTTTCACAATATAAAAAAAGAAAATGGTGATTTAATTCAAAAAGGTGTATTTTTTCCAAAAAAAGTGCGCTTGTACGACCGCTGTGCAAATACGGTCTGACTTAAAGTATTGCAACGACCACCATTTTATTCTCTAGAGTGTTAGAATTTTTTTTATAATGTTTGGGGGTTCCAAGTAATTTTTAGCAAGCAAAATTGTTTATAACAGGGAAACAACAAATCTCAGAAAGAGGCTCGGTCCTTAAGTGGTTAATGCCCACACACTGTACATATGCATCACGGTTTCTGAACAATATAGAATCTTACCTAACAAATCAAGAACAATAGCAGCAGTTGTGATAACGCTATAAGGATAATGAAGATAAACAACTCCGCTCTACTAATTTGGATCTAATGGTGTGTCACTCAACTGATAAAGATGAATATTTCACCCAATAATATCAACAATTACGTGGGTGCCAAATAAATATAAATCTTCACATAGATTGCAATTATTCAAAACAAAATAAATATTATGTTGACCATATAATGCGCGAGAGCTAAAACAATAAATGTGTATATAAGTCCAAATTCATCAATGGAGAAAAGTTCCTCAATAAGGAAAGCATCTTGAATTAAGAAAAAAAAATCATCAAAAAAGTTCATAAAAGTGCAAAAATGTAGTTCTCATATTATTATCATGCAGAAAAAAACATGCAAAAGGTGCTTCAATCTGTAATAAAATCATACAAGGTACTCATTCCAACAAAGGTATAAAAAATAAAAATAAAATTGTGTTAGCAAACAGTTCAAATCAAGTCTGATTAAATCGTTCCCAATTTGCATTCACATAGTCAATGTGTGAGCAGCTCCCAATGACGTCAGGTATCGAAACGTGTAGGGCGGAGCCTGTGAGTGACGTCATTCTGCTAACACATCAGTGGAGGACACTGGGTGCATAACTTTCTTTTATTTTTTTTTGCACAATTTTGTGATTTAGGCACTTTTTTCAGAATGGTAATAATAGGAGGACTATATTTTTTGCACTTCTATGAACTTTGTTGATTGATACATTTTTTCTTTATTTAAGATTCCTTCCCTTATTGAGGAACTTTTCTCTATTGATGAATTTGGACCTATATACACATTTACTGTTTTAGCACTCTTATTTTATATAGTCAACATAACATTTATTTTGTTTTAAATAATAGCAATTTCGTAATTGTTGATATTATTGGGTGAAATCTGCATTCACATAGTCAATGTGTGAGCAGCTCCCAATGACGTCAGGTATCGAAACGTGTAGGGCGGAGCCTGGGAGTGACGTCATTCCGCTCACACATCAGTGGAGGACACTGGGTGCATAACTTTCTTCTATTGTTTTTCACAATTTTATTGCAATATATGATTTAGGCACTTTTTGCACCGTTTTTTGGTAATAATAATAGGAGGACTATATTTTTTTTGCACTTCTATGAACTTTGGTGATTGATTATTTTCTTCTTTATTTAAGATTTCTCCCCTTATCTCTCCTGGAGGAGAGATGTGAGGTCTTATAAACCCCGAAAAATACATTTTATTTAGTTACCTACCCCCGAAATTCATTTTTTATTTATTTTGTTTCGTTAAAAAATGCATTTGTCCGAAAATCTGAATTAATTAAGGTTGAATCTGTCAATTATGGTGTCTGTCGAGGGAAGATTCAACAGAGAGAAAAGATTTGACATTATAGAGGCAGTGTTGGACTAGACCATTCGACATGGACGATGAAGATTCGACGAAGCAGCAAAAAACATACAAACGTCGAATCTGTCAATGAAGGCTTATGGTGTCTGTCGAAAGTTCTAAGAAGATTCAACGAAACAACTAAACTGTACGACGCCGCAATCGTACATTTGCGGTCGAATGCTCCACCTACAATCTATAGAAGAATTCTAATGTTGTATGACACTCGTAATAATTATATTTATAAATTACTAGTCAACCAACATTCAAATTCTTCTATATCCTATGGGCCGAGCATTTGACCGGAAATGTACGATTGCGGCGTCTTACAGTTTAGCTGCTTGTCGAATCTTCTTCGAACTTTCGACACACAACATAAGCCTTCAATGACTGATTCAACATTTGTATGTTTTTCGCTGCTTCGTCGAATCTTCATTATTCATGTCCAATGGTCTCCCCCAACGCTGTCTCTATAATGTCCAATCTTTTCTCTTCATGTAGAATAATCTCGGACTAATAGAGTTAGGTTAGGCACATTCGACCGCAGGTTCGATAGACACAGATGGCTATTGTCAGGGTCAACGAAAATGAACCTTTTTTAATGTCGGATCTTTCAAATTTCGGATTCTGCATGTTCGTTTTAGTTTGTTAAAACGATAACGAAAATACCGCGAAATTCAGACAAAAATGCATTTGGATGAAAACGAAAGTACATGTCTACCCACTTCTGAAAATGGTAGTTGACCAGCTCACCTAGTAGTTTAATTACTTTATGATTTATTAACCTGGAATAAAATGTGCCTACCGTATTTGCCGGCGTATAAGACGACTGGGCGTAAAAGACGATCCCCTAATTTTCCAGCTTGGTTATGACATGGCTCACTGTGCCATAACATGGCTCACTGTGCCATTACATGCCTCACTGTCAGAAGCACGAGTACTTACCAAAGCTGAGATGCTGAGGACGGCTCACCTTTACGACCAAGCGCACCTGCCCCCTGGAGTTTGAGACAGGAGGCAGAGGCACAAGGAGGTACCGGTACCAGCGGAGTAGTAGGTGGGGTGCAGGTTGCTGAAGATCAGCGGCTGAGAAGGGATGCAGGAGCTGGATGGTCACCAAGGCAGGTGAGAGTGGTATAGTCCCAGTACACAGCTCAGAAGCTAACAGACTGACGGTAGCAGATCCGGGGTACAGGTTGAAGTCCGGGTTCAGGGCAGGGCTTAAGACAAGTCCAGAGGTGAAAGCCAAAGTTCAAGGGCAGGAGACAGAGGCAAATCCAGGTCACGGTCCGAGGTCAGAGGATTAAGGAAGGCAGCAAAGTCCACAAAACAAGCCGAGGTCAGATTTCCAGGCGAGAGCTGAGTCAGGAAACAAATCCGGGTCAAAGGGCACAAATCAAAGTGTCAAAACTTTACTCAGAGCTGACGATAAACCAGCAACTTGTGCAAAGACAGGGGCTGGCTTAAGTAGGGCTGTCAGGCCTGCGATTGGTCCCGGGAGGAGGCGCACACGTCCGCCCGCTCGTGCACGCGCTGCCGCGCCGCGCATGCGCGCGCGCCCCAGATGCGCAGGCACGCGCCGTGACGCGATTCTAACGTGCCTGTGCACAGATTGAGCGCTGTGAGCGCTGGGACCCTGACACTCACTGTGCCATTACATGCCTCACTGTGCCATTACATGCCTCACTGTGCCATGAACTTGCCTCATTTGTGCCATCAACTTGCCTCACTTGTGCCATCAACTTGCCTCACTGTGCATCCGCTGAAGAAGTCATGTACCTGTGGACGATACGCGTGCGGGGGACTTTTCGTTTGATATCAGGACAGCCACCTACCTGATTCTTTTATTTGCTGTACACTCGTATTCATGCACTAGGACATAGTGCTTTATTTGTGAGTGCTTTTCTTTTTTAATACATTTTTTATGCCATTGTGATTATACGGAGAGCACTATGTGTCATTTTTATACCTTTTCATGACACCTCTTCATGTGAGAGAGTATTCCGGTTGACCATCTACCACTAAGAGCTTCCAAAGAGACATCGCTGAACACCTAATCCTCCTTTCGTGAGGGATAGCGCTTTTGACCTGCTATTCACATACAGGTCCACCTGTTCAGGTGAGCGGCATGTACTTCCATTTGAGGACACCAGTTTGCTGTAGTTGTTACATCTTAATGCCTCAGTGAGGCGCAAGAGTCTGCTTGACCACTCCAATTGATCACTTTTTTTGGACTGAAATTTTATTATAATTTTTTTTTGTGTTTTTGGTTTTGTTTTGTAGCGCTGCACTGCTTTTTTCTATGTACTCTATCAAGGATTTCTATTGACCCTTCAGTGTTCAGCTGCTTTGTTAATTGCTTGTACCTTTGCGCAGTCTGCTATCTCTCCCGTGTGCCATTACATGCCTCACTGTGCCATTACTTGCCTCACTGTGCCATCAACTTGCCTCACTGTGCCATTTCATGCCTCACTGTGCCATCAACTTGCCTCACTGTGCCATCAACTTGCCTCACTGTGCCATTACATGCCTCACTGTGCCTTCAACATGCCTCACTGTGCCACCCCATACCTCACGAGGATGAGAAGATATCCGTGATAGGCGGAATACCGAACAGAGGCTTTGCTGGGTAACCAAGTGTTCCGCCTATCACGGAACACCACAAGGAAGAGGCGCGGCTTTTGAATAATGGATGCCCGAGGTCTGGTACCGGCGTATAAGACGACCCCCGGGTTTTGAGGCAAGTTTTTAAGCCCAAAAGGTCGTCTTATACGTCGGAAAATATGGTATATGGAAAGCCAGAGAAAAGTTAGATGTCTTGTTGGTTGGTGACTCAAAATGGTTAGCATATTAGCCTAGCCAGTCAAGTAACACATTCAGAAAAAAGAGTTGGTAGCTTGCATGTTTGTTTCAATGTACCGTTCCCAGTAGAGTTGTAGTATTTTTCTTCCTGTTGATGATCAAAGTAGCTGAGCATAGGAGATGACCATTGAATTTCCTCATCCATTTGCAATGATAGATCGGCATGTTTCAGATGTATGTGAGTCGATGCCTGGCTTATGATGGACTTCCAGGTATTACCGTCTTGATCATTAGTGCAGTAGACTCTGCTTTCCTTTCATGAACCACTTTATGTATTTGTGATAAGACCTCTAGCAACCGACTCATGGATTATAAAACAAACAGCTCTCCCTTCCAGTGACTTGAAAGCCCTATGATCTGCAGGTTTCCCAAGATTTGCAAGTCGATATTCTCCTTTACAGCCAAGTTTGGGTATTTTGTCCTTTCTTCACCGCGAGGTCTTGTTCGCTTTAAAGGTTTGCGTAATAATCGTGAGGTTCCTGGCCTTCAGTATGTGATCAGTATGCTGTGTAAGAAAAGGAAAATCATCTGTCTTCCCAGCCATTCTTCAATTGAACTGTATGTTTCTAAGATGCTTTTAAATTTATAAAACACTGGAATATAAATTATTAAAGAGAGGATTCCGGCCATGATGTGACACGTCAATCACAAATAACAAAGTCATTAATACTTCTGAGGATTGACAATGTCTTCTATATTGCTGTAACGTTGATGGGGATTCGAATATGCCAGGCTTGATAATGGTCTGCTTGTGCTCAGTAGAGCAAATTTGCATTTGCTTTAAATAGGACGCGTAGTGCATGATCAGCCAAAAAGGTCTATCAATCACATTTCATTGAAAGCCTACACCAAAAGACTCAGAGCTTATCTTTGATTAATTTTTGCTACCAAGTGCTGACTAACTCACCCCCTGATGTTTTGTAGGCCTCCTAATGTATCTGTATATTGTCAAAAGGCAGAGACATGGACGTACTGTCAAACAAATGCAGTTCAGCTCACCAGTGAAACCTTTTAACCATAACATCATAGATACGGTGATATCCTTGGGTACAAACACTCCAAAATGGCATATCTTCATGGTGGCATTAGTCAGGCTCTGAGAATATATATTAACTATTAGACATGTGCATTTGTTTTTGTCTGAATGCGTTTTTGTCCAAATTTCAGGTATTTACGTTATCGTTTTAACAAATGAAAACGAACGCACAGAATACGAAAACCGAAAGATCCGACATAAACAAATACTTTTTTTTCATTTTCGTTGGTCGAACCTTAACCTTAACTCTATTAGTCCAAGATTATTATACATAAAGAGAAAAAAAAATCGACATTATGGAGAGAAAAGATTCAACATTATAGAGAGAAAAGATTCAACATTATAGAGAGAAAAAATTCAACATTATAGAGAGAAAAGATTCAACATTATAGAGAGAAAAGATTTAACATAGAGAGAAAAAAGATTTGACATTATAGAAAGAAAAGATTTGACATTATAGAGAGAAAAGATTCAACATTATAGAGAGAAAAGATTCAACATTATAGAGAGAAAAGATTCAACATTATAGAGAGAAAAGATTCAACATTATAGAGAGAAAAGATTTGACAATATAGAGAGAAAAGATTCAACATTATAGAGAGAAAAGATTCAACATAGAGAGAGAAAAGATTCAACATTATAGAGAGAAAAGATTCAACATTATAGAGAGAAAAGGTTTGACATTATAGAGAGAAAAGATTCAACATAGAGAGAGAAAAGTTTTGACATTATAGAGAGAAAAGATTCAACATTATAGAGAGAAAATATTCAACATTATAGAGAGAAAAGATTCAACATAGAGAGAGAAAAGTTTTGACATTATAGAGAGAAAATATTCAACATTATACAGAGAAAAGAAGCCTAAGCTTTCATTGTTTTTAATTAGGGTTGTCCCGATACCACTTTTTTAGGACCGAGTACAAGTACCGATACTTTTTTTTCAAGTAGTCGCCGATACCGAATACCGATACTTTTTTTAAATGTGTCCCCAAATGCAGCCATGTCCCCCACATATGCAGCCATGTCCCCCACATATGCAGCCATGTCCCTCCAGCCATGTCCCTCACATATGCAGCCATGTCCCTCAAGCCATGTCCCCCACATATGCAGCCATGTCCCTCCAGCCATGTCCCCCACATATGCAGCCATTTCCCCCCAGCCATGTCCCCCACATATGCAGCCATGTCCCTCCAGCCATGTCCCTCTAGCCATGTCCCTCCAGCCATGTTCCTCCAGCCATGTCCCCCACATATGCAGCCATGTCCCTCCAGCCATGTCCCCCACATATGCAGCCATTTCCCCCCAGCCATGTCCCCCACATATGCAGCCATGTCCCTCCAGCTATGTCCCTCCAGCCATGTCCCTCCAGCCATGTCCCTCCAGCCATGTCCCCCCATATCTAGCCGCGGAAAGCCGCCACCGCCGCACGGAGAACATCACAGCATTCATTTGAATAGCTGTTTTGCCCGCGGGTATAGACACTCCCCCTTGCTCGGGATTGGACAGATCACGATCACCCATCCAATCCCGAGCAAGGGGGAGTGTCTATACGCAGCGGGAACACTACAGCTATTCAAATGAAAGCTGTGATGTTCCTGCATGCCGTTTAACCCATGCGGCGGCTTTGGATGCGGCGGCGCGATGCAGCGGCAGCGGCGCGGGGGGGAGTATTCTATTTAGGTATCAGGGGTATTTGCGGGAGTACAAGTACTCCCGCAAATACTCGGTATCTGTCCCGATAACGATACTGGTATCGGTATCGGGACAACCCTATTTTTAATGATAATAGCTTGAGCACTATTTAAAAAAATATACCGTTGCTATATAATTGTAACATATCAGGAATGGAATCCTGGAGACTTGTAACATTATTGAGAGGTCCATTTTAATAATCTCCTTTTAATGTTGTCCATGGTGAGTTTTTATTAACATTTCGTACAGACGTCACATATTTATTTTTCTATCTGTATTAAAATAGAAACAGTATATATATATATATATATATATATTATAAAAATGTTTTGGCAAGAACACCTTGGCGTGACTCCATGTTCCTCATCACCGTTTTTTGTCCTTTGACTGTAAAGTCACTTTCAGAGAATCAAAAGTTGTTATAGCTGCCTGGGCTTAATTTTAAGCCTTTTTTTCTAAAGTAAAAAGGGAGCATAATTCAGTGTTTGCCCTCCACAGAGACTGTCATTATGCCATTAACATAGAGTAGAACCTTGGCTTGGGTGCCCGTGGCTGACGAAGCGTACATTCATAAGTGCAAATGGGATTTCGTCCATTGTTTAAATGCAAAATAAATAAGATGCAACGGTTCAAGCATTCTTTAACGGGATAAACACAGCAGTTTAATTTGGGAGGTTTGCCATGTTTTTGGTAAATGTAAATTAAGCAACCCACTTTGGCTTCTCTATAATTTACATCTTTGTTTCAAATAATCATGATTAATTTACAGATTTCTCTTCAATTTGCTTTTTCTTCCAGCAGTAAATGTTATTTATTAAATCGGGAAAATGGTTTTATGATGGAACAGATGAGACGCACTAAGCTGAGAGATAAGTGTTTTGGGTCCAAGGGGAGGTCTTCCAACATTATTGGAGAGAATCGGTCAAGATGTAGCGTTCCAAAGAAAACAGAGAGAGTAATGAATTGCAGAACAGAAAACCAAACAAAATGTGCATTATGGTACTTCAATAATTCAATCAGTCAATTATGTTTTATGCAGTGTTACTTAATTTTAGGTCTGCATTCAGTTAAAGCCTGCCGGTGGCACGAACCCACAAGAGCAAGTGCATTCGTGTTTGGTTAATTAGTTCAAGGTCTAACCAACTACAATTCCACAATAGGCTTCAAGTGATGCAATGTTCTCTTTTTTTATATTGACTGTCCCCCAAATATAATTATTTGTGAGTATTTGCACATTACAGGTTTCGGTCTATGAAGTGTTTGTGAGTGAATAACTTATAGCGCAACATTTGCGAACTGAAGGCGCTTGGTATCCCTTTTCCTTCTGTTTATCCCTCAAAATAGGTGGGTCTTAAGTTTTTTTTTTTCTGAAGGCCAGGTGATCAATTTCCGTTCGGATGTTAGTTGGTAACGCGTTTCACAGTTGAGGTCCTTGGATTGCAAATCAATGTTCTCCTTTGGTCTTGTAGCGGGCTTTGGGGTTTTGTAGTAATTTTTGGTTAGTTGATCGAAGAACTCGATTGGGGTTTTTTTTTTCTCACATAAATATTGGGGGGGGGGGGGGCGATGCCTTGTACACATTTGTGCGTCAGGCATAAGGCCTTAAATGTCACTCTGTCTTTTACGGGCAACCAGTGGAGGGATCTCAGGGACGGGGTGATTGATTCCCAGGGTTTTTTCCCTGTTACCAGTTGTGCTGCTGTGTTCTGGACGACTTGGAGACGGGCAAGCTGGTATTTTGGGAGTCCGAGGTAGAGGTTGCATAATTCAACCTAGCGTTAATAATTGTCCTAACCACTACTGCTGCGTCTTCTTTGGGGATGAAGGGGACAGTTCTTCATAGGAGACGTAGAAGATGGTGGGATCCACTAACTACTGATCCTATTTGTGCATCCATTGTCATGTCAGAGTCAAAAATGACTCAGAGACTTTTGACTATGGTGCTTTGGGTGATGGTTTGTCCCAGGATGGGTGGTGGTGTCCAGTAAATTCTGGCCAGTTTCTTTCAGGTTTGCATGGAATTGAAGGAGTTCTGTTTTTGCTCCATTGAGTTTGGACTATTCAAGGCTGAGAAGATGTATTAGTGAAAAGCCAATATACCATCCTCTCTAACATAAACAGTGATTTGAACAGTATAGTCGCTTTGACCTTGTATTAACAACTTGGAGCATCACTCTATGGCCCCATGTACACGGCTGCTGCTAAACGGATAATCAGAGGCAGTTGGACACTTTTTTCAACTGCCCCGAACTCAAGCCTCATACACACGGGCCAGAATCTCGTCACTGCTGGGGTTCTGGGGTTCTGTCTTCTTTTTTGTTATTATTATTATTCAGTATTTAACCACTTGGCGCCCAGAGGACATCATATGACATCCTGGGTGAGTGAGTGCGAGTAAGGAACTTGTATAGCGGTGCACATGCAAACCAAATCGCCTCTAGGCGTTTGCAACCATTTCCGTCCTGATCCATCAGAAGAGGTGAGTCTTCAGTTTTTTCCTAAAGGCCCGATGGTTTTCTTCGAGGCGGATGGTCATGGGTAGTGCATTCCAAAGCCGGGGTCCTTGGACCGCAAATCTGCGTTTTCCCTTAGATTTGTACCGTGTCTTGGGGATTTGGAGGTTTTGATTGGTTGACCGGAGCATGCGATTTGTGACGTAGGGTTTTATTTTCTCGCATAAGTATCGAGGAGCGTTTCCTTGTGTGCATTTGTGGGTGAGGCAGAGTGTCTTGAATGTGATCCGATCCTTTACGGCCAGCCAGTGGAGAGACCTCAAGCCCAGGGAGATTGGTTCCCACGGTTTTTTACCTGATACCAGTCTGGCTGCCGTGTTCTGGACGATTTGTAGACATGACATCTGGTATTTCGGTAGTCCTAGGTAGAGGGAATTTGCGTAGTCGAGTCGGGAGTTTATGATTGTTCCAACGACTACTGCTGTGTCCTTTCCCGGGATGAATGGAATGAGTCTTCGTAGCATGCGGAGAAGATGGTGAGAACCGCTGACTACTGCTCCTATCCTGGGCTTTGTGGTACTTTGTGGGGCTATATCTGAATGATGCCTGAAGCTACAGGCATCATTCAGATATCGTCATTTTCAGCCGGCGATACCCTACACAGAGCTTTATCCTGGCCTAGGCCAACAAGGCCCAGGCCTAGGGCAGCACGTTGCAGGGGGGCAGCACGGAAAGAGTCTCCGCCGGCTTGCACTATTAGTGTAGCACTGTTAGTGTAGCGCCAGTCTTATGGGGCGGACTGGGCAGAGAGGCAAGCATTCTGCAACTGTAGGGGGGCGGAGCTTCTAATTTTGACTGTCCTATCATCCTGGACCACAAACCTTCCTCACTGTGGTATATGTTTTCTGCTGTACCATTGGCATGGTTATATCTTTTTAGTCCTCTCCATAAAAATATCAGAATTTTGTGCCTAAAGTAGAACTTTAGGAACACTTTTCTATTTAATTTTGGATAGCCTCTCTTGAATCTCCGGCCCTGGTCCCGCTGAGAGTGGAGAAAGGGGAAACCAAGGGCCAGGGGAGACACGAGTGCCTGCAGATGTAACTCATGGAAGCTTGCAGCCGGTGATGCAAATCTTGCAAGGCAGGAAGTTGAAGCAGTTTGCAGGGATGAAGTCGCAGCAGGTTGCAGGGACAAAGTCGCAGCAGGTTGCAGGGACAAAGTCGCAGCAGGTTGCAGGGACAAAGTCGCAGCAGGTTGCAGGTACCCGGGAAGTAGAGCAGAGCAAAACAGGAGACAGGATCATGGTCACATGGGAAGCCGGGTTCAGCAACGAGCGGGCAGCGAGTTACAAAGTCATCAGGCAGGAAACAGGGTCACATGGAAAGCTGAGACTAGGAACCAAGAGTCAGGGGTGAAGTGAGTCCAAAAGCAAGGTCAAGGAAGCCGAGGATCAGTAACCGGGATCAGGAGCACGGGAACAGGCACAGGACACCGGAACCGCTGAGATCCGTCAGCACTCGGCTGGGGTCAGTGCATCCTTTAAATTGGCTGTCTGGCGCCAACGGAATTCACGTGCGCGCGCTCCCGCAAATTTGCGGGGACAACTATAGTGGATCCCTTAAACACTGGTTAGGAAGGGGCGTATTGTGAAGATGTTACGTAAGTTGAGGAGGCAAGTTTGGAAAGTGATTAGATGTGGGGGTCGATTGGAGAGTTACACCTGGCACCCTGGCATGCAAGGATGGGTTGATGGCGTTTTTTTTTTTTTTTTCCACCTGTATATTTTTTGCGTGTCCTTCCATTGTTTGTGTTATTTTCTTACAACAATATTTATTAGACCGGACTTCTGCTCATGATCTAGGTAAAACCATTTTCCTATAGTAAAAAGTACTCTCTAGTCGACCTTCTTTCTCAAAAGTCTAAAAACTTTTAAGCAGAAACGATGTTTTTCGACTTTTCCAAATAATAGGTTTCTGACTTAAGCATGAAAGTGATGTGCTTTCTTCATCGCACATCAATCCCAATAAATCCTAAAACTTCACTTTTATTATCACTAAGATAAAATGAAATACACATCAAATCACCTACTGTAATAGGAGCAACATTTCCTACAGCCAAGTGTAAAAGGATCAAAGCAGAAGGCATAAAAAAAAAAAAAATCTATATAATATAGTTCTATGGAAAGGCCAGTCCTCTCTACCTTCCAAGATCCTCCAAAAAAAGTACAAATCCTCCTCCATGTACAAGGCAATTGTAAAAAAAAAAAAATCCAGATTGCTACACTATTTAACATAATAAAAGGGGTTGATTTACTAAACCGAAGAGTGCACAATCTGTTCCAGCTTTGCATAGAAACCAATCGGCTTCCATTTTTTTTCTCTCAGGCGGCGTACACACGACGGAGAAACTCGACGGGCGAAACACATCGTTTTCTCCGTCGAGTTCCTTGTTCGGCAGTCAAAAAACTCGTCAAGCCAAATTTTCCCATTGCCCATCGAGGAAATGGAGAACATGCTATCTTTTTGGCTCGACGAGTTCCTCGACGGGTTTCCTCGGCGAAAAGTGTACACGCGACCGGTTTCCTCGGCAGAATACGTCTCCCATCGAGTTTCTTGCTGAATTCTGCCGAGGAAACCGGTCGTGTGTACGTCGCCTCAAAGTGGATGTAAACCCAGAGGGCCAGATTCTCAAAGACTTACGCCGGCGTATCTCCACGTACGCCGTCGTAAGTCCGAATCTGCGCCGTCGTATACGCGCGCCCGATTCTCAGAATCAGTTACGCATAAATTCGGCCACTATACGAGCGGCTTAAGTCTCCTACGCCGTTGTATCTTGGGTGCATATTTACGCTGGCCGCTTATTGGCGCTGATTTTCGCGTCGAATATACAAATGAGCTAGTACGCCGATTCTCGAACGTACGTGCGCCTGTCGCAATTAGTTACGCCGCTTACGTAAGACATACACCGGCGTGAAGATAAAGCTGCTCTCTAGGTGGCGCAGCCCATGCAAGGTATGGACGTCGGAACAAGCGTATCTTGTTACGTCGTTTGTGCAAGTCGTACGCGAATAGGGCTGTGGGTAAGTTACGTTCACGTCATAGGCAGTGTGCGACGTATCTTAGGCATTCTATCCGACGCATGCGCACTGGGATACGTCCACGGACGGCGCATGCGCCATTCGTTCAAAGCGTCAATTACGTGGGGTCACGATTATTTTGCATAAAACACACCCACCTCTTCCCCATTTGAAGTAGGCGCGCTTACGCTGGCACATTTATGCTACGCCGCTGCAACTTAGGACGCAAGTGCTTTGAGAATACTGCACTTGCGTTCTAAGTTGCGGCGGCGTAGCGTAAATACGATAGGCTACGCCCCCTCATAGTTACGCCGCCCTACGTGAATCTAGGACAGAATGTTTTATTTATTTGTTGATGTCACAATGTAGAGTATAAGATTTCCTATCATCTGTGCCCAGTCTTGCCACACATAGTTAATCCAGCTCTGAGCAATCCTCTTTTATTGTTCAGTGAAATAAAACAGACTTAAAAGAGAAAAACCTTAGTCCGTTCCGCCCCCCTTGCTGTGAGTGACAGGTTATTTACATATCTCATGCACTAGCCTGGAGACGGGCATTATTTTTTAATTCCCACCCCCACTCCTTTTCTGAAGTCATGTGGTTACTTTTCTAGGTTTTGACTGGATGTTAGTGATCATAGCAGAATTTAGTGTAAGGAATACACAGGAAAAAAATGCATGTTGACAAGGGGAGTGTAGAGGTGGGCGGGGAGTCTACTGACATCCACCCACCAAGCTCCAGACAACAGATCCACCCACAGAATCTTCAGTTTTTAAGCTCTTATAACAGACAGAGGGGAAACATTTGACAGGTGAGGATACATGCAGGAGGCATCTATATCCTTATGGATCAGCACTATGGCAGTAGTTTAGAAAGCATGAGAGCGGGTTTACATACATTTTAATTAAAAAAGGTGAAGTAAGAAGCTGATTGGCTACGATGCACAGCTGTGCCAGATTTTGTACTCTTTAGTTTTGGTAAATTAACCCCATTGTGTTCAATGGCCCTTAACTAAACTCAACATGTTTCGCCCAAGGGGGGCTTCGTCAGGGGTGCGGTATTGCAACGTTGTGAAATAAATGGGCCCTATGCAGACTGTGCTCACTGAAATATTTTGTTTCGGAATTTAGTTTTTGTCCGAAAAATGTATTAATTTAGTGACTCCCGAAATTTGTTTTTATTTATTTTGTTTCGTTAAAAAATGCATTCATCCGAAAATCCAAATTCAGGTCGAATCTGTCAATTGAAGGCTTATGGTGTTCGTCGAATGTTCTAAGAAGATTCGACAAAGCAGCTAAACTGTACGACGCCGCGATCGTACATTTCCGGTCGGATGTTCCGCCCACAAGCTATAGAAGAATTCTAATGTTGTATGACACTAGTAATAATTATATTTATAAATTATTATTACTAGTCAACCAACATTCAAATTCTTCTATAGCCTATGGGCGGAGCATTTGACCATAAATGTACGCTCGTGGCGACTGCTTCATCGTACCTTCATGTCTCTCTTTCCTCTCTATGTAGAATAATCTCGGACTAATAGAGTTAGGTTGGGCACATTCGACCACAGATTCAATAGACACAGATCGCTATTGTCATCGTCATGTCGAATCTCCTATCTATATCGAACTGTTGTAGCAACGAAACGAAAATAAAGCATTTTTTTATGTCGGATCTTTCAGATTTCGGATTCTGCGCATTCGTTAATGTTTGTTAAAACGAACGCGAAAATCCCCGAAATTCGGACGAAAACTAATACACATGTCTAATGCAGACCACATATAACACCTTCACTCTTGTGCGCCAGTACATCTAAATGATATCTTGCCTTTTGAGTTTAACCACTACCTGACGGCCGTACAACTTTGTACGGCCGCAGGGTGGTTCTACTTCTCTGGGAGGCCGTGTTTTTACGGCCTCCGCTCCTCCAGGGCACTGGGTGGCGCACGAGCGCCGTCGTTGGCGGCGCGCGCGTGCCCGCCGCATCGCTGAGGTGCCGATGCTCGTGCCTGGCGGCCGCGATGTCCTCCGGTCACTCCCGACCGGCGGCTACAGGGACAAGACGTGGATCTGTGTGTGTAAACACAAGGGTCCACGTCCTGTCAGGGGAGAGAGGAGACCGATCTGTGACCCTTGTACATAGGGACACAGATCGGTCACCTTCCCCAGTCACCCCCCCTCCCCACACAGTTAGAACACAATTCAGGGTACACATTTTAACCCCTTCCTCACCCCCTAGTGTTAACCCCTTCGATACCAGACACATTTATACAGTAATTAGTGCATATTTATAGCACTGATCACTGTATAAATGTGAATGGCGCCAAAAATGTGTCAAAAGTGTCCGCCATAATGTCGCAGTCACAAAAAAAAATGCTGATCGCCGCCATTAGTAGTAAAAAAGAAAAATAATAATAATTCTGTCCCCTATTTTGTAAGCGCAATAACTTTTGCGCAAACCAGACACTTATTGCGATTTTTTTTTTTTTTAACCAAAAATATGTAGAAGAATACGTATCGGCCTAAACTGAGAAAAAAAATGTTTTTTTTTTTTTAAATATGGGCTATTTATTATAGCAACAAGTAAAAAATATTGTTTTTTTTTTCAAAATTGTCGCTCTATTTTTGTTTATAGCGCAAAAAATAAAAACCGCAGAGGTGATCAAATACCACCAAAAGAAAGCTCTATTTGTGGGGAAAAAAGGACGCCGATGTTGTTTGGAAACCATGTCGCATGACCGCACAAAATTTCACCTGGTCAGGAAGGGGGTATACGTGCCCAGTAAGCAAGTGGTTAATTATTCCAAAACATTGTTTGGCTAATTTACATCTGTACAGAATGTCTTTATTTTCTATATACTGTATATGCTTGTAGTTCAGACATTAGACTTAAAACCTTTTAGTGACAGAGACTGATGAGTGATAAAGGTTCCTCTAAATAGCTTTGTAGAGTAGGTTCATTCTACCTCAAGGTATAACAAAGATCTGCATGCAATGCCTGTTAGATCATAAGGAGACCTACATGGAGGAAATATTAACCACTTAAGCCCCGGACCAATATGCTGCCAGAGGCATTTTTACAATTCGGCGCTGCGTCGTTTTAACAGACAATTGCGCGGTCTTACGACGTGGCTCCCAAACAAAATTTGCGTCCTTTTCTTCTCACAAATAGAGCTTTCTTTTGGTGGTAATTGATCGCCTCTGCGATTTTTATTGTTTGCGCTCTAAACAAAAATAGAGCGACATTTTTGAAAAAAAAAAAAATCAATATTTTTTTACTTTTTGTTTAAAGAAAAATCGAATAAACGAAATTTTAGTCAAACATTTAGGCCAAAATGTATTCAGCCACATGTCTTTAGTAAAAAAGAAAAAACAAAAAAAACTACCTAGCGGCAACAGTGACACGAATACAGCGATCAGAAAAACGATCGCTTAGTGACACTGGCATCAGGGGGTGAAAGGGTTAACTAGGGCGGTGATCAAGGGGTTAAACCTTTATTGGGGGGTACAGGGGCTACCCTGGACCTAACACTAACTGCCTGTCACAGTAATTGTCACACTGACACTAAATGCAGTGATCAGTAAATATATGATCACTGCAATCAGTGACACTGTGACATGGGGCTGGGGGGGGGGGGGTGATCTGAAGGGGTTAATGTGCCTATGTGTATGGTGTCAGTGTAGTGTTGGTGCGACTTACTTCTGATGTCTTCTCTCCTCTTGTCGGATTGAAAATACCGCCGAGAGGAGAGGTGACATCACTTCCTCTGCCTGTGTTTACATTACACAGGCAGAGCAAGTGCAGGGCGGGGGGATGCCGGATTGGCTGGGAGAGATCGCGAGGGGGCGTAAAAAAACGAACAGCCGCCCCCTCATCCCGGATCGCTCCCAAAGGTAAGACGCTCGCATGTAGTGGTGGGGGGGTCCCGATCGGACTCCCAACCCGCAAGAAGGCAGGGACGTACATGTACACCCATCTGCCTGTACGTGCCATTCTGTGCGTTAAGCGGTTAAGATTGCCATCACTAATCTCTCCATAAAATGTCAGTTGCTTGGCTATCATGCTGATCTGGTCCTTTTTGATCTTTGACAAGTTCATGGATCATTGGACCGGAGGCACTACAAGTTATCAGGTTTAACCGCTTAGGGACTGCCACACGCAGATATATACATCTGCAGAATGGCACGGCTGGGCACAAGGGAGTACATGTACGCCCCCTTTAATAGCCCAGCCATGAGTCACGCAGCGCGCCGCCACCATGGCTTACTCGCGACCCCTTCCTAAGTTCCGTGAACATCCCCACAAAACCGTGGACCCGATCACTGCCGGAGTCCCGCGATCGTGTCACAGAGAGGAAGAATGGGGAGAGGCAAGTGTAAACAAACCTCTCGCCGTACTTCCTAGCGAGACTGACACTGATCATAAAAAAATATTGTTTTTTTTTTCAAAATCGTCGCTCTATTTTTGTTTATAGCGCAAAAAAAAACCGCAGAGGTGATCAAATACCACCAAAAGGAAGCTCTATTTGTGGGGAAAAAAGGACGTCAATTCCGACCGTGTGTACGCGGCATTAGGGTTCGCATCTATTTCATTTCAAAGACATGCACTCAACTTTCCTTCTTCCTCATTTGGATCCAAGAGCAGTCTACAACAGATGGAATGGAAATAAATGGAAAACACAATAAACATGCTATGGGGCAGCGGAGAACTTTGTGCATCTTGAATGAAAGTGAAAAGTGATTTTATTTTTCCCTATTTTATCGTGTACATTTTTCGTTATTTTGACAATTTTTAGTTATTTTGACAATTTTTAGTTATTTAATTAGGGAAGAACTGTATTTTTGGAATATAATTTGGATAACTCTTTGTTTTTGTATTTTTTTCTTGGAATCAGTTCTGTTTATTACGTACTACAAATGGGCGAACGGGATAGAATATATAAAATAACGGAGATGGGAGCCAATTTTCTTGGTGACAATAGAAGAAAGTAACATATGTCATTAAATATTTATGGCCAGATGGAGAAATATAGCTATTTTACCTTCATACATCTGGTTTTGTTAAAGATTGAAACAACTGACAAGTCTTTTCTCACAGAGGACCCATAAACTGTCTTCTTTTGTATAATTCATAGAAATTGTATAAATAAAACCTAAAGAGAAATGATATGTCATACAAAAAAAAATAACTTTACCTATAGAGGTTAAAAAAATGGAAAGGAAAAAAAGAGGATATTGCTTGACAGATGGGATCATTTTTGAAGGAAAAAGTATATTTTGCCTAGCAGCTTCTTTAATAAAGGTAATGCACTATCCATAATCCATTGTACTAGACAATATTAAAGGAGTATTCCGAAGCAAAGTTTTCCTAGGGGAAAAAGAGCATCATACAAAGTTATAATACATTTAAATGTACTCACGTTTTCCTTGTGGTCTTCTTCCCGGTCTTCTTCTCCTTTTTCTCTCCGGCCGGAAGTTGTCTTTTGATGACACTCGACTTTCTTTTCTTCCTCGTCCGTCGCCATCTTAGCCCGGTGACTCATCAATCCCATGAGTCACCGCGGGCTGCGCCGGCCTCCCCGCCCGGAGTCGAATACTCCCCCTTACTTAATTTATTCATGTATGCGCTGAGCTGAGCTGCCATTGGCTCAGCACAGCAAACGCCTATTGGTGCGCTGTCATCCAATCAGCGGTTACGTACCGCGCATGCGCTACTCTGCATCTAGGAAGGGAAGCTGTCATTTGTCCCTATACAGTATTCCTACTAAGCCCCCATACCCTGCTCTCTCTGCAACCATGCCATCCGCTCTCTCTCTGCCCCGCACCCAGCTATCTGCCCCACACCCAGCTATCTGCCCCGCACCGAGCTATCTGCCCCACACCCTGCTATCTGCCCCACACCCTGCTATCTGCCCCACACCCAGCTATCTGCCCCACACTCAGCTATCTGCCCCACACTCAGCTATCTGCCCCACACTCAGCTATCTGCCCCACACCCAGCTATCTGCCCCACACCCTGCTATCTGCCCCACACCCTGCTATCTGCCCCACACCCTGCTATCTGCCCCACACCCACCCTGCTATCTGCCCCACACCCTGCTATCTGCCCCACACCCTGCTATCTGCCCCACACCCTGCTATCTGCCCCACACCCTGCTATCTGCCCCACACTGCCCCACACCCAGCTATCTGCCCCACACTGAGCTATCTGCCCCACACTCAGCTATCTGCCCCACACTCAGCTATCTGCCCCACACTCAGCTATCTGCCCCACACTCAGCTATCTGCCCCACACTCAGCTATCTGCCCCACACCCTGCTATCTGCCCCGCACCCAGCTATCTGCCCCGCACCGAGCTATCTGCCCCGCACCGAGCTATCTGCCCCGCACCGAGCTATCTGCCCCACACCGAGCTATCTGCCCCACACCGAGCTATCTGCCCCACACCGAGCTATCTGCCCCACACCCTGCTATCTGCCCCACACCCTGCTATCTGCCCCACACCCTGCTATCTGCCCCACACCCTGCTATCTGCCCCGCACCCAGCTATCTGCCCCACACCCAGCTATCTGCCCCGCACCCAGCTATCTGCCCCGCACCCAGCTATCTGCCCCGCACCCAGCTATCTGCCCCGCACCGAGCTATCTGCCCCACACCGAGCTATCTGCCCCACACCGAGCTATCTGCCCCACACCCTGCTATCTGCCCCACACCCTGCTATCTGCCCCGCACCCAGCTATCTGCCCCACACCCTGCTATCTGCCCCGCACCCAGCTATCTGCCCCGCACCCAGCTATCTGCCCCGCACCCAGCTATCTGCCCCGCACCCAGCTATCTGCCCCGCACCGAGCTATCTGCCCCACACCGAGCTATCTGCCCCACACCGAGCTATCTGCCCCACACCGAGCTATCTGCCCCACACCGAGCTATCTGCCCCACACCCTGCTATCTGCCCCGCACCCAGCTATCTGCCCCGCACCGAGCTATCTGCCCCGCACCCAGCTATCTGCCCCACACCGAGCTATCTGCCCCACACCCTGCTATCTGCCCCACACTCAGCTATCTGCCCCACACTCAGCTATCTGCCCCACACTCAGCTATCTGCCCCACACTCAGCTATCTGCCCCACACTCAGCTATCTGCCCCACACTCAGCTATCTGCCCCACACCGAGCTATCTGCCCCACACCCTGCTATCTGCCCCACACCCTGCTATCTGCCCCGCACCCTGCTATCTGCCCCGCACCCTGCTATCTGCCCCGCACCCAGCTATCTGCCCCGCACCCAGCTATCTGCCCCGCACCCAGCTATCTGCCCCGCACCCAGCTATCTGCCCCGCACCCAGCTATCTGCCCCACACCGAGCTATCTGCCCCACACCCTGCTATCTGCCCCACACCCTGCTATCTGCCCCGCACCCTGCTATCTGCCCCACACCCTGCTATCTGCCCCGCACCCAGCTATCTGCCCCGCACCCAGCTATCTGCCCCGCACCCAGCTATCTGCCCCGCACCCAGCTATCTGCCCCGCACCAAGCTATCTGCCCCACACCCTGCTATCTGCCCCACACTCAGCTATCTGCCCCACACTCAGCTATCTGCCCCACACTCAGCTATCTGCCCCACACTCAGCTATCTGCCCCACACTCAGCTATCTGCCCCACACCCTGCTATCTGCCCCACACCCTGCTATCTGCCCCACACCCTGCTATCTGCCCCACACCCTGCTATCTGCCCCACACCCTGCTATCTGCCCCACACCCTGCTATCTGCCCCACACTCAGCTATCTGCCCCACACTCAGCTATCTGCCCCACACTCAGCTATCTGCCCCACACTGAGCTATCTGCCCCACACCCAGCTATCTGCCCCGCACCCAGCTATCTGCCCCGCACCCAGCTATCTGCCCCACACCGAGCTATCTGCCCCACACCGAGCTATCTGCCCCACACTGAGCTATCTGCCCCACACTGAGCTATCTGCCCCACACCCTGCTATCTGCCCCGCACCCAGCTATCTGCCCCACACTCAGCTATCTGCCCCACACTCAGCTATCTGCCCCACACCCTGCTATCTGCCCCGCACCCAGCTATCTGCCCCGCACCCAGCTATCTGCCCTGCTATCTGCCCCGCACCCAGCTATCTGCCCCACACCGAGCTATCTGCCCCGCAACGAGCTATCTGCCCCACACCGAGCTATCTGCCCCACACCGAGCTATCTGCCCCACACCCTGCTATCTGCCCCACACCCTGCTATCTGCCCCACACCCTGCTATCTGCCCCGCACCCTGCTATCTGCCCCGCACCATGCTATCTGCCCCGCACCCTGCTATCTGCCCCGCACCCTGCTATCTGCCCCGCACCCTGCTATCTGCCCCGCACCCAGCTATCTGCCCCGCACCCAGCTATCTGCCCCGCACCCAGCTATCTGCCCCGCACCCAGCTATCTGCCCTGCTATCTGCCCCACACCCTGCTATCTGCCCCGCACCCAGCTATCTGCCCCACACCGAGCTATCTGCCCCACACCCTGCTATCTGCCCCACACCCTGCTATCTGCCCCACACCCAGCTATCTGCCCCACACCGAGCTATCTGCCCCACACCCTGCTATCTGCCCCACACCCTGCTATCTGCCCCGCACCCAGCTATCTGCCCCACACCCTGCTATCTGCCCCGCACCCAGCTATCTGCCCCACACCCTGCTATCTGCCCCGCACCCTGCTATCTGCCCCACACCCTGCTATCTGCCCCACACTCAGCTATCTGCCCTGCTATCTGCCCCGCACCCAGCTATCTGCCCCGCACCCTGCTATCTGTATAGCATGCTCATACATAGAAATACTGTAAGGGAATGCTGTGACTTGTAGTTTTACTCCTGAGGTAATAAGCATTTCAATATAAATACATATAATGAAATGCTGCTTACATCAAGGGGAGAACTACAAGTCACAGCATGCCAATACAATATTTTTATGTATGTGAATGCTGTGACTTGTAGTTTTGGCTAAGGGAAGTAACATATGAAGGGGTTGTGTATATTCTAGTTTATTTTACCATGATGCGATGGTGATTGGTGCACAACTTCAGATTCTTCTGACCGCTGCTGAACCAGGACTAGAGCATCTAGTAAAGTAAGCTTTACGTGCTTACATTGCTAGATGCACGCTGGGGGGGGGGGGGGGGGAAGATCATTGGAGCTCGGCTATCCAATAGAAGAGGACGCTTTTTAGGAGGCAGGGATAGGGAAATAGGTGAGAGAGAAGGGGCGTGAAATATTATAATTTAGGGAGGGGTCCGAGCGGGGGAGTTACAGGGGGAGGGCAGGAGATTACAGGAAGAGAGGAGGAGGCATGCTGGGAGAGCCTGTATTATCATGGTGGCCGTGGATGAGAACCAGGAAGTAAAGAAAACTAACAGAGGGAATAAAAGAAGAACTGCTGGGACGATTTTCATGAGAGTGACTTCTTTTAAAAGGTATTTTTATTGGCTACAATCTGGCATGTTGTGGAATGTGGCTTCAGACTACTCCTTTAAGTAGTGTGAGGGAGTCATTGAGGTTGATTTACTAAAGGCAAATAGGCTCTTTGCAAGAGAATTCTTACTTTGATAGAGACATTTTCCGTAAATAAGACGAAGATTTGCCGATTTTCATCTTCCAACCATGTGAAAGCAAATTTTTATTTATGATTTTTATTCTTGGCAAAGTGAAACTTCATAACTTACTAAGATCTTCGAAAAATGTCCTTGCAAAAATGTTCTGGCAAAGGGCAATTTCCCTTGCAAAGTGAACAGTCCATTGGACTCTAGTAAAGTTACCCAATGTTGCCTAGTTCCATATCTTTCGTAGGTCCCTCTCACCTTCACACTCAAGACAAGTGAGGATCTTATGCTCACCTTCACTGACCTCCAAGTTATTATTATTGTAATAAACAGTGGCAGCTGGTGCTCCATTGGTCGGGGGGGGGGGGGGGGGTGGCAGAAAAGACCTGACCACAGAGATCCCCTGTCATGGATATGCAATAATGTCTGGCAGCTTACCTGTCTCTTCATGTGTTAGAGGCCTGACTCTTTTATCTGGCTGCCTTTATCATCTCTCCTTCCTGTATGGCTCCACCCCAGGCCATCCCAGGAACTCCATATTAACCACTGCACTGCTGGTCTGTGGTGCTGATCAACGTTGTGTTTTAGTATTGTGTTCCTGCTTGCCGTGTGCTACGTTATCTCTGTGTACCGACTTTGGCTTGTCTCTGACTACTCCTGTTTGCCTGTGACCCTGACCCTTGGCCTGTCCCTTGGTTATCCTCGTCTGCTTATAGCCCCGACCTCGGCTTACCCTTCACTATTCCTTGTGTTCCGAGTGGCTGCTTCTCGCCTCTCCCTACGGAGTGTGACCTAGAGGACTCCAGGGGCCGCGACCTGGATCCAGTAGCAGCGAAGGCCATCCTCACCACTAAAGGCTCTGGTGACCACCAACTGGATCTTAGACTCCCTGCCCTGGGGAATCTTTGGCTCAAGCTTCCTTTAGGGTCCTTGTTTTTGCCCCAGTGAACCCCTCCTCCAGATCCATCTGCAGCAGTCTGCTATTGGGTTCACTACCTCATGGTGCACCCCTGCCTCCAACAGGGTGCATTTGTCATCTGACCACAGGTGACCTGACATCCCCTCACCGTTGCTCCAGCCCACCACCCCACACTAACCTCCCCTTTGTTGCTCGAGCCTGCCACCGCACAACATACCCACACCCCCCACATCCAGGTCAACGGCTCGCTTGCTCAGCCTTGCACTTACCCCATGCAGGTCACGGCTGCAATCATAAAAGTAACTGTCAGCGCAAATTCATACAGTAGATGCACACATAAATTGGGATATGGTGATAGTCCATAAAAATGTCAGACAGTTCAAGGGTTAAGAGGCAATGATATGGCTGTACATTTGCGGCTGCTGTCCTCAGAGAGCTGGCTCTGTGGTAGACAAGAAAGGGTTGAAAACGAAGCGCCACCTAAGTGTAGTATTACAAAATTCCTTTAACGGCAGAGTATACAAATCACACTTACAAGAGAAGATGAAAAGACTCATCTGTAAAATCCCAGATCCGTGGGCTGCAAAGATGTGAAGATTTGCAGAGTGTTTTGGCTCGGTCTAAAGTCTGTCCTGTGGCCGTCAGGAAGAGGCTTGGTCCAGCGTGGAGCGCACGTGACGTCACAGGTCACATGATTACTTCCAGACACACTTCCGGGGAAGGGTTTCCATAGGAGGCGCTCCACGCCGGACCAAGCCTCTTCCTGGCGGCCACAGGACAGGCTTTAGACCGTAGCAGTTGCTACTACTTTTCTAAGATAAGATTTTTAACTAAGATCCTCCAGACCCTTTATTAGCTTTGTTGTTTAAGTGGTTAAAGTCAATGGCTACCAACAGTGTAGCTGCTGACTTTTAATAAGGACACTTACCTGTCCTACTTGTCCGCGCCGATGCCCCCCCCCCCGTTGCCGATCCCACGACTGATCCAGGTCCCGCGCCGCCATTCACACTATGGGAAACAGGCAGTGAAGCCTTACGGCTTTACTGCCCATTTCCTACTGCGCCTGCGTGAGTCTCGTGCCGGCTTGTGAATGGGCGGCTGCTCTCTGAGAACACACACAGTTCCCAGAAAGCAGCGCGCCCCATTCACTAGGAGAAGAAGCAGAAGAAAACACACCGCGGTGGAGAAGAGACAGATTACAGACTTCCGCATAGCAACAGGTATTTCGTGTGAGTATAATTTTATTATTTTTCACATTTTTTATTTTTTTTAGGATTTTTGGCAAAATTTTTTATTCCTGGGTGGAACTCCGCTTTAAGTGGTTAAAGAATTTGGTCCAATATAAATGTTATTTGGGTGAACCTCTGCTTTAACCACTACAGATCCGCGCTATGGACAAAAGACATCCACAGCGCGGACCTGAGGTGCCGGGATCACGTCTTTGGACGTCATGTTGTTGTAATTCCCTGGGTGGCGTGCAGTGGGGAAAAACAGTGCCGTCGCATCGCTGAGGATTCGATGTACCCGGCGGCCCCGATGTCCGACAGGTACACGCGATCGGCGGTGACAGAGCAGGGACGTGGAGCTCTGTGTGTAAACACAGAGCTCCACGTCCTGTCAGGGAGAGGAGACAGATGCGGTTTCCCTTGTACATAGGGACACAGCATCGGTCACCTCCCCCAGTCACCCCCCCCTCCCCCCACACAGTTAGAACACACCCAGGATACACATTTAACCCCTTCCTCACCCCCTAGTGTTAACCCCTTCAATGCCAGTCACATTTATACAGTAATTAGTGCATATTTATAGCACTGGTCGCTGTAGTTTATACAGCGACCAGTGCTATAAATATGCACTAATTACTGTATAAATGTGACTGGCATTGAAGGGGTTAACACTAGGGGGTGAGGAAGGGGTTAAATGTGTATCCTGGGTGTGTTCTAACTGTGTGGGGGGAGGGGGGGGGTGACTGGGGGAGGTGACCGATGCTGTGTCCCTATGTACAAGGGAAACCGCATCTGTCTCCTCTCCCTGACAGGACGTGGAGCTCTGTGTTTACACACAGAGCTCCACGTCCCTGCTCTGTCCCTGAATGGTCCCAAAAATGTGTCAAAAGTATCCGATGTGTCCGCCGTAATGTCGCAGTCCCAATAAAAATCGCAGATCGCCGCCATTACCAGTAAAAAACAAATAGTAAAAAAAAAATCATAATTCTGTCCCCTATTTTGTAGGCGCTATAACTTTTGTGCAAAGCAGTCGCTTATTGCGATTTTTTTTTAACAAAAATACGTAGAAGAATACGTATCGGCCTTAACTGAGAAAAAAAAATTGTTAAAAAAAAAAAATTGGGATATTTATTGTAGCAGCAAGTAAAAAATATATATTTTTAAATTGTCGCTCTTTTTTTGTTAATAACGCAACAAATAAAAACCGCACGGGCGATCAAATACCACCATAAGAAAGCTCTATTTTTGGGGAAAAAAGGACGTAAATTTTGTTTGGGAGCCACGTCGCACGACCGCGCAAATGTCAGTTAAAGCGACGCAGTGCCGGAAGCTGAAATTTCGCCTGGGCACGAAGGGGGTCTATGTGCCCAGTAAGGAAGTGGTTAAAGTAACGCGGTGCCAGGGCTGTTTTAATGAGAGGGCACACCTGGGCACTGCCCAGGGGCGCCAGCTGCATGAGGGGCCCCTGCACTTTCCCCAAAGCTACTGGTCCTTGAGCCCACGCTGCCCTGAAGTTGGGGGCCCCATGGTAGCACAGAGAGTGATAGATACACAGGGGGGGGGCAGTCTGCTTCCTACCTACTTAATGTCAGTTTACCTGCACTTTCATCATTATAGGGGCCCCAGAGCATTACTTTGCCCAGGGGCCCATGATGCTATTAAGACGGCCCTGCGCGGTGCTGTATCGAAGTGGGGGGGGGGAATCTTCCGGAAGTCAAGTAGTTAAAGCCTCAAAGCCTCATTCTTTGTTCCCAGGATCTGTGGTTTGTGTATAAATAATACAGAATGATATCTCTCAGGAAATTAATATTTCTATTAAGCTATTCACTAAACACCCCGCCACAATTTCAATGGGTTGCATTGATTTGGTTCATCGCTATTTACTAGTCACCGGAGTCAATAGACCTATTGGTGCGCTTTGATAAGCATTTACGTTCCCTGGGCTGGTGGCGGTGCTTCTATAGTCTGGGGGACCTTGGACCCCCTTTTTCTACGTCCCTCAATAGGCCTTCTTTGTCTATGAGAACACCCGTTCCGAAGGCAGAAGCTCTGTGTCCACTATAGTGCAGAACATAAAGGAAAAAAACGCCATACAATCGCACAGCTCGCTCTTTTGTCCTTGGGGTTTTAATATAACTACATTACATCCAGCTGTATTTGTTAGCACTGAACAAAATAGACAAGCTACCCAAGGACATTCAGGAAAAGAAATTATTTTCATGTAAGAAGAATTTAAGGAGAAATTGATTTCATTGTTGTAATGTCTTTCTAGCTTCTCCCCACAGACAGATATGTCATAAATATAATAAGGCTGTTAAGAATTGTTGTACGTTTTATAATTGCATCAAAGGCGATAAACGTATTGTAACCCTGAGTTTCTTTTTTTTTTTTTTCTCCACATTTTTATATATTTTTTTTACAATGTAAATATCAGAAAAGGAAGGCGGAATAGTTTTGCTTTCCAAAGAGTTGTCAAGGCAATGCAAATTCGAGTGCCCCCCGTACGCACCATCGCAAGTTTCCCTCGGAATAAACTCCGACGGGTTTTTCCGACGGAATTATGTTCAAGCTTGTCTTGCGTACACACGGACACACCAAATTCCGACCGTCCAAAACGCGGGGTTGACGTACAACACTACGACGAGCCTAGAAAAATGTAGTTCGATGCTTCCAAACATGCGTCAAATTTTCCGAGCATGCATGTTTTGTTTTATTCTCCGGAGTTCCATACAGACGACCGGAATTGTTTTCCGTCGGAAAAAAAGAGAACATGTTCTCTTTAACCACTTAACTACTTAAAGGGGTTGTAAAGGTAACATTTGTTTCCCTAAATAGCGTCCTTTCCCTTTGTGCAGTCCTCCTTCACTTACCTCATCCTTCCATTTTGCTTTTAAATGTCCTTATTTCTTCTGAGAAATCCTCACTTCCTGTTCTTCTGTCCGTAACTCCACACAGTAATGCGAGGCTTTCTCCCTGGTGTGGAGAAAGCCTCTTAAGGGGGCGAGCAGGAGTGTCAGGATGCCCACTAACACACAGCTCCTTTCTCTATCTGCAAAGTAGAGAGTGTCCTGACACTCCTGCTCGCCCCCTCCCCACTCAAGAGGCTTTCTCCACACCAGGGACAAAGCCTCGCATTACTGTGTGGCGTTACAGCAGTGTTTCTCAATTCCAGTCCTCGCGCCCCCCCAACAGGTCATGTTTTCAGGATTTCCCTCAGATGAAAATGCTGTGGGAATTACTAAGGCAGTGAAACTGATCAAATCACCTGTGCAAAATAATGGAAATCCTGAAAACCTGACCTGTTGGGGGGGGCGTGAGGACTGGAGTTGAGAAACACTGAGTTACAGACAGAAGAACAGGAAGTGAGGATTTCTCAGAAGAAATAAAGACATTTAAAAGCAAAATGGAAGGATGAGTTAAGTGAAGGAGGACTGCACTAATGTAAAGGAAGCTATTTAGGGGGAAAAAAAAATTAATTTTCAATCCCTTTAAGATAGAATTGTTTTTCGTCGGAAAAAAAGAGAACATGTTCTCTTTAACCACTTAAGACCTGGACCAATATGCAGGTTAAGGACCTGGCCCCTTTTTGTGATTCGGCACTGCGTCGCTTTAACTGACATTTGCGCGGACGTGCGACGTGGCTCCAAAACAAAATTAGCGTCCTTTTTTCCCCACAAATAGAGCTTTTTGGTGGTATTTGATCACTAGTGTTGCTCACGAATATTCGCATTGCGAATATTCGCTACGAATATTGCATATTCGAGTATTCGCGAATAACACGAATATCGCGGCGAATATTCGCTATTTCGAATATTCGAATGTTTTCAATTTTTTTTTTAGAACAGATCACATCCTAGAGATCCCCATCGACGTCTAAAAGCATTGCTGGTATGATTAGAGACCTTGGGCCGAGTAGCTGCAGCGCTCATTTTATATTGCCGAAAAATCGCAATGCGATTATTCGGCAATAGCGATATCGCGCGATTATTTTATATTGTAATATATCACGAATATTCTGAGCCAATCAGAGTGCTCCATTCCGCATTTCTCGAAATTTCGCAATTATTTTGTATTGTAATATATCACGAATATTCTGAGCCAATCAGAGTGCTCCATTCCGCATTTCTCGAATATTCGCAATTATTTTATATTGTAATATATCACAAATATTCTGAGCCAATCAGAGTGCTCCATTCCGCATTTCTCGAATATTCGCAATTATTTTATATTGTAATATATCACGAATATTCTGAGCCAATCAGAGTGCTCCTTCCGCATTTCTCGAATATTCGCAATTATTTTGTATTGTAAAATATCACGAATATTCTGAGGCAATCAAAGTGCTCCATTCCGCATTTCTCGAAATTTCGCATTCGCAATCGCAATTCGCATTAGCGAAAATTCGCAATAATTTCATTTCCAAAAAATATCACGAATATTCGTATTTAACGAATATATCTCGAATATTCGACTATATATTCGAGATATATCGCGAAATCGAATATGGCATATTCTGCTCAACACTATTGATCACCTCTGCGGTTTTTATTTTTTGCACTATAAACAAAAATAGAGCGACAATTTTGAAAAAAAAAAAATATATATATATATATATATATATATATATATATATATATTATATATATATATATATATATATATATATATATATATATATATATATATATATTTTTTTGCTATAATAAATATACCCCAAAAAATATATAATTTTTTTTCCCCCTCAGTTTAGGTCGATACGAACTCTTCTACCTATTTTTGGTTAAAAAAAATAATTGCAATAAGTGTTTATCGATTAGTTTGTGCAAAAGTTATAGCGTTTACCACATAGGGGATAGATTTATGGCATTTTTATTAATATATATATTTTTTTATTAGTAATGGCGGCGATCAGCGATTATTTTGGCGACTGCGACATTATGGCGGACACATCGGACACTTTTGAAACATTTTTGTGGCGCTAAGGGGTTAAGTGTGACCTAAGGGAGTGTTCTTACTGTAGGGGGTGTGGCTGTAGGCGTGACGTCACTGATCGTTGTTCCCTATATCAGGGAACAGACAATCAGTGTCACTGCCACACAGAAGAACGGGGAAGGTTTGTTTACACTCACCTCTCCCCGTTCTTCAGCTCCTGTGACCCAATCGCAGGACACCAGCGCCGGGGCGCGGTCAAGGAGCTTCGGACCGCGCCAACGGCTGGGCTCTTAAAGGCGACGTACAGGTACGTGCCTGTGCCCAGCCGTGCCATTCTGCCGACGTATATCGGCGTTAGGTCCTTAAGCCTGTTTTTCAGACTTGATGTTTATAAGTAAGGATGAGCTTCGGCGTGTTCGCATGGAACACGTGCAGAGACCACCAGGAAGTGTGCACGGCGCTGCGCTAATCACAGCAGGGGAGACATTGTCCCGATGCTCGGCTGCAGAGATGGGAAATGTCTCCCTGGCTGTGATTATCGCCGTGCAAACTTCCTGGCGGGCTCTGCACGTGTTCCATGCGAACACGCCGAAGCTCATCCTTATTTATAAGTTAAAAATCTTTTATTTTTATTTTGCTAGGAAATTACTTAAAAAAATATATATAATGTTTAGTGGTTTTAACACCCTAAATAATAAAATGGCGGTCATTGCAATACTTTTTGTCACACCGTATTTGCGCAACGGTCTTACAAGCGCACTTTTTTGGGAAAAAAAACACTTTTTTTAAAATTAAAAATAAGACAACAAGGGGCGTGGCCTAGACGGGCATGTGAGCGGACGCAAGGCACGGAGCTCCCGCTAACGATCCTCCTACGATCCTTCCCGCAGTGACCTGACACACACTACCTGATCGGAGGACTTACCTTACTCTTCCCGGTGCAGCAGAGGCATTACCGAGCCCATCCGGAGCCCCGACATGACCCGCAAAGCTGACAAAGACGCCGCAGCGGCGGCGGCCCTGAACTCCCAAGATGGCGCCGGCCCCTCTCTCTCACAGAAAGCATCGCGCGGATGGGAGAAGCAGGCAGAGACGGGCGGTAAGTCCACTAAGGCCCAGAAACAACAGGGGAAGGAGCAGCCCAAGGACATGTTATACTATGCCCAAAAGTTGCAGGGACATGGCTGCTCCCCCCCCCTCCGCTGCAGACACAGGCTAATGATGCTGGAGGTCAAGATGGCGCCTCAGTCCTGGATGACACACTGCCTCTAGAGGTGTCCCAAGATCAGATGGCTGAGCTGTTTGAGAGGCCAGATGATGCACCACAGCCTACACTGAGTGAGATCCTGCAGGCAGTGCAGCGATGCACAACATCTGTGACGGCGTCTGTAGATGGCCTGAAATTGCAGTTTGGGGCACTGACAGAAACTGTATCCTTTATCAGGCATGATATTCAGAAAATTAGAGAGAGAACCACAGCGGCGGAGGGGCGCATTAGTGAGGTGGAGGATCAGTTACCCCCCCTGACCAGGGACACAAGATCAGCTCTGCAGCAGGCGGCCCAGGCGAACGTGAAAACAGACGACATCGAGAATCGCTTACGAAGAAACAACGTTCGTATAGTGGGGCTCCCCGAGAAAGTGGAGGGCAGGGACCCCACCGCCTTCGTGGAATCGTGGCTCCAGGAGATTTTCGGGGCGGACGCATTTACCAAGCTGTTTGCAGTTGAGAGGGCTCACCGCACGCCTCCTAGACCTCTACCGCCGGGAAGTCCACCCAGACCCATGCTTGCCAGACTGCTGAACTATAGGGACAGGGAAATCATACTTAGACTGGCCCGGGAAAAGGGGTCGGTACGTTACAACGGGGTAAGGGTCTCATTCTACCCTGACTTTTCCGCTGAAGTGCAGCGCAGGAGGGCCAAGTTCACTGATGTCAAGAAACGCCTACAAAAACTTCAAGTGACCTACGCTATGCTGTATCCTGCCAAGCTGAGAGTCACCGCTGGAGGCCAAGCTAACTTTTTTGAATCTGCCACGGATGCTGTTGACTGGCTGGACCGTAACGAGCAAGACCTGCGAAGGAGGCGCAATGCAGACGAGGAGGACTGAATCTCTGGAGTCTACTTGATGCACCGGGCGGGGTGACTGCCGAGTGAGGTATCTCCACCTGTTACCTATTGAGCGGGACTTTTCTATTTTTCTCTTCACCTCCTTTCTTTTTGGTTAGCGATGGCTCAGAGCTTTGGAAGTTGTTCTTTCCCTTCGATGGATTCTGAGCACCGGTGGGGGAGGCACTCCCACCGTGCTACGCAAGTTCGTAAACAACCCCCTGTGAAAGGGCGGACTGATCGGTGCCCGGTTGGCACGAAGTCCCGGAGACTGTGTTCACTTGTTTTTGTTTTGTTTTTTTTCTGCTCACCCGGCCACATTTTTTGCTGCCCCTCGTCCCCCCCTTTTTTTCTTTGCCCCACCACTCACCCCATGCGTGGTTTGACGCACACACGCCTGCCCATACCAATTTTGTACTTTGTGCCCGGACTGGACACGCCATGTCACCGCCCTGGCCCTTGACTGTTTCGCAGGGGCGCATGGCGAATAGAGGTGCCACCTATACCCATCTCTCATGGCCACCACACCAATAGTGACGTGGAATGTCCGTGGTGTCCATGACCCTTTGAAGCGGACGATGATTGGTTCCTGCCTGAAGAGGTTTCACCCAGCTATTGTGGGTCTCCAGGAGACTCACCTCACAGGGGAAACACTGGGCTGTCTGGGCTTTTCCTGGGTGGGTAAGGCTTACCACTCCACCCACACCTCCTACTCTCGGGGGGTGAGTGTACTGGTACATAAATCCTTGGCTTACCAGGAAATCGACTCGGCTGTGGACTCCCACGGGAGGTTTATTTTTCTTTATTGTAAACTATTCACTGTAATTATGGTTCTTGCTTTTGTTTATATCCCCCCCCCCTTTTTCCAGGGAGGTCATACAATGTCTTCTTTCATATTTAGTTGATAAGCCTGACATGCCTGTACTGATTATGGGGGATTTTAATGGTTGCCTTGATCCCAGACTTGACAGGCATCCGCCAGCCCTACCGCCGTTAGGGGGCAGAGGCACAATTTTGAGCCGCCTGCTGGCGGAGGTGGGCTGGATTGATATCTGGAGGACTAGACACCCGACGACCAAACAATTCTCCTGTTTCTCTAAGACCCACGGGTCTCTCTCCCGCATTGACTTGTGTGTAGGGTCCCCTCAGCTGTTGCACATGATCACCAAGGCAGAATATCACCCCAGAGGAGTATCTGACCATTCCCCCCTAGTCGCACACTTAACCACCCGCCCGGCCTCCTCACTACCCAGGGCCCCCTGGAAGTTGAACGCCTTTTGGCTAAAGCTTTTCACTTCACATGAGCGGGTGGAACGACAGATCGACCAGTACTTTGTGAATAATGGTCGGGAGGGGGTCACGGCACAGGGATGGGACGCATTTAAGGCGTGTCTAAGGGGCACATTCATAGCTGAAATCGCATCAGTTAAGCGCAACTCTGCCGCCCTGCTGGAACAGGTGGAGGACCAGGTGCAAAGGCTGGAACTTCATTTTGTGACAGACCCCTCGGACTTGGCGAGGGAGGCTTGGTTGTCGGGCCAGGATTCCCTGGACCGACTGAGGGCCTCCACCGCTGAAAAAAAACGCTTTTTTACTAAGCAGGCATATTATGAGGAGGGGGAGAAAACGGGTCGTCTATTAGCCAGGATTGCCAGGTCCCAGCAGGCGTCCCCGGCTATCGGAGCGATCCGAGACTCCCGGGGGCGGCTGGTGAACGACCCTGAGCAGATCATTGCCGTATTGGCGACATTCTACTCTGATCTGTACAAGCCTTGTGACGACTACTCTGATAGCGAGCTGCAGGCGTACATGGACGCTGTGACCCTTCCGGCTCTGGACGGACGGGCCCGAGCGGAACTGGACGCTCCCCTTACCCTTGATGAACTTCTGGAGGCGGCTGCCTCCTTCCCTAGTTGTAAGGCCCCGGGGGATGATGGAATCCCCGTGGAAGTCTACACCCAGTACAGGGAGGTGATCCTCCCCCGGTTGCTGGAGGTCTTCAACGCCTCGTTTGAGTTAGGACAACTCCCACCTTCTATGACAAGGGCTACTATTATCCTTCTGTTGAAACCGGGCAAGGATCCACTTGATCCAGGCTCATACAGGTCCATTTCCCTCTTGCAGAGTGACATAAAAATCCTAGCAAAGGCTCTAGCTATGAGGGTAAATAAAGTTATCCTGTCCATAATACACCCCGATCAGGCGGGGTTTATGCCCAGCAACTCCACTGCGACCAACCTCCGGCGCCTTTACCTCAACATGCAGACCCCCTCAGATTCCGTCGGCCGCAGAGCACTGTTGTCACTTGATGCTAATAAAGCTTTCGACAGTGTTGGCTGGCGGTATCTATGGGCTGTGCTGGACAAGTTTGGCTTCGGCCCCAACTTCCTTAGATGGGTGAGGCTGCTATACGGTGCGCCTCAGGCGGCCGTGCGGCTGTCAGACAGGATGTCTCAGGCCTTTGCTCTGGGCAGGGGGACCAGGCAGGGATGTCCCCTGTCCCCCCTGCTCTTTGCGCTGGCAATCGAGCCTCTGGCGGCCCTGGTGCGGAATTGCCCTGCTGTTAAGGGCTTCCGCTACGGTGACCTGCATGAGAAAATCATGTTATACGCCGACGACATGCTTTTATTTTTGGAGGATGCGGAGGAGTCCCTAGCTCAGGTGATGTCCCTTGTGGCGGGGTTTGGTCATTTTTCAGGCCTCACCATAAATTGGACTAAGTCCGCTTTGATGTTTCTGGACGGGACTCCCCCGACTGATAGTGGCCGTACATGTCCTGTCCCTGTAGTATCTTCCTTTAAATACTTGGGGGTACACGTCTCCCCCAAGGTAACTGATTACTGCCGCCTAAACGTATTTCCCCTACTGTCCCGGTTCAGAGACAAGATACACATATGGAACAAACTTAAAATGTCCCTGGCAGGTAAGACCAATCTCATTAAAATGATCTTAATGCCACAGCTGTTATACTTACTTCATAATTCCCCGGTAGTCATCACCCTAAAAACCTTCCGAGTGGTCAACTCTCTTTTTAGGCAGTTGCTTTGGCATATTAAAGCCCCAAGGATTAAGCTGGAACAATTGCAGCGCCCTAAGGAGGGAGGGGGATTGGCCCTTCCCAACCCCTGGGTTTACTACCTGGCGGCGCAGCTGCAGCACCTGATCGGCGCCATGTCCCCAACCCCGGCCGGCTCCTCGGCCAGGCTTCTGCTGCTTGGCTCGGGAGCCACGTCGATACCTGAGGGACTTGAGGCCCAGCAGTTTCATAAGGCCAACAAGAAAATGCCCACTTTCGCACTCATCCAAAAAGTGTGGAACAAGGCTAGGCAGCTCCAGGGAGTCACAGGGTTCACTGAATTCAGCCCAATATGGGAAAATAATTCTTATGTGGAATTGGCCAAAATAGACCAGGGTCCCAGATGGCAACGATTGGGCATAACTTTTCTTAAACAGATCTTTCATGGCGGTGCGCTGCTTCCGTTTCACACCCTACAGTCCAAATACGGGCTTCCCCATTCCATGTTTTTCTATTACTTGCAGCTGCAACATGCAATCAGGGCCCATGGGGATGCGGTGGAGTGGGTTCATTCCCCCACTCCGGTGTTCCGCATCTTGCGGGCCGCCTCTGAGACTAAGGGTATCATTTCTCAATGCTACAACATGTTGCTTGGCTCCTTTTTGGAGGCTCATCCTATGAGAGTGGCGGTTCAGTGGGAGGCTGATGTTGGACCGTTGTCAGGAGAAATGTGGGAGGAGGCGCTGTTGGCAGTCAACAGCTGCTCGTTGAATGTGGCACAGAAGGTATCACAGCTGTACATTCTTCTGCGGGTTCACTATACCCCGGTAAAACTTTTCAAAATGGGTAGGGTCCCAGACCAGATGTGTAACAGGTGCAGGGTGATGTCTGGGGATTTGATTCACCTGCTATGGCGCTGTCCCAGGCTCCATAGGTTCTGGAAGGGAGTTCTGGACACGCTCAATTTAGTGTTTCAGACTTCCGTTCCCCTAGAGCCAGTCCATTGCCTACTTGGTGTACTGGAGGGAGTGGTAACGGAGGAGTTGACGCGAATAGCTTTTAACAGGGCTCTATTCCAGGCCAGGAGGGCCATTCTCCTGAAGTGGAAGCTGGAGACACCCCCCACACTTAAATTCTGGATACAACACATGGGCAGGATGCTTATCATGGAAAAATACATATACCAGCATAGGGGTACTGCGGACAAATTTGATAAGTTGTGGGATGCGTGGCTTGCCACGCCAGGCTTGAGCCCTATGGAACTGGTACAGACGAGGTTGCTGGGTGGTACTTAGTCTTGCACAGTATATGGGGGGGGAAGGTCGTAGGGGTACACTAACGGGTGCAGCTACCAAATGTTTGAATGTTGATGGAGAAGCTTCTGTGTATAGTAATGTATATGCTACGCATGACATGTCACACTGTAACGTATTCTCCATGTTTGTTTTGTGAGCAATAAAAACCTTTCTGATTTAAAAAAAAAAAAAAATAAGACAACAAGCCCAATTTATTTTTATATTATGAAAGATAATGTTACGCTGAGTAAAATGATACCCAACACGTCACACTTCAAAATTGCGTCCGCTCGTGGAATGGGGCGTCAAACTTTTACCCTTAAAAATCTCCATAGGTGAGGTTTAAAAATTCTACAGGTTGCATCTTTTGAGTTTCAGAGGAGGTCTATGGCTAGAATTATTGCTCTCGCTCTAACGATCGCGGCGATACCTCACTTGTGTGGTTTGAACACCGTTTTCTGCGCGCGAGCTCATCGGGACGGGGCGCTTTAAAAAAAAAATATAGTTTTCTTATTTATTTTACTTGATTTTATTTATTTTTACACTTTTTTTTAAAAAAAAATGGGTCACTTTTATTTCTATTACAAGGGATGTTTACATTCCTTGTAATAGAAATAAAAGTGACCCATTTAAAAAAAAAAAAAACAGTGTAAAAATAAATAAAATCAAGTAAAATAAATTAGAAAACAACTTTTTAGAAAAAAGCAAAAAAAAGGAGGTGATAAAATACCACAAAAATAAATCTCTATTTGTGGGAAAAAAGGACGTAAATTGTAGTCACTCCTGGCGCAGATGCCATTGCCCTTGTTCCCCTGTCTATACCACTGGTATAAATAAAAGAAAAGCAAATCGTTAATACAAATGCAGATTCTCAGCGATAGCGTAACCTTTAATCAAAGGGAATATTTGGCTTTTCCCCATTCTCATTTCTAACACACAGTGGTGTGTAACTTCCTGAGGACTTGTGTTCAACATTAAATATTTAGACTTTTTTTTTCTCAGCTCGTGGCCGGGATCCAACGCATATCGCAGATTTGAACATTACTCGAATAAATTACATTTGAATTGCAAAAAATAAATAAAAAATAATAATAACAATCCAATAATGTTTATTTTAGAACATTTACTTCCAGGTAATAGGAACGGTAAGCTGCGATCTTTTGTATAGAAACCCGAGAATTAAAAATTAATTAAGGTTTTTCTCTATTTGGTAATTATACTTCAGAGCCAATTATATATATATTTTAAAAAAAAATGGATTTCAAACAAACACATTAACACATCTGCACTACGGGGAGGGGGGATTCTATACTGATGGGGGGTCTGCTATACTGATTGGGGGGTCTGCACTAAGAGGGGTTTTCACTGAAAGGGGGATTCTATACGGATGAGGGGTCTTCAATGAAAGGGGGGATTTTATACTGATGGGGTCTGCACTAAGGAGGGGGATTTTATACTGATGGGGGTCTGCACTAAGGGGGATTCTTAACTGATGGGGGGTCTGCACTAAGAGGGGGGTTTCTTTACTGATAGGGGAGTTCTGTACTAAGAGGGGATTCTATAATGATGGGGGGGTCTGCATTAAGAGTGAGGTTTCTATACTGATGGGGGGTCTGTACTGATGGGGGGCCTGCACTAACGGGGGGTCTGCACTAAGAGGGGCGATTCTATACTGATGGGGGTCTGCACCAAGAGGGGGGATTCTATACTGATGGGGGGTCTGCACTAAGAGGGGGGATTCTATACTGATGGGGGTCTGCACTAGGGGGAGATTCTATACTGATGGGGGCTCTGCACTAAGAGGGGGGTTCTACAAATATGGGGGTCTGCACTAACGGGGGATTCTATACTGATGTGGGGTCTGCACTAAGCTTAAAATTCTATACTGATGGGGGTCTGCACTAAGGGGGAATTCTATACTGATGGGGGGTCTGCACTAAGAGGGGGGATTCTATACTGATGGGGGTCTGCACTAAGAGGAAATTCTATACTGATGGGGGGTCTGCACTAAGAGGGGGGATTCTATACTGATGGGGGTCTGCACTAAGAGGAAATTCTATACTGATGGGGGCTCTGCACTAAGAGGGGGGTTGTACAAATATGGGGGTCTGCACTAAGGGGGGATTCTATACTGATGGGGGATCTGCACTAAGCGGGGGATTCTATACTGATGGGGGTCTGCACTAAGAGGGGTGATCTATACTGATAAGGGCCCTGCACAAAGGGGGTTCTATACTGATGGGGGGGTCTGTACTAAGGGGAGAGATTATATACTGATGGGGTCAGCGCTATGGGGAATTCTATACTTATGGGGGGTCTGTATTTAGTGGGGGATTATATACTGATGTAGGGGTCTGCACTAAGGGGAGATTCTATACTGATGGGGGGTCTGCACTAAGGGGGATTTTATATTGATGGGGTCTGCACTAAGAGGGGGGATTCTATACTGATGATGGGTCTGCACTGAGGGGGGATTCTATACTGAGGAAGGGGGGGTCTTTGCTTAGTAAGGGGGATCTATACTGAGATAGGAGGGTCTGTAGTTAGTGGAGGGGTGTCTGTACTGAGGGGTGGACTATAGTTTGTGGAGAGGGGTGACACCAATTTTTTTGGCAACAGGTGACACCAACCCTAGTGACGCCACTGCCGGACAAAATACAGATTATAACAATCATTTTAGCACAAAACCTCCTCTGTAACTCTAAACTGGTAACCTGTATAAATGTTTTAAGCGTTGCCTATAGAAATTTTTAAGTACCATAGTTTGTCGCCATTTAAAAAACAAAATGCATACCCCCCCCCCCCCCCAAAAAAAATTGATTGACAGACCACTGCCCAAATACAGTGTGACATACAATTTTAGGCGGCGTACACACGACCGATGTTCTCGCTGGAAACCAGCGAGAACCTCGCTGGAAGCTGCATTCCAGCGAGGACCTCGGCCGTGTGTACGCTTCTAGCTCGCCCCGCCCGTCGGGAATCCCGTCGAGCGAAAAGAGAGCACGCTCTCTTTTTGCTCGACGGCCCGCCTGGATGAATGGCTGGTTGCCATTCCCGACGGGCGGGTCGCCGATTTCGACGGCCGGCAGAGAACCTCGACGGGCGGAACGATGTGTTCTGCCCGTCGAGGTTCTCTGCCGTGTGTACGCGGCCTTATAATGATCGCCATTTTTATTCTCTAGATTCTCCGCTAAAAAATGTTTTATATATATATATATATATATATATATATATATATATATATATATAATGTTTGGGGGTGCCAAGTAATTTTCTAGCAAAAAATACAGATTTTTTTAATGCAAGTAACAAATGTCAGAAATAGGCTTAGTCATGAAAGAGTTAATGTGTATTTATATTGAAGTGATGTTAGCTTAATATACATTGTTGGTGCCAAATAGGTTCCAAACACGTGTATCTTATTGATGTGTCAATATATTCAAGCGATGATTGTAACGGAACCACAAATGGGACAGGGGTTAAAGCCGTTTAGGATATTCCATTCCCGAACACAAGGCAGCTATCGACACTCCACAATCCGGCGAACATGACCTATGCGAATTCCCCCATTAAAGAGACACAAATTCCCCCATTAAAGAGACACCCAGCTCTGTTTGAGGTTCAACAGGAATAGACAGTCTTTATTGAGAAAGCAGGCTCTTATATACACAAAAAGAATACTGCAGTAACCAAATTAACAATGGCCCAACTCCACCCATAACATCACACAATGGTTCCTAACGGGCCCCAATACACATCCTTTAGTAGACATCCTGACTCTGGCTCCTGACATAATTTACATGAGCTAATTAACTACAGCTGATGACTCATACAACTGACCTTTAGGCTATCTGCTAACTTACAATACACATTAGGGTCAATTAGCACAAGCCACAATGAAAGACCCTTAGAAGTTAGTCTGGATTCAATACTCATTTATCACAGTACTCCATCACACAATACAGGGTCAATTAGCACAAGCCACAATGAAAGACCCTTAGAAGTTAGTCTGGATTCAATACTCATTTGTCACAGTACTCCTTCACACATTACAGGGTCAATTAGCACAAGCCACAATGAAAGACCCTTAGAAGTTAGTCTGGATTCAATACTCATTTGTCACAGTACTCCTTCACACAATACAGGGTCAATTAGCACAAGCCACAGTGAAAGGTCCCTAGAAGTTAGTCTGGATTCAATACACAATTATAACAGTAGCAGACTTAATTACCACAGCAAGCTTTATAGTACACAACAGCCAACACACAATATATATACAATATACACAACATATATTGCATTAAATGTGACTAGCACAGACCCATAGTGGGGTTCTCCATCACCCTGTGCCCCTATTAGAGACACAAGGTGATCTACACATAAGAGGTATCGGGGAGCTTCAGGGTCCCACGGGCCCTTCCGTTACAATGATAATATAAAGAAGCTGTATAATAAATGACAATTATATATTGTGAGATGGAGGTGTATGTATTATTGTCATGTACCTGGTGGAGATCGAGCTGTAGAGAGGGCTTCTCTTGCACCTCCTGTCCAACACCCCTGGTAGTGGTGCCAGGGAGTGGAGGGAACAGAGTGGTACGAGGGCCGCTGTAGCAGATGGCTCCGGCGCGGCCTTGGCAGGAACCAGGTGACTGGAGAGCGCTAAGCCGGAACTGAGAACAAGAGCCCCGAGTCGCTGGATCAGCAGCTAGAAGCTGGGACGTGAGCCAGGGGGTCATCAACAGCTGAACAGAGCAGGTACCCAGACGTGAGGCAGAGGCGAAGACGGGACACAGGCCTGGTTCGGTACACAGTCGGACAATGAGGCACTGGAACATCAGGCAGAAGCAGAGTCAAGCACAAGCCGCGGTCACAAGTAGGCAGGCGGAGGTCAACAAGAAGGTTCAGGCAAGCCGGGTCAAGATACAGAAAACTGGTACAGATCGGGTAAACGGGCACTAGCTGAAAAGACCACTCAGCAAAGTATGCATGTCACTGTCAGGTTTAAATAGGCGGACTGGCACCAATGTGCGCACGTGCACGCGCGTCTTGCATGCACATGTGCGCGTGCCAGCTCACGCATACGCCAGTACATGTCTTTTCTTGTGCATCTGAGAATTTCCATGCCTGCGCACCACTGCGCGCTTGTTACCCGGGTTTCTCTTACATTATGTGGTGCGTAGTAGATGAAAAGTACAAATGAAACGACCCGTGTGAAGATTGATACCGCATGAAGTGTGGATGTATGAAATAGACCGAAGACAAAACCCGAGTAATAACAAAGGGCTGATAATGAGCAAGTAAAGAGGTGATAAAAACATAAAGTGAGTGTATGGGAGATCCATGTACCCAAATAGTGTTGAGCAGAATATGCCATATTCGATTTCGCGATATATCTCGAATATATAGTCGAATATTCGAGATATATTCGCTAAATACGAATATTCGTGATATTTTTTGGAAATGAAATTATTGCGAATTTTCGCTATTGCGAATGCGATTGCGAATGCGAAATTTCGAGAAATGCGGAATGGAGCACTCTGATTGGCTCAGAATATTCGTGATATTTTACAATACAAAATAATTGCGAATATTCGAGAAATTCGGAAGGAGCACTCTGATTGGCTCAGAATATTCGTGATATATTACAATACACAATAATTGCGAATATTCGGCAAATGCGGAAGGAGCACTCTGATTGGCTCAGAATATTCGTGATATATTACAATACACAATAATTGCGAATATTCGAGAAATGCGGAAGGAGCACTCTGATTGGCTCAGAATATTTGTGATATATTACAATATAAAATAATTGCGAATATTCGAGAAATGCGGAATGGAGCACTCTGATTGGCTCAGAATATTCGTGATATATTACAATATAAAATAATTGCGAAATTTCGAGAAATGCAGAATGGAGCACTCTGATTGGCTCAGAATATTCGTGATATTTTACAATATAAAATAATCGCGCGATATCGCTATTGCCGAATAATCGCATTGCGATTTTTCGGCAATATAAAATGAGCGCTGCAGCTACTCGGCCCAAGGTCTCTAATCATACCAGCAATGCTTTTAGACGTCGATGGGGATCTCTAGGATGTGATCTGTTCTAAAAAAAAAATTGAAAACATTCGAATATTCGAAATAGCGAATATTCGCCGCGATATTCGTGTTATTCGCGAATACTCGAATATGCAATATTCGTAGCGAATATTCGCAATGCGAATGTTCGTGAGCAACACTACTCCCAAACAAAATTGGCGTCCTTTTTTTCCCCACAAATAGAGCTTTCTTTTGGTGGTATTTGATCACCTCTGCGGTTTTTATTTTTTGCGCTATAAACAAAAATAGAGCGACAATTTTGAAAAAAAATGCAATATTTTTTACTTTTTGCTATAATAAATATCCCCCAAAAATATAAAAAAAATATGTTTTCCTCAGTTTTCTACCTATTTTTGGTTAAAAAAAAAAAAAATCGCAATAAGCGTTTATCGATTGATTTGCGTAACATTTATAGCGTTTACAAAATAGGGGGATAGTTTTATTGCATTTTTATTAATTATTTTTGTTTACTACTAATGGCGGCGATCAGCGATTTTTTTCGTGACTGCGACATTATGGCGGACACTTTGGACAATTTTGACACATTTTTGGGACCATTGTCATTTTCACAGCAAAAAATGCATTAAAAGAATGCATGGTTTACTGTGAAAATGACAATTGCAGTTTGGGAGTTAACCACAAGGGGGCGCTGAAGGGGTTAAGTGTGACCTCATCTGTGTTTTTAACTGTAGGGGGGTGGGGCTGAATGTGTGATGTCAGTGATCGTTTTTCCCCTATATCAGGGAACAGACGATCAATGACACTGCCCCAATGAAGAACACACCTCTCCCTGTTCTTCAGTGTGACGTCATTGATTGAGTTTCCCTATAAAAGGGAACACACCGATCAATCATGGAACCACAGTAAAGAACGGGGAAGCTGTGTTTACACACACAGCTCTCCCCGTTCTTCAGCTCCGGGGACCGATCGCAGGACTCCGCGTGTCCCGCGGTCACAGAGCTTCGGACCGGGTCACTTAAAGAGGACGTACCTGCCATTCTGCTGACGTAAATGTGCAGGAGGCGGTCCTTAAGTGGTTAAACATAGCTTGTACCTCCCAGAAGGGTGGATAAAGCAAAAAAACGAAAAATAAAATTGTCCAACTTGTTATGTATAGAGTCATCCTCCCCTTCCAGTTCCTCCCCTGATTGGCGGTGTCCCAGTGCCACCAGGAGAGCGGACATTGTGTGGCTCCCTCAGGGTCCCGGAAGGCGGAAGTCCCCGATCACCATCGTCACTTCCGCCTTAATTACGAAAGCGAAAATGTTAAAAATAAGATAGAAAATCCGAAGATTCAAAACGAATAACTAACTAACTGGACATTTGCAATTTGTTTCTTTCCAAATTATTTTTTTAACAAATTTCAACAAATTCATTCATTCGGAAACATCCGAATTAACAAAAATCCGTTTAACACATTTTTCCATATTTTTGTAAATTCAAACATTAGAAAATTCGTAAATTTGAAAAATCTTAAATTCAAAAGTTCATAAATTCGTAAAATTGCAAATTCAAAATTAGAAAACCCTAAAATGTGAAAATCTGAAATGATAACTAACTATTAAATTATAGGTTTTGGAATTTCCTTTCAAATTTGACGTTTAGTGAAGGTAACGAATACGAATTTATCCAAAGTTACCAATTATCCAAAATAACGAATGCCGCATCTAAACAAATGGAACAGAACAAATTAATAATAAATAATAATAATAATAATAATAATAATAATAAGTTTTATCCAAAATAATGAATGTCCTATCTAAGACACGGTTCACACTGGGGCAACACGACTTTCAGAGGCAACTTAAACACGACTTGAGTATGAATCATCAGGCAAATTACAAGGCAACTTCAAGTTGCCTCCAGGACAGGAGGCTTTCCAGTGGCCAATCAAACAACAATCAACTCTGTGGGAGGGAGGGGGAGGGAGGGGTGTGCCTGAGAAATGTATGTTATCTTCCTGTATTGTTGCTTCAGTTAAGACAGAGATCAGACTTCTGAGGCAACTTCCATTGAAATCAATGGGTACAAGTTGCCTACAAGTCGGATTGAAGTAGTACAGGAACCTTTTCTGAAGTCGGAGCGACTTCAATAGTTTACATTAAGACTGCTGCATTCACTTCCATTGATTTTCTCAACCACACGACCTGGGCCAACTTGGGGCAACTTCAAGCCGGATCCCAGGTCACCCCTGTGTGAACTGGCTCTAAACGAATAGAATGTAACAAATTAATAATAATAAATAATATTTTTAATAAATATATATTTTTTGCTAAATAATAATTACAATAATATGTTATTATTATTATTGTTATTTATTATTATTCATTTGTTACGTTGCATTTCTTTAGATACAGCATTCATTATTTTGGATAATTCATAACTTTGGATGAATTTGTATTTGTTACGTTCACTAAGGCCTCGTACACACGGACGGACATATGCGATGCAAACGGTCCTCGGACCGTTTTCTGTTTAAATTAATTTTTATTAAGTTTTTTAAAACATTTATACATTTAACACCAATACAATGACAATAAGCATACAAACATTTTTCTTCAATTAAATACATTTATCGTTTCATACACATAAATTACAACATTAAACAGTTCCTATAGCACAATTATAGGACAGTCCTACCTACCTCCTCCTTATCTCCTATTCTCTCTTCCCCCCCTGCCCCTTCCTCAGGGGTAAAAATAAAAAATAAATAAAAAAAAACCCACACCACACCCACTGCTTAAAAAGTGCCTCATTTTTAAGACATATTTCCTGTGCCCTCCCTACTCCATATTATGAGGAGGCAAGAATAGTTCTCGTCCTCCACTATCTATATACCTCTCTTCTTAAGAGAGAAAAAAAAAAATCATCGGATATGTCCGCCGGACTATTTTGGTCCGATGGCGTGTACACGCCATCGGATCAAAATACCCGCCGGCAGACAGCGCGGTGACGTGGCGGTGACGTTGACGCCGCCACGTCACCGCACCAGGAAGTAAACAACTTCCACGCATGCGTCGCATCCATACGACGCTTGCGCGGGTGGATATGTCCGCTGGTGAGTGTACTGACCAGCGGACATATCCGACGGACATGTGTCCGGCGGATAAGTTTCAAAGCATGCTTTGGAAATTTTCCGCTGGAGAAAACAGTCCAAATCCGTCCGTTTGCCCCTACAGACGAGCGGATTTTTCGGCGGAAATGGTCCGTCAGACCATTTCCAGTGGAAAAATTCCATCGTGTGTACGAGGCCTAACAGCCACATTTTAAAGAAAATTGCAATACCGAAAATTTAATAGTTGGTAATAGTTAAGTTTTCTATTAGTTAGTTATCATTTTCGATGTTCTAATTTACGAATTTTTGAATTTACAAATTCACAAATTTACTAATATTCAATAACAGACACATTTTAAAGAAAATTCCAATACCTATATTTTAATAGTTAGTAATAGTTAAGTTGTTATTATTAGTTAGTTATTATTTTAGATTTTCAAATTTACGAATTTTTTAATTTACAAATTCACGAATATTCAAATCTACGAATATTCGTAAAAAATGTTTTAAACAGGGTTTTGTTAATTTGAGTATTTACAAATTAACGAATTTGTCAAAAATGTGTTAAAAACAAATCTGGAACAAAACAAATTGCATGTGTCTACTGTAAACCCCCAAAGTAAGGGTCAACATCTTTACCTAATACTCCTACTAATTTTTTTAATTTGTATAAAGCTCTTCTTTTTTTTTTACTTTTTTTTTTTTACTAAACTTCTTTTTTCATCACATGGGGTTATTTTTTCAGTGACAAGCTCTCTTTAACCACTTGCTGACTGCCCTATAGCACTTTTATAGCACTAGGAACAGCAGATCTCTCTCTACTTCCCTGACAGAACAGGGATCTGTCTGTGTAAATTGACAGATCCTCATTCTGGCTCTCTAAAGAGCGATTTTGAGTGGCAAGTGACATCGCGGCAGCCAGCCACGCGCATCGGCTCCAGGGTCGCGCCATAGTCGTGCGCTTTCTTGGTGCTGCTGTCAATCACATCCAATGACGCAGCGCCAGGGACGGGATCCGTGTGATACAGTTGGCGGCTATGCCCGCCGCTGTATCATGTTAGCGCGCGCAACAGCTTTCCACCAAGCAAGCTCACTCGCATGAAGGTGGAAAGCTCTTGCGGAGGGGGAGCCATGACAGCCGTAGAGGGGCCCCAGAACATTTTTTTTTTAAATTGACTTTAGTGTCACTTTAACTAGTTGCCGACCAGTCCCGGTCGGTACATGGTGGCTGGTTGGCTCCCCTGCGCGAGGGCAGGGCTATAGGGGGAGACACGTGCACCTGCGGCGTGACCCTGGAGCTGATGCACGTGCCACCAAAATGTCGCAGTCTCGCTTAAAATCACAGATCGCCGCCATTACTAGTAAAAAACAAATTGTGATAAAAAATGCCAAAAATATATATCCCCTATAACTTTTGCGCAAACCAATCAATATACACTTCTGATTTTTTTTAATCAAAAATATGTAGAAGAATACGTATTGACCTAAACTGATGGAGAACTTTTTTTGGACATTTATTATAGCAAAAGTAAAAAAAAATTTTTTTTTAAAATTGTCGGTCTTTTTTTGTTTATAGCACAAAAAATAAAAACCGCAGAGGTGATCAAATACCACCAAAAGAAAGCTCTATTTGTGGGGAGAAAAAAAGGATGTAAATTTTATTTGGGTACAACGTCGCACGACCGCACAATTGTCAGTTAAATCGATGTAGTGCCCTATTGCAAAAAATGTCCTTGTCATTAAGGGGGAAAATATTCCGGTCCTTAAGTAATTAACATTTTTTTTTTAGCAATGATTACTGTATTGGTGTCACTGGTTGCCAAAAAGTTTCAGCTAGTATCCGATTGTCCACCGCAATATGGCAGTCCTGCTATAAGTCGCTGATCAATTCCATTATTAGTATAAAAAAAATCCAAAATACATCCCATAGTTTGTAGACGCGATAACGTTTGCGTAAACCAATCAATATACTCTTATTGGGATTTTTTTATGTTTTAAATAAAAATATGTAGCAGAATATATATTGGCCTAAATTGATGAAGAAGTTTGATTTTTTATTTGTTTAGTGGATATATTTTATAGCATAAAGTAAAAAATAAAAAAAATGGACAAATAAAGGAGAAAACAAATAAAACAAAAAGTGAGATTTGATGGTAACGGGGTGAGAATATAGGATGACGTGAGTAAAATAAAGAAGCATGGCATAATGATAAATGATGTATTGAAAATAAACAGTTTCTCTTTTTTTATGGAAATTGTAGTGTGAGGGTGAATGATGGTAAAAGTGATATATATGATAAAATATTTATATATGGAGAATATGCAACATAAAAGTATGTAACATTACAGGAAGTGGTGCATTGTATATGTATAAGTAAGATGATTATGAGACAAACGTTTGTAAATGTGTTTGTAAATGTATAAAAAAAAAAATCTGAATAAAGATTACAAGTCGGTCTTTTTTTGTTTTTAGTGCAAAAAAATAAAAAAATAGCAGTGGTGACCAAATACAACCAAAATAAATCTCTATTTGGAGGAAAAAAGGACATTGATTTTATTTTGGTACAACATCACACGTCTGCGCAATTGTCAGCTAAAGCGACGCAGTGCCGTATCGCAAAAAATATCCTAGTCATGAATGGGGGTACATTTTCCAGAGGTCAAGTGGTTAATGAGACATTAGGGGTCTAAAAGACGAAGCTTTAACTGAGCTACTAGAGCACAAATTGTGTTCCATTTCTTCCCTGGCCATGCTAGCTGGGAAAGTGGCACCCGGACCCTGGAAGTGGCATTTTACACATAGCTTCCTGGTTAGTAGCAGGAAGACGAGATCAGCAAATGAATGTTCACTGATCCCCCTCCACCCCGTGGCACCTGCCACATCAGGGTCTGCCAATGGGCATGTGGAGCCCAGGAAACATGATGGGGGCGCGAGCAGCAGCGGGCGATACACAGGGCTTTTTTTTCAGTGGGAACGTGGAGTAATGCAGCGTACACACGATAAGGTTTTTGCCCGGGCTAAATCCCGACGGAATTCCATCAGAAAAAAAATAGAACATGTTCTATATCTAATGTGCGATGATATTCATTGGAATTTTCTATTAAACTCTGATAGGACTACACACGATTGGAAAATCCGATGGAAAATCAGAAATTCCAATCGTGGGTACGGGGCATTACACAGTGTATATAATTTCAAGGGCTGCTAGGGTGTGCTGGAAGGTCTTGAGTGTTTGCTAGATTTCATTTAATTCTTTCCTTTTTTAATTGACTAGAAGGGAACTCATGCCTGATGGGGTCTGTTGTTGCTGGGGAGGTGGAGTCTATTGTTGCTGGCTGCAGGGGACCCATTTTACTGCCTTTCATTAGTAAATTCCCAAAATTATACTTTTTTCTGTATTCTCTAAAAAAGGGCAGTACTGGGACGTGGTTGGGGGGGGGGGTGGAAAAAAGGGACAGTGCTTGGAGGTGGGTAGGGGGTAGACATGTGCACTGCCAAAAAATTCGTTTTTTTCGTTTATGTTATTTTCGTTTTTTTAATTTTTTCGGAAATTCGGAAATTCGGGAAATTAAAAAAAAAAATTTTCGTTTTTGTTTCATTCGTTTTTTTTATTTTTTCGTAAATTCGTAAATTCGGGAAGATCGAACAAATATTTTTTTCCGTTTTATTCGTTTTTTTGCTTTTTTCGGAAATTCGGGAAATTCGAAAATTCGGAATTTTCGGATTTCCGAAAATGCAAAAAAAACGAATAAAACGGAAAAAAAGAAATTTCCGGGGAAAAAAAAGAATGAAACGAAAATGAAATTTTTTTTTTCGGAAATTCAAAAAATTCAGAAATTTCCCATTTTTGAATTTTATATTTTCGAAATTTAGATTTTTTAATGTTACAATTTCGAAATTTAGAATATTTGAATTTTCGTAATTTTTTTATTTTTCGAAAATTCGAAAAATAAAAAATGTGAAAATTCGAAATTAGAAAATTAGAAATTTCGAAAATTCGAAAATGAAATAATTCGAAAATTCGAATTTTCAAATTTTTTAAATTTTCGAATTCTCTAATTCGAATATTCGAATTATTTAATTTTCGAATTTTTAATTTTCGAATTTTCACATTTTTCGAATTTTTAATTTTCGAAAATGAAAAATTCGAAAAATAAAAAATTGGGAAATTGGGAAATTCGAAATTTCGAAAAATTCGAAATTCAAAAATGCAAAATTTCGAAAATGACAAATTCAAAAATGAAAAATTTCGAAAATGAAAAATTCGAAAATTCGAGAAATTTCGAAAATTCGAGAAATTTCGAAAATGAAAGATTCAACATTTCGAAAAAGAAAAAAATCGAAAATTCGAATATTCGAAAATCGAATATTCGAAATTTGAAAATTCGAAATTTGAAAATTCGAAAATGAAAAATTTGAATATGAAAAATTTGAATATTCGAAAAATAGAAAATTAATAATTCGAATTTTCGAAAAATGAAAAATTCGAAAATTCGGAATTTTGAAAATTCAAACATTTGAAAATTAAAAAATTCGAAAATTAAAAAAAATCGAAAATTAAAAAAAAACTAAAAATGTTCGTATTTCCGAAAATCGGAAATACGAAAATTCGGAAAATAAACAATTCGGAAATACAAAAATTTGGAAATTCAAAATTCGGAAATTGGAATTTTCTAATTTTTTCAATTTTCGAATTCGAATATTCGATATTTCATTTTCAAATTTTTTATTTTTCGAATTTTTCATTTTCGAAAATGAAAGATTCGAAAAATAAAAAAATTGAAAATTGGGATATTCGAAATTTCGAAAAATGAAAAAATTCGAAATAGAAAAAATTCGAAATGCGAAAATTCGAAAATTCAAAAATTGGAAATTCAAAAATGCTAAATTTCGAAAATGAAAAATTTGAAAATTCGAAATTTCGAAAATGAAAAATTCGAAATTCGAAAATTGAAAAATTCGAAATTTAGAAAATGAAAGATTCGACATTTCGAAAAATAAAAAATTCGAAAATTCGAATATTCGAAATCCGAAATTTGAAAATTCGAAAATTTGAATATGAAAAATTAGAATATTCGAAAAATAGAAAATTAATAATTCGAATTTTCGAAAAATGAAAAATTCGAAATTCGAAAATTAAAAAAATCGAAAATACGAAATTCGGAAATACGAAAATTCGGAAATTAAACAAATCGGAAATACTAAAATTTGGAAATTCAAAATTCGAAAATTACAAAATTCGGAAATTGGAATTTTCGGAAATACGAAAATTCTAAAATTCGAATTTTCGTATTTCCGAAAATTCGGAAATCGGGAATTTTCGGAAATACGAAAATTCGTAAATTCGAATTTTCGGAAATACGAAAATTCGTAAATTCGAATTTTCGGAATTCCGAAAAATCCGAAATTCGGAAATTCGAAATTTTCGGAAGTCCGAAAATTCGGAAATAAAAAATTCGTTAATACGAAAATTCGGAAATTACGAATTTACGAATTTTCGTTAAAAAACGAATTAGAAACTAAACGAAATGCACATGTCTAGTAGGGGGCACAGACGAGGGATGACTTGGATAGAGGAGGAGTGCCTGCACCTATTCTCTGAGAAAAGAGATCCAGTAGCTGCACAGCTGACAGTATAGGGAATAAATTGAAAACTGCTATAGACAGGTCTTGAGTTTTTGCTAGAATTCATTTAATCTTTTCCCTTTTTCAATGACTAGAAGAGAACTCATGCTCATGCCTGATGGGGTCTGTTGTTGCTGGGGAGGGGGGAGTCTATTGTTGCTGGCTGCAGGGGACCTATTTTACTGACTTTCATTAGCTAATCCAAAATAATATACTTGGTTCTGTATTCTCTAAAAAGGGCAATACTGGGAGGTGGGTGGGGGGGTGGAAACAAGGGACGGTGCTCGGGGTAGGTAAGGGGTAGAGATGAGGGACCTATTTTACGGTCTTTTATTAGGAAATCCAAAAAATAATACTTGGTTCTGTATTCTCTAAAAAGGAGCAGTACTGGGAGGTGGGTGGAAACAAGGGACGGTGCTCGGAGGTGGGTAGGGGGTGGAGACAAGGGACCTATTTTACTGTCTTTCATTAGTAAATCCAAACATTATACTTGGTTCTGTATTCTCTAAAAAGGGGCAGTACTGGGAGGTGGGTGAAGGGTGAAAACAAGGGATGGTGCTTGGATGTGGGTAGGGGGTGGAGATGAGGGACCTATTTTACTGCCTTTTATTAGGAAATCCAAAAAATTATACTTGGTTCTGTATTCTCTAAAAAAGGGCAGTACTGGGAGGTGGGTGGAGGGTGGAAACAAGGGACGGTACTAGGAGGTGGGTAGGGGGTGTGTCAGGGCATTAGAACTGCCCGTTCGCGGCCGTTTACCGCGGGCGCGCGCATGCGCGGCTCGGGCGCGCGCGTGCATGTATTAGGCGCGCGCGTGCGCGGTATAGGCGCGCGTTGCGGGCGCGCGCACGGGCGCGCACGGACACACTCCCCATCCGACCAATCAGTGGCTTAGGCGGGCTATTTAAGCCAGCCTCTTCCTCCTGTCTGGTTGCTGGCTTGTCACAGCTTCTAAGTGAATCTGATACCTACTACCTCTTGATCCTGATCCTTTGACCTTTTGGCTAGTGTTACCGGACTGCTGCTTCCTCCTGCTCCTTGACCTTTGGCTTGAACTATCGGACTTCCTGATTTCTCCAACCCTCCTGACCACGGCCTGTTTCCTGGATTAATCTTCTGCCTGCTCCCAGCTCCAGCTATCTGGACTTCCGGACTATCTCTGTGTGCTTCCTCAGCTGACCTCAGTGACCTGCTTCCGGATCAGTCTCTGCTCCACGGATCCAGTCTACGTCCACCTGTCGGTACCGGTGCCTCCCGGTGCGTCCGTCCCCCTGTACCCACTCCAGGGGGCGGATCGCGCTAGGTCGCAAAGGGAGCCGCCCTCAGCATCTTGGCCTTGGTGAGTTTATCTTTAACTACCGTGATAGTACAAGCCAGCCAGATGTCCGAGGCCGACAGGGCGCGCTCCCCCTTCGAGACCCTGTGCCTACAAGTCTCAGCACTAACCGACGCAGTACAGAAGTTGCAGGACGGATACGTACAAATGGATGGTCGCCTCCAACAAATGGCTGTCACGCCTGGATCCACGGCCCCTCCCGCGGCTCCAGCTATGGGAGCATCCACCTCCCAGTCTTCTCCAGGACCAGCAGTGGTTGTTTCTCACCCAGAACCTCGCGTCCCAACACCTGAGCGATTCTCTGGCGACCGCAAGAAATTCCGGGCATTCAAAAATGCATGCTCACTGTACCTGGCCCTGCAACCTAGAACTTTCTGTTCGGAAGCCGTGAAAGTAGGCTTTGTGATTTCTTTACTCACGGACGAGCCACAGGCTTGGGCACACAGCCTACTGGAACAAAAGAGCCCAATACTGGACACTTTAGACACCTTTTTTAAAAACATGTCTGAACTATATGATGACCCCCTCCGTTCAGCTACGGCCGAAGCTACTCTCCACCAGCTGAACCAAGGGAGAAGACCAGTGGAGGACTTTATTGCAGAATTCCGAAAATGGTCTGCTGACACAGGGTGGAATGAGGCCGCCCTAAAATATCAATTCCGCCAAGGTCTCTCGGAGTCCCTCAAGGACGAATTGGCTAGAATTGATCCACCTGCTACTTTGGAAGCTTTGATTCAATCAGCGACCCAACTTGACAGACGCCTACGTGAGCGACGTTCAGAACGCTGTCAAACCACTCGTCCCAGCTGGACCCCACCAAGGTTCTCTCCAGCTCCTCCGCCTCTCCCGGTTCCGCCCGCTTTCCCGCTTCAGGATCCTGAGCCCATGCAACTCGGGATGATCCGGGCTCCCCTCACGCCTGAAGAGAGGCAGCGTAGGCGCCAGTCAAATCTGTGCCTGTATTGCGGTGGAGCAGGCCACTTCCTTCGCACTTGTCCCATTAGACCCAGTAAGTCTAGGCCATCATCCACCTTCAATTACCGCATTACCAACTTACCTCAGACTTATGTTATCCTCTTTCTCTCCCTACAGCTCCCGGAGGGGGCGACCCGGCTACCGGCCATCGTTGACTCTGGGGCCTGCAGCTGCTTCATGGACTCCGCCCTGGCCCAGAAGCTGCAGATCCCTTGTCGTCCTAAGGACCTCCCCTTATCAATCCATCTGGCAGACGGCTCACTTCCCCGCTCAGGACTTGTGACCCACGAAACTCTACCTATTCCTGCCGTCTCGGATACCGGACACCAAGAGTACCTATGCCTAGACCTTATCCCGTCTCCTTTAGCCCCCATCATCTTGGGTCTTCCATGGCTACAAGTGCACCAACCCAGTATAGACTGGGGCGAAAAGGAGATCAAATTCCCCTCAGTCTATTGTGCCCAACACTGCCTCACACCTACTAAACCCGCTTGTGCTACCTTGATGACAGCGTCAGAAGACCTTCAACACGTTCCCGCGGTCTACTCAGAATATAGAGACGTGTTTGACAAACAACAGGCAGACCGCCTTCCTCCGCACCGGTCATACGACTGCCCTATTGACCTGTTGCCTGGTTCTAAGATCCCTTTCGGAAGAATATTTCCTTTATCAGAGACTGAATTAGTAGCCCTTAAAGCTTACATCGACGAAAACTTAGAAAATAAATTAATTCGTCCTTCCTCTTCCCCAGCTGGGGCAGGAATCTTCTTCGTCGAGAAAAAAGATGGCTCCCTCAGGCCTTGCATCGATTATCGGGAGTTGAATAAAATAACCATCAAGAACCGGTATCCCTTACCCCTGATCCCGGAACTATTCCAGCGATTCCGTTCAGCCCGGGTTTTCTCCAAACTCGACCTCCGGGGTGCATACAACCTCATCCGAATCTGGCCCGGAGACGAGTGGAAGACAGCTTTCAGGTCAAGGTTTGGCCACTTTGAATATCTGGTGATGCCTTTCGGGCTCTGTAATGCCCCTGCCACTTTCCAGCACCTGGTAAATGACATCTTCCGCCAATTCCTGGATGACTTCCTGGTCGTCTATCTAGATGACATCCTCATCTTCTCAGTATCCCTTGAAGTGCACCGGGTCCACGTTAAACAAGTCCTGGCCATCCTCAGGCAACATAAATTATACCTTAAAGCTGAGAAGTGCGAATTTGAAAAGACCACCATTCAGTTCTTGGGCTTTACCATCTCGACCAATGGGATATCCATGGATCCGCAGAAAGTTAAAGCAGTCCAGGACTGGCCAGCTCCGACCGACAAAAAGGGGGTACAGCGGTTTATTGGCTTCGCCAACTTTTACCGAAGATTCATTGCCGGCTTTTCATCCACTGTGTCCCCTATTACCAAACTGACCCAGCAGGGTTGTCGTTTCCACTGGTCCCAGGAAGCACAGGAGGCATTCACAAAGCTCAAGACCTTGTTTTCTTCCGCGCCTGTTCTAAAACACCCAGACCCAACCTTGCCCTTTATCTTGGAGGTGGACGCCTCGGAAATAGCCATCGGAGCAATCCTATCGCAGAGACAGGGACCTAAATCTCTGCTACATCCTGTAGCTTATGCTTCACGGAAACTAAGCTCCCCGGAAAGAAACTATGACGTCGGTGACAGGGAATTACTGGCCATTAAGTTTGCCTTGGAGGAATGGAGGTATCTCCTGGAAGGTGCCCTTCACCCCATTCTGATTTTTACGGACCATAAAAACCTAGAGTACTTGCGATCCGCTAAACGTCTGAGACCAAGACAAGCTCGCTGGGCCTTATTCTTCACTCGTTTTCAGTTCCACATCACCTTCAGACCGGGGTCTAAGAATGGGAAAGCAGAAGCCCTTTCCAGAATGTTCACCGAAACACCCGATCCGCTGGAGCCCAGTACCATCCTAACCCCTAAGAACTTTTTATTAATTTCTCCAATTGACCTACTGACCTCTCTTAAAAGGGCCTCGGACCAATGCACCGACGAACTGGCACTCTCTCTGGAGAAACAAGACGGTCTACTGTGGTCACGGGGCAAAGTCTTTGTACCTACAGAAACAAGGCAATTGGTGTTAAGCACATTCCACGATCACAAGCTGGCAGGCCACTTCGGAACACGGAAGACCGCGGAGTTGATCGGACGCTCTTTCTGGTGGCCAAAATGGAAATTAGACTGTAAGACCTACGTGTCTTCTTGTGCCCGCTGCCAACGTTGTAAGGGTCCGAACGTCAAGTCCTGGGGCCTTCTCAAACCCCTTCCTGTTCCGGAACGCCCCTGGACAGATGTGTCAATGGATTTCATTGTAGATCTGCCTCCCTCCGAAGGCTTTACTACGATTCTAGTGGTAATTGACCGACTGTCTAAATTAGCACACTTCCTGCCTATGATTGGTACACCCTCCGCGTCTGAGACAGCCAAAATTTTTTTTAAGGAAATCATAAGACTCCATGGGGCACCCAAGAGCATCGTGTCAGATAGGGGTGTGCAATTTACTTCTAAATTCTGGAGGGAGCTCTGCAAGTCGCTTGAAATTAAGATCTGCCTCTCGTCTGCCTACCACCCGCAGTCCAATGGCCAGACAGAGAGGACCAACCAAACGTTGGAGCAATACCTCCGTTGTTTCTGTTCATCATCTCAAGACGACTGGGCATCTTTGCTACCAGCGGCAGAGTTTGCCTACAACAATTCGGTTCACTCATCTACTAACCAGACCCCGTTTTGGGCCAACCTCGGATACCATCCTACCTTCCTTCCGGACTCCATTCCTGAAATTTCGGTCCCAGCTGTCCAGGAACGTATAGTTGCCATGCAACAAAACTTCCAGAAACTCCAGGAGACCATGCACCAAGCCCAAAGGAGCTACAAGAAGTTTTTCGACAGGGGGAGGAAGGACTGCCCGAATTTCGAAACTGGCGAAAAGGTCTGGTTATCGGCCACAAACCTCAAACTACCAATCCCTTCCCGGAAACTTGGCCCTAGGTTCATCGGCCCATTTAAAATCAAGCGGAAGATCAACCCTGTGGCTTTCGAACTAGAATTACCAGACTCTTATAGGATCCATCCTGTCTTTCACGCATCCCTGCTCAAACCTTTCTTACCAGACACCTTCCCTGGAAGAGAAGAACTCCCACCGCCTACGGTGGTGATCGAAGGTGAAAAGGAGTTCGAGGTGGAATCCATTCTGAGCTGTCGAAAGAGGGGGAGGCAACTTCAGTACTTAATCAAGTGGAAGGGTTACCCTCCTGAGGACAATTCCTGGGAGCCCTCCAGAAATTTACATGCCCCTCGGCTGATCCGAACGTTCCATCGGGACCATCCGGAGTTGATGAACAGTTTGGGCGTCCGGAGCCCGCCCCTTGGGGGGGGGGCACTGTCAGGGCATTAGAACTGCCCGTTCGCGGCCGTTTACCGCGGGCGCGCGCATGCGCGGCTCGGGCGCGTGCGCGCATGTATTAGGCGCGCGCGTGCGCGGTATAGGCGCGCGTTGCGGGTGCGCGCACGGGCGCGCACGGACACACTCCCCATCCGACCAATCAGTGGCTTAGGCGGGCTATTTAAGCCAGCCTCTTCCTCCTGTCTGGTTGCTGGCTTGTCACAGCTTCTAAGTGAATCTGATACCTACTACCTCTTGATCCTGATCCTTTGACCTTTTGGCTAGTGTTACCGGACTGCTGCTTCCTCCTGCTCCTTGACCTTTGGCTTGAACTATCGGACTTCCTGATTTCTCCAACCCTCCTGACCACGGCCTGTTTCCTGGATTAATCTTCTGCCTGCTCCCAGCTCCAGCTATCTGGACTTCCGGACTATCTCTGTGTGCTTCCTCAGCTGACCTCAGTGACCTGCTTCCGGATCAGTCTCTGCTCCACGGATCCAGTCTACGTCCACCTGTCGGTACCGGTGCCTCCCGGTGCGTCCGTCCCCCTGTACCCACTCCAGGGGGCGGATCGCGCTAGGTCGCAAAGGGAGCCGCCCTCAGCATCTTGGCCTTGGTGAGTTTATCTTTAACTACCGTGATAGGGTGGAGACGGGGGAACTATTTTACTGCCTTTCATTAGCAAATCCATAAAATTATACTTGGTTCTGTATTCTCTAAAAAGGGCAGTACTTGGAGGTGGGTGGAGGGTGGAAACAATGGACGGTGCTCAGAGGTGGGTAGGGGGTGGAGACGAGGGAACCTTTTTTACTGCCTTTCATTAACAAATCCCAAAAATTATACTTGGTTCTGTATTCTCTAAAAAGGGGCAGTACTGGGAGGTGGGTGGGGGGGTGGAAACAAGGGACAGTGCTCAGAATATGGGATGATGCTCTCGAGGCAGCAGACTAAGGAGAATCTTGTCGTCTAGTACTGTTGGACCTAAGTGCAGCTTTTGACACGGTAGACCACAAACTATTACTGACTCGGCTAGCTGAAGTAGCCAGAGTCGCGGAATGTGACTTACCCTGGTCCTCCTCCTTTTTGGAAAACCGATCACAAATAGTGAAGTTGGGACCTTTCACTTCTGAAAAACGCACGGTGTCATGCGGAGTCCCTCAAGGATCCCCCTTGTTGCCGGTGCTGTTCAATATCTATCTCCGCCCTCTTTTTGAAATCATCAGTAGCCAAAAGTTACTTTACCACTCTTATGCAGATGACACACAACTGTATTTTCGCATCTGCAACAAAAAGGATCATCATCTCGGTCTACAGAAATGTCTCTCTTTGATAGAAAACTGAATGACAAAGAGTTATCTTAAACTCAACGGATCGAAAACAGAACTTCTCCTGTTTCACGCCAATCGAAAGAATCCACTTGCAACAACGTGGACACATTCTGGGCAAAACTATCACCCCTAGCACCAAAGTCAAAAGTCTCGGTGTCATCTTCGACACCTACATAATGGATGCACAAATAGGGTCAGTAGCCAGCGGGTCTCACCATCTGCTGCGCCTACTACGTAGACTTATTCCATTCATTACTAAAGAAGACATAGCATTCGTGGTTGGAACAATTGTTAACTCCAGACTGGACTATGAAAATGCCCTTTACCTCGGACTCCCAAAGTACCAAATCACTCGTCTGCAAGTCGTTCAAAAACACGGCTACTAGACTTGTGACTGGGAAAAAAACATGGGAATCAATCTCACCTTCGCTGAGAACCCTTCATTGTTTGCCAGTAAAAGATAGAATCACTTTCAAAGCACTCTGTCTGACGCATACGTTTATTCTGGAAAATGCCCCCTAATATCTATGCGAAAAACTAAAAGCTCACAACCCCAATCGTGTTCTGTGATCCACACACCAAAATCTACTCCAAATACCCAAAGCCAAATACAAGTCCAAAGGAGAGCGAAGATTTGCGGTTCAAGGCCCCAGACTATGGCCCCAGACTACTTTACCAACCAGCATTCGGTTGGAGGAGAACCACTTGGCCTTTAGGAGAAAGATCAAAACCCATCTCTTTTGAGTTCAAAGGAGAAATGGTCAAACGAGCGTCCAGAGGCGATTCAGTTCGCATGTGCAGCACTATATGCGTTTTTCACTCACTCACTCACTCACGCAGAGGTGGGTAGGGGGTGGAGACGAGGGACCTATTTTACTGTCTTTCATTAGGAAATCCCAAAAAATTATACTTGGTTCTGTATTCTCTAAAAAGGGCAGTACTGGGAGGTGGGTGGAGGGTGGAAACAAGGGATGGTGCTTGGAGGTGGGTAGGTGTGGAGACAAGGGAACCTATTTTACTGTCTTTCATTAGGAAATCCCAAAAAATTATACTTGGTTCTGTATTCTCTAAAAAGGGCAGTACTGAGAGGTGGGTGGAGGGTAGAAACAAGGGACGGTGCTTGGAGGTGGGTAGGGGGCGGGGACGAGGGATGACTTGGAAGAAGGGGGAGTGCCTGCACCTATTCTCTGAGAAAAAAAGCTGTGACGACACGTATCGGGGTGGAAGAGATCCAGTAGCTGCACAGCTGACAGCAAAGATATTAAATTGAAAACTGCCTTAGACAGGTCTTGGGTGTTTGCTAGATTCCATTTAATCTTTTCCTTTTTTCAGTGACTAGACGAGAACTCATGCCATCCCCAATTTGTAAACAGAGAAAATGTAATAATAATAATCTATAGCGTAGACTCTAATGTCGCCATCCTGTTCACAGTCAGCATAAGGGGGAAAAAACACACACACGGATACAATTTTGTTTTCAGACAAACGAATATAGACTTAGCACCGAGGATCCCGGGGGCCTCATGAATTATTCAATCCATTAAATTTCACTCATTTCTATCATAATAGTAAAAAAGAAGAAAAAAAATAACCAAACAAACAAAACTTCAAGTTCTTACAAAAAAAACAAAACAGAAAACAAAAACAAAATAGAACCCTGCTAGTGAAACTTTGTTTTTGAAATGCTTTTGATACATGTCTTCTGTACATTTCCCTTTATTGTTTTTCCTTTGTGTATTTGTACATCTCAGCTTGTAGGGAATTGAATTGAGCTGTGCAGAACACTCTGTCTTGCTTCTTTTTTTTACCTTTTGCTTTCCATTAGTGTTGATATAACAAAAAAAATTTGAGTATCTGTCATAGAATCCCTATCATGTTGTTCTGACATTCTTCCTCAACTTCCGAAGCCGACTCTTCCATACTAATTTGTTGCCTTCTCTCTCTTGGATCCCCCGTTGAATTCAGGTTCCTCCAACAGTTAAACAAGTGGGGTGTCACAATTCATGTGGTTTTCATCTCTCAAGTTGCCGAAAAACTTGACTTGCTATCTGAAATCCGGCTTATTTTTTTTCCCCCCCAACATCCGCTGGAGAAAGATGCGTTATCAAGCCCTTGCAAATCCAATCTGAAACCCGGTTCATCTCCTTATATGACTATTAAGTCCGATAAACTTGTCACATGTAAGAGCGCTTTATAAAGCGCGGAGTCAGAAAACCTGCGAGCGGCAGTAAACAAAATGTATGCTGTACTTGAAGCTGCAATATGTCTGCCGCTACTTTCTCGCGGCTCGAAAAAGGAATGCGTTGATCCTCAGCGCCGATAAAAAGCCAACCGCTAAGCTAAGAGGTGATTTTCTATCTACTGTATGCATCGCGATTGATTGCTATTTATTTTAAATGGGTATTCTAACTTTTAGTCATCTAGAGAACTCTTAGAAACACTTTAAAAAATGTTTTCCCATGCAAGGTAAAACAAGGTTAACGATACAACATCTGTTATAGAATGCTGTCAAGTGTACTTGTGCAGAGATCTAAGTAGAATCAGAAATGTATGTAGATCATTTTTGCATACAGATTTGTGAACAAGGATCGTTCAAGAAGTTTATTTTATACACTATATTACCAAAAGTATTGGGACGCCTGCCTTTAAACGCACATGAACTTTAAAGGTGGTGTTTTGGTTTGGTAGGCATGTTTGGTTCCACTCTTGCATTTCATTTGTTTTACCAGTGCTCTTTTTTTCTAGACCAACTATAGGTAGGGGCATGGTCAGGTGATCACCTGCCCCTTATCTATTGATTAACACTCCTGTGCTCATATTGAGGAAACTTTAAAATTCATAGTTAGGACTGCAGTACACAGAGAGCCTTGATGGGGCCTGCAGCTTACACAAGTATTTTCAAATACATGCAACTAAACCTCTGTTTTTAATGCATACAGCTAGACAGGTTAATTTGGTTTATTGCTTTTTTGGTTTGGTAACTTTGAGCCTGGCTGTTATGGAAACATTTTTTATTTTCCATATATATATTTAATTGCATACTGCTAAAAACGCATCTCATTTAAAGTCCCAAACCCCCCCCCCCCTTCTATGAATTTTAATGGTATCCCGGTCTTAGTCTGTAGAGTTCAATATTGAGTTGGCCCACCCTTAATAGTTATAACAGCTTCAACTCTTCTGGGCAGGTTGTCCACAAGGTTTAGGACACAGGGGCACAGTCATGATGAGTCAACAATAAAGGGCCTCCTCCAATCTGTTACCACAATCATAACATTAAAAAGAATAAATAACTAACTAAAAATGACTTACTATTAAATTATAGGTATTGGAATTTGTCTGTCAGTGAACGTAGCGAATACAAATTTATCCGACGTTACAAATTATCTGAAATAACGAATGCCGCATCCAAACAAATGGAATGGAACAAATGAATAATAACAAAAAGAAAGATTTTATTATTATTGTTTATTATTATTATTATTATTATTATTAATAATTTGTTCCGTTCATTTAGATACAGCATGTGTTATTTCTGATAATTTGTAACTTTGAATAAATTTGTATTCGTTCCGTTCACTGACAGACAAATTTGAAAGGAACTTCCAATACCTATAATTTATTAGTTAGTAATTGTTAAGTTATTATTTAGTTATTATTTCAGATTTTCACATTTTCAGGTCTTCAAATTTACAATTTTACAATTTCGTGAATTTGCAAATTTATGAATTTACAAATAATCGAATTATTAAATTATCAAATTATCGAACTATCAAATTAGCGATCTGTCAAATTATCAAATTAAATGATCAAATTATCACATTATCGAACTATCGAATTATCGAATGATCAAATTAAATGATCAAATTGGCGAACTATCAAAATGATCAAATGATCAAATTAAATGATCAAATTATCGAACTGTCAAATTACCAAATTATCAAATGATCAAATTAAATGATCAAATTAGCAAACTATCAAATGATCAAATTAAATGATCAAATTATCAAATTAGCAAACTATCAAATTATTAAATGATCAAATTAAATGATCAAATTAGCAAACTATCAAAATTATCAAATGGTCAAATTAAATGATCAAATTGTCAAATTATCAAATTAGCAAACTATCAAATTATCAAATGATCAAATTAGCAAACTATCAAAATTATCAAATTATCAAATTAAATGATCAAATGATCAAATTATCGAACTATCAAATAACTGAATTATCAAATGATAAAATTTGCGAATTTAGGAATTATTAAAATTTGAAAATGATCAAATTTCTGAATATTGTTTGTTACTAGTATGCTATTACACATGAGCTGTGGCACATCATCAGGGAGCTGGGCATCTATGGAAGAGTAACGGCAGTAAAAAGACAGAGTGGTTCATCAAGTTTGCTCTATAGATCTATTAAACCTATTAAACCCCTGCGCTCAGTGAAAATCAATATCAGCTGCTGTAACACCTGTTGTGTTAGAATAAAATTGTATTTCAAATCACAGCACTCCAATCATCAAAAAGTCAAAAAACATAAATCAGACAAATAGTGTTATTTTTTGTTAAGTGTCCTTTAGAATGTAACATCAATATTAAAACCCAATAAATCAATAGCGTCCATCAATAGTGCAACTTTCCTCTTTCTTGTGTAATAATCAATGCTACATAAAGTGCTACGTGCAAGTTGTGCAAAAAAATTAGCTCTTTCAATCATAAGCTGCTTTGCTAGTCACAGAGTGCTCCCGTGCTCCGCCCCACTTTGGTGAGCCACCACCATACTCGAGAACTCACCAAAGTTGCAGGAGGTCTAATTGTGGTTTTCCCCCAAGGGGGTTAACCATTCAGGGTTATATTGCTTCTTCCTAACAATACCATCAGGGATATCACATTTTTTTTTTTAAATTAAAGCAACTTCTTACATACACTATATTACCAAAAGTATTGGTACACCTGGCTTTACATGCACATGAAATTTAATGGCATCCCAGTCTTAGTCCGTAGGGTTCAATATTGAGTTGGCCAACCCTTTGCAGCTATAACAGCTTCAACTCTTCTGGGAAGGCTGTCCACAAGGTTTAGGAGGGTGTCCATGGGAATGTTTGACTATTCTTCTAGAAACGCGTTTGTGAGGTCAGGCACTGATGTTGGATGAGAAGGTCTGGCTCACAGTCTCTGCTGTAATTTATCCCAAAGGTGTTCTATTGGGTTGAGGTCAGGACCCAGTCAAGTTCCTCCACCCAAAACTTGCTCAACCATAAAGTGGTTCTTATATTTGTTTTAGGATGCATGCAGGTAAAAAACCATCTGTGTGCTTAGCCCTGCCCCAATACTCATCTGTGCCCCTCTTGATCCAGCGAGAGCCTTAGCTGTCCTGGATCTCTCTCTCCTCATTGGCTGGTATACAACGGGAGCCATTGGACAGCCACTGCTGTTAATCACTAGACAGTTTGTTTAATTCCAAATTGAAATTCTGACTACCGTATATACGCCAAGATTTTCAGCCCTTTTTTAGGGCTGAAAATACCCCCCTCGGCTTATACTCGAGTCTGTGTACCTGAAATTATTGACAGGCTGCGGGCTTCCATTGTTTAAACGTTGTGGCCTCCTCCTGGTCCCCTCCGTGATAGGTGTTTCTCAGCAGACACTGTGTTCAGTGTTCCGCCAATCACGGACAAGAGGATGTCTCTGGTTGGCGTAACACTTAACACAGTGTCTGCTGGGAAACTGAGTCTGAGCATGAGAGAACGTCCGTGATAGGTGTAACTGTGTCTGCTGTGAAACACCCATCACGGAAGGGACCATGAGGAGACTGCAACTTTTAAACAATGAATGGACGCCTGCAGCCTGTCAATAATTTTGACAGGGCACAGTGAGGATGGGCACAGTGAGGTTGCAATGGGCACAGTGAGGTTGGCACAGTGAGGATGGGCACAGTTATGTTGGCACAGTGAGGTTGGGCACAGGGAGGTTGCAATGGGCACAGCGAGGCATGCAAATGGTCATTGTTGACCCTCTTTTCCGCTTACAGTAGCTACTGCATTCTCACCCTAGGCTTATACTTGAGTCAATACGTTTTTACATTTTTTGTGGTAAAATTAGGTACCTCGACTTATACTGAGGTCAGCTTATACACGAGTATATACTGTAATTAAAATTTCGCATGTATTCGAGTTTCTGAATTACAATAGTATTGAATGTCAACGAATCCGAAATGATGAAAAAAACTCGGACGGAATTCAAATCGATTCTAATAGTTTTTTAATGGATTTGAATAGTTTTTAAATTCAAATTCATATCCCCAAATAGGGGATACCCTATATGGCAACCGAATTTTTGGTGAACTATGGCTATCATGGTACAACACTCTACTACTCAAACATTAATAAAATTGGCTGAATTTGAGTTAGCCCGGTTATGATTGGGCGACATACCTAGAAGTAGTACTTGAAACCAAGATATATACCGGACTTAGACTTGTATGTGATGCATCTGGTAATTGTTTATTTGCCCACTGTCATGGATGACCGCTACTCTTATATCTTTCTTTTATTCACCTGACATTTGTACCTCTTTAAACTTAAACTTTATGTACTTGAAGGGACCCACTCTACTACTCAAACATTAATAAAAGTGTCATTATTCTTCAACCAGTTAGAGTTTTTAAGACGTTCTATTCACAGGCGTTGCACTGCACCCTTCACAATCTTCATATACTTGAAGGGACCCATGTTTTTAGGACCTTCCATGAGTCAAGTTGCCAAAGACTCGCTCACCACCACTGACAAAGTCCAGCGTTCCCTCACCCATACATTACATTAAAAAAAGATAATGTCTGGGTCCGCAAAGCCATTTGGTGCACACAATGAGGATTTACATTCTCTTTGACTATTTAGGAATATATTTATATGAAACTTTTTGTGCCCAGGGTTCAGCTTCAAGAGTAGTTCTCTGGTGAAGACCTCCCGGCGGGAGCTACAATAGGGTCTTGGTAACAGTTGGAGAGCAGCACTAAGCATCAACAAGAGCCAAAATCCAGCCTTAGTTAAAAGAAGTCCTTCTTTCCCTTTTCAAAAAGTTGGGAGGCATGGAGTTCATGTCATCTAGTTAGAGCAGAATTCCTAAGACTTTCATTTTATAACTTCCTGGGCACCCCAGGGAATTTAACAACATTTGCAACTCACCGTATCTAGTAAAAGATACACGGCAAGGTCAAAATCGGATGAAGTGATAGAATAAAAGCATGTAAAGTGCTTTGATGGCAAAAGGTTATACAAGCATGAACAACACTCTTGCACTCCCCTCCGGTGGCAGACATGTCTTTGATGTGTGATTTAATAGCCAGGCCTAAGTCACTTGGAACTGTTCAAACTCTTTCCTTTTTTTTTGGTGTTTGCTGTATGCCAAGAACAGATTTCAAGAGCACTTGTGTCTGTCACGAAATTATTTTCATTGTGTTATACAATTAGTAATAATTAGGGCTGTGCAAATTAACTTTTAATCGATCGATTAATCTTTAATTTTTTTGATCGATCAAAATCTTTTTGATCGATTAAAACTCTTTTGATTGGTACTCATCTCTCCGCCGGCTTCTGGGCCTTCAGGGAGTTCTGTTGGAGATCCGGTAATGTCACGGACACCAGCGGGGCTTACCGTGTCCATCTGAAGGGCTCCTTTGCTGTGCCTTCATATCTGCATGCCGGGGGGACCTTACTATCTGCCACATGCAAGGGCTGTTACACTTCCCTCTATCAACCTGGGATTCTACAACCATCCCCTGGGAGTTGTGATAATTCCCTTCATGGGATATCTACATGCCGATGGACTGATGTTAACTTCTCCTCATCTGGATTCAGCAGTAGTATCGTTGTACACATTTTTATACCAGTATCATACTTGGCTACATGTTATTATGACTGTTTTTGGTACCGTTTGGTATTACTCGCACCATTTTTACAGTTTATGTAGCTACATCGATTTTATCTCCAGTGCAATATTTATTGTGTTACCTACTTGAAGACTATAAAAGTTTTAATGCTATTCCCATCGAGCGCTGCCTTCGTGTGTTTTTTTGTATCCTGCTATCCATTATTCCAGTTGCTGGGAGCTGCACTGGGAATCTCTATGTGCATTGTAATTAATCGAAATTAGTCGATTAATCGATTAAAAAAAAAAACGATTAATCGAACACAAAAATTTTGATCAGTAACAGCCCTAGTAATAATCATTTTTTTGTAAATTGTTTCTTTAAAAAACATGTTGCATTTTAATTATGCTGAAGAGTAGACCTTCACAACCGGATTAGAGAGATTAGAAAATTTAGTTAGGCATGCGGAAGGAAAAATCATATATTGTTCATTTTTTCTAAGGAACTAATATTTGTTTATCTTCTTTTTTTTTTTAGAGGACATTTTTTGTTTGTTTTCTTTTAGGGTGGCATGTAATATAGAAAATTACCCTTTTCTCTGGTCCCACAGGCTCCTTCCCCGGACCCACAGGCTCCCTACCTGGTCCCACATGCTCCCTCCCCAGTGCCACAGGCTCCCTTTCTGGTCCCACATGCTCCCCTCCCTGGTCCTACAGGCTCTCTCTCTGGTCCAACAGGCTCCTTACCCAGTCCAACAGGCTCCCTCCTCAGTCCAACAGGCTCCCTCCTCAGTCCAACAGGCTCCCTCCTCAGTCCAACAGGCTCCCTCCTCAGTTCAACAGGCTGACTTTGGCTACATGGCCCCTAAAATCAACTTCAAAGACAATATTAACAGTCAAGTCACCATAAACAAAGCATCTTCTGAAGTCTCTTGAAGGATCAACAAGGATGCCCCAAATGTTGTGCTTTTAAAGTGATAAATATTTTTTTTTTGCAATAAATGTTATACCAATTACAGCATTTCAATAAATATTGCTGTTTTTGTTTTTATTTTTGTGTTCATTATAATTGTAAATTAAAGGCCCTTTCAGAGGGGATGGACCAATCAGGTGCGCCTGTCAGATTTCTGGAAGTGTGTCAGTGGATCCGATTGGACCCTCCAGTCTTCTCTATGGAAAGGCGGACATGTGTCCATTGACACTCGCCAACATCCAATCCAATTATGTCTGCTTAAAACGGACAGTCTGGCAGATCAGATGGCAGTCAGGTGTAAACAGACAGGTGGTCTGTTTACATTCATCTGCCCATAGAGGAGAGTGGGCTGTGACCACTCTGCATAAAAGGAGCCCATGAGGGACTGGGGAAGGAGCCTGTGGGACTGGGGAGGGGGCCCATAGGGGACTGGGAAGGAAGCCTGTGGGACTGGGGAGGGGGCCCGTATGGGACTGGGAAAGAAGCCTGTGGGACTGGGGAAGGAGCCTGTGAGACCAGGAAAAAAAAAAGGTAATTTTCTATATTACATGCCACCCTAAAAGAAAACAAACAAAACTCATTTAGAACTCATTGTTCCAAATTAAAACAATGAGATAAACAAGCCACCCGCCTGCTCAGCGTTAATCAAATGGACAAATTGCCTACTGAACAGGCGGACTCCAACGGATCCCAGCCCATGTGTAAGGGACCATAATATATTACCACCTAGTACACTCCAGACACTATAGTTGGGCCGAACACCCCCCCTCCCCGGTTTGGTTTGCGTCAAAACTCTCAAAAGTTTTGATTCAAATTGCGAAGCCTATTGAACTCTATGGGACCCGAAGATCAAAAGTGCCCATTTTGAAGGCTTATATGTAAGTTATTAGAAAAAAAAAAAAGAGAAAAGGAATACTCTCATGGGCTTATGCACAGCTTAAAAAAATGTTCACTCTTAAATAAAGCTTTAAATTGATTTTATTGTACAAGTATCAAAATGTACAAATTCATATGATATAAATAAGGGGGAGCAGAGGTTGAAAGAATGTAGGGGCAACATTAAGAGCTTTGGTATACAAACATTTTTGTATGGTATTTACATATGTACATCTCACAATAACCATATACAGTTACCGTATATACTTGAGTATAAGCCGACCCGAATATAAGCCGAGGCACCTAATTTTACCAAAAAAAAAAAACCTGGGAAAATGTATTGACTCCAGTCCTAGGGTGTCCATCTGCATGCCTTACTGTGCCTCTGTTTGCCTCACTTTGCCTCACTTTGTCCATGTGCATGCCTCACTGTGCCCATGATCCACTGTGCCCAAGCCCCACTGTGCCCATGCCCCACTGTGCCCATGCCCCACTGTGCCCATGACTGACGTTTAACATGGGAGTCTATGGAAAGGGTGCCCGGTTTTTGAAAAATCGGTGCTCCCCAGCCGTAGGTCCCCCAGACAACAAACTTTGCACACTTGTAAAGGATAAATGGGGCTACTGTGATGGAAATTTTATTCTATGCTATGTTGTGTTAGGATTAGAAACACTGAAATGAAGTGTATATTTTCCTTGAAAAGATTTGTCAAATATTGTTTCTAAGTTACAACTCATGAATGAATGAATGAATGAATGAAAAACTTATATAGCGCAGCACATGCAAACTAAATCACCTCTGGGCGCTTGTTGTTCCAGTCTCCTTTGGTATCAAAAGAGATGAGTCTTGATCTTTCTCCTGAATGCTATGTGGTTCTCTTCCAACCGAATACTGGCTGGCAAAGCGTTCCATAGTCTGGGACCCTGAACAGCAAATCTTCTATCTCCTTTGGACCTGTAGTTGGCTTTCGGTATCTGGAGTAGATTTTGATTGGTGGATCGCAGAACGCGATTGGGATTATAAGCCTTTATTTTTTCACATAAATAATGGGGAGCATTCCCATGAATACATCTATGCGTTAGACAGAGAGCTTTAAAAGTAATTCTGTCTTTTACTAGTAACCAGTGAAGGGATCTCAGTGAAGGTGAGATGGATTCCCAAGGTTTTTTCCCAGTCACAAGTCTAGCGGCCGTATTCTGAACGACCTGCAGACGAGCGATTTGGTACTTGGGGAGTCCGAGGTAAAGGGCATTTGCATAGTCCAATCTTGAGTTTACAATTGCTCCCACCACGACCGCTATGTCTTCTTTGGGAATAAAAGGGGCGAGTCTGCGTAGTAAGCGCAGCAGATGGTGAGATCCGCTGACAACTGACCCAATTTGTGCGTCCATTGTCATGTAGGAGTCGAAGATGACCCCAAGACTTTTGACTTTGGCGCTAGGGGAGATGATTTTCCCTAGGATGGGTGGGGGACTGCAAGTTGTTACAGGTAGATTTGTACGCTTGGCATGCAACAGGAGAAGTTCTATTTTCGCTTCGTTGATTTTAAGATAACTCTTTGTCATCCAGTCCTCTATCAAAGAGAGGCATGTCTCTAGATTGAGGTGGTGATCCTTTTTATTGCAAATGCAGAAATACAGTTGCGTATCGTCTGCATATGAGTGATAGAGCAGTTTTTGACTGCTAATGATTTCAAAAAGAGGACGAAGATAAATGTTGAACAACACCGGTGACAAAGGGGATCCTTGAGGGACTCCGCATGAGACCGTGCGTTTGTCAGAAGTGAAAGGTCCTAACTTCACTATTTGCAAACGGTTTTTCAAAAAAGAGGAGAACCAAGATAAATCACCTTCTGCGACTCTGGCTACTTCAGCTATCCAGGTCAAAAAAAGCTTATGGTCTACTGTGTCGAAAGCTGCGCTTAGGTCCAACAGAACCAGAAGACAAGATTCTCCTTCGTCTGTGGCCTCGAGAGCGTCGTCCCATATCTTGAGCAATGCTGTTTCCGTCCCGTGTCCGGGGCGGAATCCCGATTGAAATGGATCCAGTAGGTTGTGGGTATCTAGATGCTGTTGCAGCTGTTGTACCACTACTTTCTCCATTACCTTAGAGAGAGCGTTTAGGGCTGTTTAGGGCTGTTATTTGGCGGAGGTGGAGTGGATCCTTAGGGTCCAGGGTAGGTTTTTCAGGATGGGTCGAATTGTGCCCTCTTTCAACTGGGAGGGCACTATGCCCTCAACGAAAGATTGGTTAATAAGCTGCGTGATAGGAGGTGCCAGGATGTCGGCGCATTCCTTCAGCAGCTTAGTGGGGATGATATCGTTTGGCGCAGTGCTGTTACGCAGAGTGCCGATGATATTTTTAGTGGCTTGGGTAGAGATGGGTTCCAGCGTGAATTTACCTGGTTGAGGTGAATTACTACAGGTGTTGTGTAAATAATTACGGGGAGGGCTACAGGGGGAATTGTTTTGTGGAATGCTTTGCCGGATTCCCTCGATTTTATTGATGAAGTAATCCGACAATTCATTGCAAAATTCTTGTGTGTCGGAATTGGGGGCTTCAAGACATCCTGGATTCAAGGTCTGAGTGACCAGCTTGAAGAGTTCGCGGGGGCGATTCAGGGCGCTATTGATAGCCTCAGAAAAATAATTTTTCTTGGCTTTGAAGATTTCTTTATGATATGTCCTTGTTATTGCCTTGTAGATGGAAAGATTCTCATCTGATGAGTTTCTTTTCCAGGCGGCTTCTGCCCTTCTGCGCTCTTGTTTCAGTAACGCCAAATGGTTGTTGAACCAGCTGGAGTTTTTTTTTTCGGATGTGGGTTTTACGTTTCGCCGCTATTAAGTCAGCTGACTGTGATAGGGCTGTGTTTATGGTATCCAGTGTTTCTTCAGCCATTTGATGCGGCTGAATTGTTTCTATTTTTTCCCTTAACGTGGCTTTGAAGAATTCCGAGTGGACCTTCTTCTGACATCGAGTTCAGTGTGTTGTTACTGGATTTGTTACTGGATTTGATGTTTTTGTTAGGGGGGGGGGATTGGGGATAATGAATTTGATTGCATGGTGCATGGAAACGGTTCATTTCCCAAGATTTCTATTTCCAGATCTTGTCTGAAAATGAAATCGAGTGTGTGACCTGAAGCATGTGTGGGCCCACATACTAGTTGTTGTAGCCCTAACCCTTCCAGGTGGTCGATACAGGCGTCGGCAACGGGGTCTTGTGGGGAATTGGCCCAGAGGTTGAAGTCCCCGAGCAGCAAAAGGTGTTTGCTGTTAAGGGTATATGTGGAGATAAAGTCCATCAATGAAGGGTGAAGCTGCGATTTTGGGCCGGGTGGCCTATAGCAGAGTAGAATCCAGACGGTCTCCTGGGAGTTTACTTGCAGTTGCAGAGTAAGGGTTTCCATGTTTCTGGGCCGTTTTGGGTGTTAGGTGACAGCTGCCGGGGGTAAGCAGCAGCGCGCCGCTAGGCCGCGGGTGAAGCCGCGGCCTTTCCTAGTTGCGGCTGCCGCGAATGCTTCCAGGCCGGCGCGGAGCAATGGAAAAACGCCCGAAAAGGCGTAAAATGCTGTCGGATGGGTGGCGGATGGGTTACTAGAGTGGGGGAGATGGTGTGGGGGTACAGGAAGGGAGTTATGGAGAGGGGGAGAGCCAGGGAATTGAGCAGGTAGCAGCGGCTTGTCCTGACAAGGACGGCCGCCTGCACCTACAGTGGATGGCTTACCATGCATTCTGAGTTCTGGATCTTGGGTCCTGGAGGAGAGAAAACACCTGCCTGCCTGCCTAGCTGTCTGCTGCAAGGAGGATGAGTCGCTGGAGGTCAGGTGAGAGGAGCTCTTAGGCACACGTCCGTCTGCTAGACCAATGTGCCTACTACAGGACTCCCAGCAGTAGTAGGACATTGCATCTACCATTAGTGCGGCTTTATCTATCAGTCTAACTCAGCATTGGAAATGGAGTACAGAAAGGACTATTATCAAAAGCAGATGTGTCACCCCCCTCACTCCAAAAGCTCCTTATCCTTCATCCCCTCCCCCCTACTGCATTCTAAAGTGCACTTCAACCTTCCCTCTCCCTTCTCTTCATCTCACCAAAGGAATTTTTATGTAAGATGGCGAATGAGTCTGTACGAAAGACACGAGGGGACTTTTATGCCACATGACAAGAAAGGTGTGTGCAGCATGCCCAGGAAATGGACTTGTGGGAGGAAACCATCCCTATATGGACTGACCAATCAATTGTGTGCATGTATTTGTGATGTCATGAGGTTTATAAAGCTGTGCTGGCAAAAAAATTCTCTCTCTCTGTGCGGGCTGAGAAGGTGAGATGTAGATCTTTTTGTCTGGTCCATATATTTCACCTTATAATTTGGATCACGCGGCAGAATGGGTTTATTCTCTGTAATTGGGCCAGAGTTCTATTACACTACATGTGTGCCAAGCTTCGACCGGCTGGTACCAGGTCCCCAAAGTCACCGAAGAAATTACCGTTTAACATGGGAGTCTATGGAAGGGGTGCCAGCTTTGAAAAATCGGTGCTCCATGACCATAGGTCCTCTGGACAACAAACTTTGCACACTTGTGGAGAAACAGTGGGGCTATATGGGATCCAGGGGACCTACGACCGGCGGTACTGGGTCCCCAAAGTCCGGAGATCCGGTGCAAAAAGGTGATTCGAGTATAAGCCGAGGGGGGCATTTTCAGCACAAAAAAAAAGTGCAGAAAAACTCGGCTTATACGCGTATATACGGTAACCATTTGCATTTCATAAACATCTGTCTATGAAAATTGAAAACAAAAATAGGATCATACCTTACGTGAAAACACCATATACACAGATGCGGATACGCAAGGGCTCACTGTACTAACTGTATCATCATTTTATATGATTTTTAATTCAACATTTTTTGTGACCATTATGTATTTTTCTTAATAAAACGTTAAATTTTCTAAAAGCTTCCACATGGTTATTCAGGCCTCTAAAATCCGACACATTTGGGGACTCTTTTGAGTATCGTTTTCCTGTTTCCCCTCTGCTATATACGGCAACGTGAGTGCTTTCCCTTCCTATTTTTCAATACACTACTAAGTGGTTGCAGCGATTTCACGGTCACTATACATTTACCATATATCGTACTTATCGGCATATAAAGCCCTGTACACACGATCGGTCCATCCGAGGAGAATGGTCCGACGGACCGTTTTCATCGGTTCACCGATGAAGCTGACTGATGGACTAATGTGCCTACACACCATCGGTTAATGATCCGATCGTGTCAGAACGCGGTGACGTAAAACACAATGGGCCAGATTCAGGTAGATGGGCGCTTCTTTACTTTGGAGCAACGTTTCTCATTTACGTTACTCCGCCGTAACTTTAGGAGCAAGTACTGTTATTCACAAAGCACTTGCTCCTAAAGTTGCGGCGGCGTAACGAAAATGAGCCGGCGGAATTCAAATTGGGCGGGTAGGGGGCGTGTATTATGTTAACTATGCGCGATCCCGCGGCGAACGTACTGCGCATGCGTCGACTGTCAGTGCGCATGCTCCAAATTCTGTCAGGGAACGTCAATGACGTCAATCCCCATTCACGGACGTTTTACGCAAACGACGTGAAAATTTGTAAACTCGACGCGATGACGACGGCCATACTTAACATAGGATACTCCACTAGGGGGCTGGTTTTTCTTTACGCCGCGTATCGCTTACGGAAACGTCGGAACGTCACTGGCGTCGGGCCCGAATACGATCGTGTATTTCCGATTCTCGCTGATTAACATATTCTCGGCGTTAATCAGCGGGAACGCCCCGAGCGCCATTTTTAAAATTGAAGTTCCGATACGACGGCGATATACAATTACGCCGCTCGTATAGGAACTCCAACCCGGCGTTTCTTGTTTTCTGGTTACAGAAAACAAAAACGCCGGCTCAAAGTGACAGTTAGGCTGGAGTATCACTGATACTCCAGCCTAACTCTACCTGAATCTGGCCCAATGACGTGATGAAAAAAACGAAGTTGAATGCTTCCAAGCATGCGTCGACTTGATTCTGAGCATGCGTGGATTTTTGACCGATGCTCGTGCGTACTAACGATCGGTTTTGATCTATCGGTTAGCCGTCCATCGGTTCAATTTTAAAGCAAGCCCTCTGTTTTTGGACCGAAGGATAAACGGACCGATGGGGCCTGCACACGATCGGTTTGGACCGAACAATACTAACTTCAGTCCGTTTTCATCGGTTTGAACCGATCGTGTGTACGCGGCCTTAGATGCACAGGCGTATAACACCAACCTTCATTTTAGGAGGGAAGTTTCAGGAAAAAATTATTAAAATACAGAACTTTGAAGCAAAATAAGGGTCAGTGCCCATCAATGCAGCCTTATCAATGCCCATCTGCAGCTTCACAGTTGCCCATCAATGCAGCCTGATCAATGCCCATCAACGCAGCTTAATCAATGCCTATCTGTAGCCTCACAATTGCCCATCAACGTAGCTTGATTAACACCTTCCCTATACAGTCATTCACCCCCCCCCCAAAAAAAAATAATCACAGATCACTGCCATTACTAGTAAAAAAAAATGTCATAAATCTGTCCCCTAATTTGTAGGCGCTAAAACTTGTGTGCAAACCAATCAATATACGCTTATTGCGATTTTTTTTTTTTTTTTTTTACCAAAAATATTTAGAAGAATATGTAATCGGCCTAAACTAAGAAAAAAGTTGTTAAAAAAAAATTGGGATATTTATTTTAGCAAAAAGTAAAAAATATTGAATTTTTTTCAAAATGGTCGCTCTATTTTTGTTTATAGCGCAAAAAAATAAAAACCGCAGATGTGATCAAATACCACCAAAATAAAGCTCTATTTGTGGGGGGAAAAAGGGCATCAATTTTGTTTGGGAGCCACATCACATAACCGCGCAATTGTCAGTTAAAGCGACGCAGTGCCGAATCGCAAAAAGTGACCCGGCCATTTAGAAACAAAATGGACCGGGGCTTAAGTGGTTAACAGTAGCCATCACATACGCCCAAAAAAGGCCTAGACTGAGACAATGCCAAAAGATATGTAACATCATGGTTGGTTGCAACTCCAGCGGGTGTCCGGCAGGCGGCGTACACACGACCGATTTCCTCGGCAGAATTCAGCAAGAACCTCGATGGGAGACGTATTCTGCCGAGGAAACCGGCCGTGTGTACACTTTTCATCGAGCAACCCGTAGAGGAACTCGTCGAGCCAAAAAGAGAGCATGTTCTCTATTTCCTCGTTGTTCAATGGGAAAATTTGGCTCGACAAGCTTTTTGACTGCCGAACTAGGAACTCGACGGGGAGAACGATGAGTTTCGCCCGACGAGTTTCTCGGTCGTGTGTACGCCGCCGAACACTACTATCCATTTTGCGTAGTAGGTAAAGAACGCGGTACTATCACGAAAGTATTTTATAAAAAATGCATTGAGCTATCAGATGCTCCCCCTTTTAGTTGTGGAGATACAGGGCAACAAGTCTGGTGTTTTTATTATGCTATTATTGTGTTACTATGCCATTATGTTATTATGTCTTATGCCGTGGAATAAAGTCTTCTTCGACGCAGTGCTGAAAGCTGAAATTTCGCCTGGGCAGGAAGGGGGTATATGTGCCCAGTAAGCAAGTGGTTAAATAAGGTTTTACTTGTATATACCTATTAAAAATATGGACAATAAAATACTACTTCAGGGGTGCCCAACCTTTTGAAGAGCGAGGGCCACTTAAGCAACTTGGTAACCATTCGCGTGCCACAATGAGTAGAGTGGAGGAGTGACAGGTTACGGTTACTCTACAGGCCCTCGGACCTGCTCAGATGGAAGGGGACAAATTCCCTTCTGTTTTTTGGATTGGAGGTAGGTGGGCGTAAATTGACATCTGTCGCTCTGTAGAGGTGAATTGAGGGTCTCATTTGGTCGGGCTGATCGTGTGAAAAGGGCCTAAGACTGATGTGCTGTGGTTTACCCACACCATGGGTGCAGTGTAGGGCACCTGTGTCTATCCTGCGGGTTAGCTGAACTTTGCCATAGACTCCGCCTGTGGCAAAAGCCAGCGCTGTAGAGGAAGCATCGGCTTATGGGGCTCTGCTCCACAGCCGCTTTCTTCCTCTACCACCAGCTTCATTCACAACACTGATGCTGTGGTATGCAGGCCCGGATTTCCCACAAGGCCACCAAGGCCAGGCCTTGGGGCGGCAGGGTGCCAAGGGGCAGCAGCGGCATGGAGTCCGACGCCCGGAACATACAGTTAAGGGCGGTAAGGGGGGAATCCGCTCGCTCTTTAACAAGTGATTGTGGCGATGTCGCCAAAATCACTTGTAAAATGTGTGCTCCCATCCCTCCTCCCCTCCCCCCCCCCCCACATACCTCTCTCTGCTGGCTCTGTCATCGGGACACTGTCCTGCCCCCAGCACCCGGGTCTATCACCTGTCCCTGCTGCCAATGTACACAGTGAGAGGGTGAGTTGTGCTCTTCCCATCTCAGCTGTGACAGGAGTTCTAGCACAGTGCTAGGACTTCAGTTTTTGGAGGTGACAGGGTCAATAAAGAGAACCTGTCACCTCCAATTGCTATCACACAGGGAATTGTTTTCTCCTGTGTGATAGCAATAAAGTTAAGTGAAAAAAATTGATAAAAAAAAAATATATATATATATATAATAAGAAATAATAATTAAATTAATAAAATAAGAAATAATAATTAAATTAATAAAATAAAAAAGTAATTAAAAAGTAAAGAAAAATAATATTAAAAATAATAGGAAAATTATACAAAAAGAAAAAAAGTAAACGGCAATCTACAAATAATAAAAAAAAGTGATAAAAAAGTGAAAAAAAAAAATATTTGAACTAACCCGGTTGCCATTCTTTGTTGATTTGGGGGGGGGGGGGTTCGGTTAGCGGGGAGGGGGTGCATTGCAGAACCTGGCCTTGGGGCGGCAGGGGAGAGCAAATCCGGCCTTGGTGGTATGGCGGGTGGGCAACCCGCGATCTGTGCTTGCCAAACCGCCATTCCAGAGCAGGAGGTCGTGGGCCACATCAGAGGGCTCCGCGGGCCACATGTGGCCCCCGGGCCACTGGTTGGCCACCTATGTACTACTTGATATAAATCAAATATATTTTTTATATGACAGAAGAGACCTCCTTCTGCCCGTAACCAACTTTCGTGAATCAAGCAAACTGACGTACAGCTGTACAACCAGTCCGCCTCCCTGAGCTGAACAGACAGTTGAGTTGAGGCAGCCGGATTAGCTACAGGAGCTCCCACGGCACACGTCTCCTAGGAGTAGGAGCGTGCGAGCTATAGCTCCAGGCAGGTGTAGCTAGTAGGTAGTCAGGGTTCCCCTGTCCAGCCAAGCCGCATCTTACCTGGATCCCGGATCACCTCCACCTCCAGCCGCCTACAGCACTCCTTCCCCCCCGCTTTGGAGCATCTGAGCCATCACACAGGTAATCCAGCCTGTCCCCCCCAGGATCAAGGACGGCCGTCCTTTTCAGGATAGCCGCCCCAAACCAGCCCTGGGAATTAAGCTCCCCTCACCCAGACCGCAATCGAGGTCCCCCCAGCCGGTACCCACATCCCCCCGCTGTTTCCCTTGCAGTTTACGCCGGTCCGCGCCAGCCACGCTAGGTCCGCGGGAGCCGCGGCTTAGGAAAGTCCGCGGCTTCAACTGGGGCCTAGCGGCGCACGGCCTCAGCATTCTGCATCGCCCCGGTGCTCTCGCCCCAGACCCAATCGAGGTACCCCCAACCCGTCCCCATATCCCTGCCGCTGTGCCCTGGCTGTTCTCGCCGGTCCGCGCCAGCCACGCTAGGTCCGCGGGAGCCGCGGCTTAGGAAAGTTCGCGGCTTCAACTGCGGCCTAGCGGCGCACGGCTACAGCAATCTATATCGCCCTGGTGCTTTCGCCCAACACAACCCCCCTACCTACAGGTGTCCCCATCCACCTCCCCAGCAGCCAACTACCCCCTCTTTGGGGTTATTGCAGCAAGTTGGTGGCCCAGCTTGGTACACCCCCCCAGCAGGAACTACTCCCTTCACACCATCCCCTCACCATATCATCAGATTTGATCCAGGGTCTCAACCGATCGCCTCTGAGGGATCAGGAAGGAACAAAATCTGAAAGTAAGTATTTTGGAAAATGAACCATTGCTATGGACAGATCACCATGCAATTAAATTCATAATTTCCAATACGGCCCTATTGATAAAAACACCCAAGCCAGTGACAACACACTGGTCTAGATCTCAGAAGAAGCTCCATTCGGAACTCTTCAAATCTACCTTGGAAAATAAAATTAAAACAATGCAACCAAGACAAACGGCCGCAGACATTCTGGATGCCATAAATGCAGCCCTACTACAGTCAGCCGACTTAGTAGCGCCAGAACGCAAAGTCCTTACCCGGAAAAACAAGGCAGGCTGGTTCAACAACCAGCTATCGCTACTGAAGCAAGAGCGTAGAAGGGCTGAAGCCGCCTGGAAAAGAAACGCTTCCGAGACGAACCTCGCCTTCTACAAAGTAGCAACTAGAAGATACCGCATAGAAATCTTCAAAGCCAAGAAAAACTATTTTTCCATGGCTATTAACAGTGCCTTAAACCGCCCATCTCTTCAAGCTGGTCTCGCAGACCATGAATCCACACTGTCTTGAAGCCCCCAACACAGACACCCAAGAATTTTTCCAATGAATTGTCGGATTTCTTCATCAATAAAATTGAGGGAATCCGGGAAAGCATTCTGCAAAACAATACCCCTGAGCTACCACATAGCACCCAGAGGAATACACTACAACCAGCAAAGTTCACTCTGGAACCCATTTCCATCGATGACACAGAAAATATCATCGGCGCATTGCGTAACAGCACTTCGCCTAATGATATCATCCCCACTAAGCTGCTAAAGGAATGTGCCGATATCCTGGCGCCTCCCATTACGCAGCTTATAAACCAGTCATTTAAGGAAGGCATAGTGCCCTCCCTGCTGAAAGAGGGCACAATCCAGCCCATCTTGAAGAAACCTACCCTGGATCCCAAGGACCCAAATCACTGCCGTCCCATAACAATGCTAAACGTTTTCTCTAAGGTAATGGAGAAAGTGGTGGTACAACAGCTGCAACAGCATCTAGATACCCACAACTTACTCGATCCACTGCAATCGGGATTCCGTCCCGGACACGGGACGGAAACAGCACTGCTCAAAATATGGGACGACGTTCTGGAGGCCGCAGACGAAGGAGAATCTTGTCTCCTGGTTCTGCTGGACCTAAGCGCAGCCTTTGACACCGTAGATCACAAACTGCTACTGACTCGGCTGACTGAGGTAGCCGGAGTCACAGAGAGTGATTTACCATGGTTTTCCTCCTTTTTGGGAAACCGAATTCTCAAACGGTGAAATTGGGACCGTTCATTTCTGGAAAACGCACTGTGTCATGTGGAGTCCCCCAAGGCTCACCTCTGCCACCGGTGCTCTTCAACATCTATCTTCGACCTCTCTTTGAAGTCATCAGTAGTCAACAACTACTTTATCACTCATATGCAGACGATACGCAACTGTATTTTCGCATCTGCAATAGAAAGGATCATCATCTGAACTTAGAGAATTGTCTCTCTTCAATAGAAAAGTGGATGACTAGGAGTTATCTCAAACTCAACAATTCTAAAACAGAACTTCTTCTGTTTCAGGCCAGTCGCAAGAGTCAACTAACAACAACCTGGACACCTCCACCCATTCTGGGCCAGATCATCTCCCCTAGCGCCAAAGTCAAAAGTCTGGGGATCATTTTTGACACCCACATGACTATGGACGCACAAATAGGGTCAGTAGTCAGCGGATCTCACCATCTGCTGCGGCTACTCCGCAGACTGATTCCATTTATTCCCAAAGAAGATGTGCCAGTCGTGGTGGGAACAATTGTGAACTCCAGGCTGGACTATGCAAATGCTCTCTACCTCGGACTCCCAAAGTACCAAATCGCCCGTCTGCAAGTCGTACAAAATACGGCCGCCAGACTGGTGACTGGGAAAAAACCCTGGGAATCAATCTCACCGTCGCTGAGATCCCTTCACTGGTTGCCAGTAAAAGACAGAATTGCTTTTAAAGCGCTCTGTCTGACCCATAAATGCATCCACGGAACAGCCCCGCAATATCTTTGCGATAAAATAGAACCCCACAATCCCAATCGCGCTCTGCGATCCAGTGACCAAAATTTGGTCAAAGTACCCAAAGCCAGATTCAAGTCCAAAGGAGAAAGAAGGTTTGCTGTCCAGGGTCCCAGACTTTGGAACGCTTTACCTACCAGCATTCGGTTGGAGGAAAACCACCTGACCTTCAGAAGACAGATTAAAACTCTGCTCTTTTGATGTCAAGAGAGACTGATACAACTAGCGCCCAGAGGCGATTTGGTTCGCATGTGCCGCGCTATATAAGTTTTTCATTCATTCATTCATTCATTATATAGCTAGATTAAAATTATTTATTTAAAAAACATTGAAAAATGTCACCTTCAAAGTGGAAAAATAATCAAATCCCCAACAAAATATAATTTATAAATTTATTATTTTAGTATTCCGATGCAGTTGCCACTTTGCCTATTTACCACACTATCCTAATCTAGCAAACACGTTTTTTTTTTTTCCTCGCCTTCGTTACTGACTTAATCAGCTGCCAAACATTGCATTTTTTATCTCTTGCTCCTTGTTACTTTTGAATGGGTCTTTTAATTACTCACAGAGGGACTCTTAAACTGATTATTTACTGTTTGAGCCTCCTCTATATCAAAAACTTATTCTGTAGTTTACTGAATACTAGTGTACATATCATATATATATATTTATTTTTATTTTTTTCTGTCCTGTATAATTAAGCGTTTGGGAATCAGATCTCAAAGATTGTTTTTATCTCTTGTGCTTTTTAAAATGAACGCTGACGTACTGTTTGTTTTCGGAGCAGAACTTGCCAGGGTGAAAATAAATACTTTTTTTCTAAAATTGACATTGGAAAGCTTTTATCTTCTGAGAAGCTGAACTCCAAAGGGTTGGGAAGTACACAATTACTGTGACTCAAGTCAATCCAACCATTATTATATCATTTTATATGAAATAAAATCAGGGGAAGAAAAAAAAAGCATAAAATGTAGCTAATCATTTTATTCAAACGCATAATTTTGAACACAAAATCCCTTGAGGTACGTAGTGTAGAAAGAGTCGGCAACCCAGTTAGAGAAGGTGATCGGTCTTTTACCCTAATGCCGCGTACACGCGATCGGAATTTCCAACAGCAAATGTTTGATGTGAGCTTTTGGTCGGATATTCTGACCGTGTGTAGGCTCCATCGGACATTTGCTGTAGGAATTTCTGACAACAAAATGTTTGAGAGCTGGTTCTCAAATGATACAAAACATGTTTAGTGACCGAGGACATGATACAAGAGAGGTTTAGAGACCGAGGACATGATACAAGAGAGGTTTAGAGACCGAGGACATGATATAGGAGAGGTTTAGAGACCGAGGACAGGATACAAGAGAGGTTTAGAGACCGAGGACAGGATACAAGAGAGGTTTAGAGACCAAGGGCAGGATACAAGAGAGGTTTAGAGACCGAGGACATGATACAAGAGAGGTTTAGAGACCGAGGACAGGATACAAGAGAGGTTTAGAGACCGAGGACATGATACAAGAGAGGTTTAGAGACCGAGGACATGATACAAGAGAGGTTTAGAGACCGAGGACATGATACAAGAGAGGTTTAGAGACCGAGGACATGATGATACAAGAGAGGTTTAGAGACCGAGGACAGGATATAAGAGAGGTTTAGAGACCAAGGACAGGATACAAGAGAGGTTTAGAGACCGAGGACATGATACAAGAGAGGTTTAGAGACCGAGGACATGATACAAGAGAGGTTTAGAGACCGAGGACATGATATAGGAGAGGTTTAGAGACCGAGGACAGGATACAAGAGAGGTTTAGAGACCGAGGACAGGATACAAGAGAGGTTTAGAGACCGAGGACAGGATACAAGAGAGGTTTAGAGACCGAGGAAATGATACAAGAGAGGTTTAGAGACCGAGGACATGATGATACAAGAGAGGTTTAGAGACCGAGGACATGATACAAGAGAGGTTTAGAGACCGAGGACATGATATAGGAGAGGTTTAGAGACCGAGGACAGGATACAAGAGAGGTTTAGAGACCGAGGACAGGATACAAGAGAGGTTTAGAGACCGAGGACATGATATAGGAGAGGTTAAGAGACTGAGGACATGATGATACAAGAGAGGTTTAGAGACAGAGGACAGGATACAAGAGAGGTTTAGAGACCGAGGACAGGATACAAGAGAGGTTTAGAGACCGAGGACATGATACAAGAGAGGTTTAGAGACCGAGGACATGATACAAGAGAGGTTTAGAGACCGAGGACATGATACAAGAGAGGTTTAGAGACCGAGGACATGATGATACAAGAGAGGTTTAGAGACCGAGGACAGGATATAAGAGAGGTTTAGAGACCAAGGACAGGATACAAGAGAGGTTTAGAGACCGAGGACAGGATACAAGAGAGGTTTAGAGACCGAGGACATGATGATACAAGAGAGGTTTAGAGACCGAGGACATGATGATACAAGAGAGGTTTAGAGACCGAGGACAGGATACAAGAGAGGTTTAGAGACCGATGACAGGATACAAGAGAGGTTTAGAGACAGAGGACATGATACAAGAGAGGTTTAGAGACCGATGACATGATGATACAAGAGAGGTTTAGAGACCGATGACATGATGATACAAGAGAGGTTTAGAGACCGAGGACATGATACAAAAGATGTTTAGAGACTGAGGACATGATACAAGAGATGTTTAGACAGTGGATATGATACAAGAGATGATTAGAGACCGAGGATATATGACATTGTGCCCATCAGTGCAGCCTCACTGTGCCCACCAATGCAGCCTCACTGTGCCCACCATTGCAGCCTCACTGTGCCCATCATTGCAGCCTCACTGTGCCCATCATTGCAGCCTCACTGTGCCCATCATTGCAGCTTTACGGTGCCCATGAATGCAGCCTCCCTGTGCCCACCAATGCAGCCTCACTGTACCCACCAATGAAATCTCACTGTGCCCATAATTGCAGCCTCTCTGTGCCCATCATTGCAGCCTCTCTGTGCCCATCATTGCAGCCTCTTTATGTCCGTGAATGCAGCCTTGCTGTGCCCACCAATTGCAGCCTCTGTGTGCCCACAAATTGCAGCCTCTGTGTGCCCACAAATTGCAGCCTCTGTGTGCCCACCAATGAAGCCTCTGTGTGCCCACCAATGAAGCCTCTGTGTGCCCACCAATGAAGCCTCTGTGTGCCCACCACTGGGGCCTATGTGCCCATTATTGCAGCCTCACCATTTCATGCACCGAACACACACATGTATGTCATGGAGCTGAGTCTGTGTGTACGGAGGTGCTGTAACAAGGTCCCGCCCCCCTAGACCAGCTTGTGTGATAGGCAGAACACTGATTAAATCAGTGTTCCATCTAGAAGACTATCAAACAAGACGGTCTAGGGGGCAGGACCTTGTTACAGCGTCGTCTTACACACACATACCCAGCTCAGTGCCATACAAGAAGAGAATAGAGTGGAGCGGAACACTGCAGCCGTCGCTCGAAGCGGCCCCAGGGCAGGTGGCCTACCAGGAAATTTCCCAGTATCCCGGGAGGCCAGTCCGGCCCTGATCAACAATTTCTGGTCTGCTGTTTTCTCGTTGGCCTCCTCCATTATTGGTGTAGCACTTAAGCCTGACACAAAATTAGCCTTGTTGGGAATAGGTATGGATTCCTGGGTCTTTGAATTTCACACTGTTCTAACACATCTATTTATAGCAGCTAAATTGACTCTTGCACGGAATTTGAAACAAGCAACACCCCTTGATTGTTTAACCACTATAAGAATATTAAACAATCATGCCCAACTTTAGTACATGTTTGCTAAAAACAATCTTCTACAAAAAAAAAATTCTCCTCAATGGGTCCCTTTGGATACTTAGTCCCTGTTGTACCTTACCCTTATCATATTTAATATCTACCATTTTTGACTCATAGGGCCAGATTCAGCAAAGGTTACGCTGGCGGATCGAGTGATCCGCCAGCGTAACAGTGGCTTTGAGCCGGCGTTTCTGTTTTCTGTAACCAGAAAACAAGAAACGCCGGGTTGAAGTTCCGATGCGGTGAGCGTAACTGAGTTTCGCCATCGCATCGTTACTTCAACTTAAAAATGGCGCCGGGGGCGTTCCCGCCGATTTACGCTCAAAAAATATGTTAATGAGCGGAAATCGGCAATTCACGATCGAAATCCGGCGCGACGCAGTGACGTTACGACGTTTCCGGACGGGATACGCGGCGCATAGTTATACCTACATGGGGCTGGCGTATCCTATGTTAGGTATAGGCGTCGTCATCGCGTCGGGAAAAAAAAAAAAAACGTCGCTTGCGTAAAACGGTCATGAATGGGAATGTGACGTCATTGACGTTCATTCACAGATTTTGGAGCATGCGCACGGGGATGTTTTGACACTCGACGCATGCGCAGTACGTCGGCGGCGGGATCGCGCGTAGTTAGCATACTACACGCCCCGTACCCGCCCAATTTGAATTCCGCCGGCTCATTTGTGATGCGCTGCCGCAACTTTAGGAGCAAGTGCTTCATGAATGACAGCACTTGCTCCTAAAAAATCGGCAGCGCAACGCAAATGAGAAGCGTTACTCCAGAGCAAAGATGCTCTGGACTACGTGAATCTGGCCCATAGTCATTATCTCAGCTATGGAATCCACCCCTTCTCTCACATGTACCATTGTTTTTGACACGAGCTTAGCAGTGCATGAATAGATTTTTCCACCTTCTCTTCCATGATCTTTTTTTTTTATCCAGAAAAAAAAGTTTATTGAGGAACAAGTGATACAAATATACATCAAAGCTACAAAAACAATCCGATACAGATCCAAATAAAATGAACCACGATACTGCACCTCCAATATATACATCCCACAACACTCCCGGCTCTGCCCAACCCCCGCCCCTCCTCCATGAAGATCTAGCAATACAGTTTACACGGATAAGACCCCAGCACATAACAAGCCCTCTGATCGTGTAACAAGACCCAACAATCTGCCCGCGACCAGATCCACCGGGGCCAAGCCCGGTACATTCAGCCACGGTCCCCACAAATTCTCAAACTTCTGGGCACAACCCCTGTGTTGGTATATTATTTTCTCCTTGCGGAGCATATCCCCCATTGTATTAATTCACTCCTTAAGAGTAGGAGGGTCTTCCGAAATCCAATGAGTCATTATAAGCTTGCGAGCCAAGAACAGAGAACGGATCACTGCCACCCGAGTGCCTTCTGTTCACCCCAACTCTTCCAATACATGAAGTAAACAGTGTTTTGGATCAGTAGATAGCGAAACCTGGAACACCCTGTTTATGGTGTCCACCACCCCTTCCCAATATGGGTGAAGCTTCGGGCATCTCCACAGTAGGTGGATCAAGTCAACGTGGTCTCTTTTGCACCTGGTGCACAACGGGGTTGGCCGTAACCCCATAGCAAACAGTCTATGGGGGGGGTGTAATACACTCTCAAAAGCAAGTATAATTGCGATACTCTGTGGGATACATTCAGGGAGCAAACCAGTACTGCCTGTAGGGCTTCCTCCCACTGCTCTCCATCCATCGGGCCCACCTCCCCTTCCCACCTGGCCATCATACGCAGGGGGTGCTTGGTCAGAAAACTCTGTAATAACATATTGAAACATTGTGATATGAACCCCTTGGTATTAGTCACTCTAGCAATCAAATTAAACAAAGGGGTAGGGGACAGGCCCCCCTCCGAAGATCTGCTCTGTGCCTTTACTGCATGGCTGAGTTGCATATAGTAGAATCTCATAGACTGTGGCAGCCCGAAACGACCCTGTAGGGTCTCAAATGGAATCAAGGTCCCATTGCTAAATATCTGGCCAAGGTAAACCACCCCACACCTCTTCCAAAGCGCCCCATGCTGGAGCTTAGCCAGTTCAGGGTACGAGTCGTTAGACCAAATAGGGCTATAATTCTGTAAATCCTGTCACTCCCTGCAAATACCTAGTTGTGTTCCAAACTTTTTGAATAAGGTTATAGGTTGGGTACTGTTTGTTCGGTTTCCCAAAAGCCAGCGATTCCAGAGATTTCAGAATTTTGCACGTGGGAATTGCTACCGACGATCAAAATTTCCGTTCAGAATTTTTTACGTCGGAAAAATAGAGAACCTGCTCTCAAACTTTTTATGGCGGAAACTCCGACAGCAAAAGTCCGATGGAGCCTACACAGGGTCGGAATTTCAGATGAAAAGCTCACATCAGACTTTTGCTGGTGGAAATTCCGACCGTGTTTAGAGGGCATAAAATATCCCCGAATTATCCAAAACAAGCAAAAACTAATTTTGGCATTATGCCTCGTACACACGGCCGGACTTTCCGAGAAAAAAAGTCAGACGGGCTTTTTTTCTGGGAAAGTCCGGCCACGTGTAGCCTCCATCTGACTTTTTTCTCGTAAGTTTGACAGACCTTAGATAGAGAACATTTTCTCTTTCTTTTCGTCAGACTTCCGGACTCACGACGGACTTTTGCACGGTCAAAAGTCCGACCGTGTGTACGAGGCATTAGTTGCACTGTAATTTGTCACAATATGATTGATTACATTGTTAAGCCCATCCAAAATGTGAACACAACTGAAAACAATGGCGTGCTCGTAAAATAGGTATTATCTCCAAATTATACAAGGTTTTGTTTTTTTCTCATCAACATTCTGAAAAAAATGCCAATTTTGCTCACCACTTTCAAAAGTATTTTCACTGGTGTACAGCCAACCTGTAGATAGCAGCTTCATTAATGTTTGGGAAAACAGCCAACAAAGTCTTTCTGAACACCAAAGAAGTAAAAACTTGAAAAGCTGAATCATTTTTCTTTTTTCTTTAGAAAGTTTCTAACAATGGACAAAAGAATTTGTGTATTGAAACAAAAAGGATAAAAAAAAAATGTGATTCTTTGTGATGAATAGATGTACCCAATGGAAAAGCGTTTCTTGACTGGGGTATCTTGGAGGATGGAAACTAATCCTTTGTGTATGTCAAGCCAAAACTTTTTTTATTTTTTTAGATCTATTTTATGGAGAGTTCCGAATAGCGACATCCAACGTTGTATGTAATTTTCATATTAACAGGTATCATTATATCCAGTTTAGAAAAATATTCTTTGGTGGGTTCCAATAAGAAGCTTTTGATCAGGGCTATAAACTGCATGTAAAAGAAAATAATAAGTACCTATTTGGGTTCTCAAGGAAGAATGCACCTCTCAACTTTCTGCTCTCCCTCTTCGGATAAGGATGAGACAAGTGCCAGCCATAGAAGCCATAGGCGTGCGCACAGGGTGTGCCAGATGTGCCCAGGAACACCCTAATCACCCTGTGTAGTAGAGATTCCCCCTACTGACTCCTCTCCTGCCAGCTGTTGCTGCAGAATGTTTTAGGATGAGTGGGGGAAATGGCCAGTACATATATAATTTACCAACCCCTTTCCTTTCTGAATGAACATCATGAGTGTGTAGTAGGTGTTTGAGCTTTAGGGTGCACACCCTAATGCCATAGGCCGCGCACAACTATGGCTTAGGTGCATCACAGTATTCATCCAAAGAAGTGGACACAGAAAACGACACTTGAACATCGCTAACCAGGTGCCAAGAGGCTGATGGAGGCGTGGTTTGCCTCTGAAAGGCGTTCCTATTGGCTACTACGACTATCAGGTTGACAGCTCATCTACAGCAGCTGGAGGCACTGTGATAGATGTTAATCAAAATGAAAAATGTTATCTTATGTTATGATTAGAACCACTGAAATGAAGTGTATATGTTCCTTGATAAGATTTGTCAGATAAACAGATAATGTTATAAAGTTATGAACCCAGCATTGAAAATATGAAGAAGCAGATGGCATTCCTCCCCCACTCTCAACTCTAAGCTCACTCCCAAGCCACCCCTCCCTTCTAGATTTCTCAGTTGTGACAGGAAAAGACTTCCCCTCCCCCTCCTTTTCACTCGGATCTCCTGAAAGCTTGTGGAGGAGACTTTATGCCACATGACAAGAAGGGTGTGTGCAGCTTTCCCTGGAATGGACTTGTGAGAAGAAACCACCCTTTTATATGAACTGGCCAATGAGAATTCCATGTCGAATACAGGGGGCGTGAAATAAGAGACTGAATGGGTGTGAAATGTATGGGTTGACCAATGAAATGTTTTTCCTGTGAACTTGTGATGTCATTTTGAAAATTAAAGGAACGGGAGGGCCCCAGGCACTCTCTGTTGGTTCGATGCTAAAAAAGGTGAGCATGTAGATATTCTTGTCTAATGTTGCATGTCTCATCTTCGTAATTTGGGTCAGACGGCATGAGGGGTTCACCCTGAGAAATTGTGTCAGGAAATCAAAGAGTCTACATCAGCACTTTCTCTGGACATCCATCCCGTCTTTGGACACAACACCACGGTGGCCCCTGGTCTCTCCGGCATCGGCTCTCCCTGGACGGATTCCTCGCACTGCAGGCTCCCTCAGAAATTGCCCCGGATCTTCCATTCGATGGTCTTTGATTATATCCACCACTGGCCTTTGTTTGTAATCCCCTCCACTCTGTGAGTGCTATTGTTGTTTATAGATACATTTTATTTATTAAACTTGGCTACGCCATGCCTGCTTGGTGCCTGTCTTTCCTTCCCTTCATCCAAAGAAGATTGCACATTGATTGTGTAACTCCATATAAAAAAATTGTAACGCTGAAGTGGTCTGATGGTCTGATGTGCGTACACACCATCGGACCACAAATCCGATCAGACCAGAACGTGGTGACGTAGAACACACCGACGTGCTGAAAAAACGAAGTTCAATGCTTCCAAGCATGCGTCGACTTGATTCTGACCATGCGCGGGTTTTCAGTCCGATGTTTTTGTGTACTAACCATCGAATCTGTCCAACGGACAGGTGTCTGTCGGACAGATTTTAAAGCAAGTTTTAAAACTTTGGTCCGACGGACAACGGTCCGATAGGCCGTACACACCATCGAATTGGTCCGATGAAACTGGTCTCCAGACCAGTTTCATCGGACCGGTCTGATCGTGTGTACGCGGCCTAAGAGAAGCACAGTATGTATTGGAACCAGATTTGGACCTGCACACTTGTAGAGGAAGAATGGGGCTACATGTGTGCCAAACTTGGGGTCCAGGGGACCTATGGCTGGCTGGTACCGGGTCCCGAAAAACCTGGGAGATCAGGTGCAAAAAGGTGACCCGAGTATAAGCCGAGGGGGGCATTTTCAGCAGACAAAAAAAAATGTGCTGAAAAACTCGGCTTATACTAGAGTATATACGGTAGATACATAAATAGATAAAAAAGACCCTTAGCAAACTTTGACAACTACTGTAAAACCTGACAAACTTTGTAATGATGTCATTGCGCATTGGCTCTATTGTGTTTGTGATAGCTCGGCGAAAATGTACTGCTAATTATCAAGTTTGTTGCAACTTACTTACATTTCAACTGTTAAAATTAGATTCTCTAAAGTGCAACTGGCATTTGAAAAAGATTCTACTAGAACTTAATTAAATCGCTAACAAGAGTGAATACAAATCTGGCAAACATGCTTCCTAATTAAGTTACAGAAACTAGCACATTAATTGCCAAAGGATAAAAAAAAAAAACTTGTTAACAGGAAGTTTTTAAACATTCCTGTAGTTAGAGACTTGAAGAGGATAAATAGCCACGTTAACCCTCTCTATGAGTAGGTTATTAAGAGAAAATTAAAAAACAATTCAGGCTAATAAATATATTCTGATGTCCATTGTATCCATTGATGGCAGCACATTGCGTATTTTTCTTAAAGAATCAATTCTAAAATGGTTTATAAATCATTTTGCGCTACTTAGGTACATTACTGGGAAATGCTGAAACTCTAAGACTTATAACTACATGTATATCTATAAATAATAGGCATTATCATCAGTGGCTGCCGCTACATTGGGGCACAGGGGCGCCGCTCCCCTAATCCATGCGCCCCTAAGCAACATGCAGGGTGCCGCCAGACGCATGGATTTCATTGTTTGTTTGTTTTTTGAAGCACATGATTAGAATCTGAGGCTTTAATTAGCTGCAAAACAGGGTGGGCTCGGGGCGCAGAGCACCGCGCCCCGAGCCCACCCAATTGTGTGACATTAGCAAATTAATATTTGCTAATGTCTTCCTTCTTCTCTTCCTGGCCAATCAGGAAGCGGGTCCTGAGACCCGATTGGCCGGGAGGAGAAGTGGCTGCCGAGACTCGGGAGGAGATGCAGGGTGGAATCTGACGAAGCCGCAACCTGGGTGGCATAAGTGCGGGGCTGGTGGGCAGCCTGGCGGGCGACAGGAGGGGTGAGGGGAGTGAGGGGGGTCAGGTTTGTTTTTCAGCCCCCCCCCAAAAAAACAAAATGAGCACCAGTCGCCTCTGATTACTGGGAAAGGCTGCTACTGCTGGAAACATCTCAAAGAACTATAGCTACATCATGTATATCTATAATAATAGGCATTATCATAACTCCCAGGTGACAACATGCTGTAGTACCCTTGCTCTGTGTGGAAGCAGTGGTCTCTCTGTAGAAAACGGTCCAGCTGATAAGGCAGCCCTCCTATACTGGGCCCAGGCCTCCTCAGTTCAAAAGGAAGGCCCGGATACCTGCCGAGCATGAGGCCTGAAAGTACTGCCTACTGCTGACACTTGTGATGACAATGCTGCCAGATTCTACCTTTCTTGTCTCCCTCCAGCTGGGCTGCAGGGGGGTTGTTTCTAGCATTTGCCCTCCCTGCTGCCTTTTCCTAGCAGTGCATTATGTAATTGTTTTTTGATGTTCTGAAAATTATATTCAAATTCATTAAATTCATTCATTTTTTCATTAAAAAAAAATTATAAAAAAAGGGGGGATAGCCATCCAGGGCCCTGGGGACCTCCAGGCCCCTGGGCCCTTTAATTAAAAAAATCTACTGTATATAAAAAATAACATAAAAAAATATTATAAAAAAATATAAAAACAAATTAAAAAGGGAGGTTGCCATCCGGGGCCCTGGGGACCTCTGGGCCCTTTAATAAAAAAACAATTATATACTGTATATAAAAAATAACATAAAAAACATTAAAAAGGGGGTTGCCATCCAGGGCCCTGGGGACCTCTGTGCCCTTTAATAAAAATAACAAATAAAATAAATAGAATATATATATATATATATATATATTAAAAAAATATATAAAAGCCCCTGGGGACCTCTGGGCCCTTATATATATATATATATATATATATATATATATATATATATATATATATATATACACACACACAATATATACATAATATATATATACATACATATATATATATACACACACCACATACAAATATATATACACACACAATATATATATATATATATATATATATATATATATATATATATATATATATATATATATATATATATATATATATATATATATATATATATATATATTGAATAAAAAAAATATATAAAAAAGGGGGGGGGGGGTTGCCATCTGGGGCCCTGGGGACCTCTAGGCCCTTTAAGGAAAAATATATATGTATAAAAAAAAGAAAACAAAAGGGGGTTGCCATCCCGGCCCCTGGGGACCTCTGGGCGCTTTAAAGGTCCCCAGGGGCCGGGATGGCAACCCCCTTTTGTTTTCTGTTTATATATATATATAAAATAAAAAAATGTCAAGTCATGTCAAGGGGACCTCTGGGCCCCTTACAAAAAAAAAGGGGGTTTGCCATCCGGGCCCCTTACAGATGTACTGCCTGTACCCCCCTGATGGCGGCCCTGAATAAAGTTAAGGTTAGGCACATTGGACCACAGGTTCAATAGACACAGATCTCTATTGTCAGCGTCATGTCATATCTCCTATCTATATCCAACTGTTGTAGCAACGAAACAAAAATAAAGCATTTTTTTATGGCGGATCTTTCGAATTTCGTTTGTTAAAACGATAACGAAAATACCCAAAATTCAGACGAAAATGCATTCGGAAAACAAATGCACATGTCTAATAAATGTCAGTTGGGCTTTAAGATAGTGCAATATTATTATTATTTTTTCTTCTTCACTTCTTCTCTAACCTGCCATGAACAACACAGTCTAAATGTATTTCTGTGTTCATGAGGATATCATTTATCTCATAACATTCCTTCTTAATTGCATGTTATTCAAATCAGCCTTGGAAGCGTCCTCCCTCTGCTCACTCAAAACATTAAAAAAAAAAACGTACTTTCCAATTTTTTTTTTTTTTTTTACATGGGTTTCCTTTGCTCACACTTTCTGTTGCTATGATAATGCTGGAGATATTGTAAGTGTACACCACTATTATATTGACGTTTTCTGTCCCACATTCCCTATTGTTACAGCTTAAAACGGTGTAATTTGTAAATTGTTGAAAAAGCGAGCCGGCTTATTTAGATGACAATTTATTTTCCCAGTTTAACATACTTCTTCTTAAAGCTAAGAAAAGAATAAAAATAAAATTCCATGAAAAGGAAAAGGTTCTTATTAAAAAGCACTATTAACCACTTAAGACCCGGACCATTATGCAGGTAAAGGACCTGGCCATATTTTGCGATTCGGCACTGCGTCGCTTTAACTGACAATTGTGCGGTCGTGCGACGTGGCTCCCAAACAAAATTGGCGTCCTTTCCCACCAATAAAGCTTTCTTTTGGCGGTATTTGATCACCTCTGCGGTTTTTATTGTTTGCGCTATAAACAAAAATAGAGCGATAATTATGAAAAAACAAACAAACGGGGGGGGGGGGGGGGCGTGACCGGAAGCCAGCCTGGAAGGAAGCATCCCTTGAGAGCTCCTCTCCAGCCCGCAGCTTACAGGCAAAAAAACGGGGGTATACACCGCCATCCATGGGCGGTTCGCGGACCACCAGATCTAGCAAAGCAAGGGGATCATCCCAACCCTCGCCAGGCTCCGCTACGACACTTAAGGACTACTTTAAACCGCCCGACATGCCGCCGGGCGGAGGGGACAAGATGGCGCCGGACGCAGCCACCCTTAGGACAGAGTCTTCTCCTCCTCGCTCCCCCTTGCCTGACCATCCGGAGCCATCCCCGACCCGAGCGCGGACCACTGCTCCATCCCTGAGCCCGGATGGCTCACAGCTGTGGGTGAGTGAACATCAGCACCCCCACCCCCCGCAGCGGATCACGAGGCACAGGCCGCGGCCCTTCTCACCTCTCCGGAGCGGGACACCCCATGTACGGGGGCCTTCCCCCTCCTGCTACGCACGGCCCCGGACCCTGAACAGCACAGCGATCCGCAGATCTCTCCCTCACACACGTTTGAGGAGGATTTCCCAGTCCTGCAGGCCTCCTCATGCTCCCAGGCCTCCATGGGACTCCTAGAGCGCAGCAGCTCCTCTGCTGAGGCCAGGCCAGGCTCTACCTCCCCCGCAGCTCAGGGACAGACCCACCCAACCATAAATCCGGGGAATGGGGATCAGTTGGGGAGTTCTCCCCCCTCATATTCCTCTATGGCCAGCACCAGTGCGCCCTGGCACGGGAGGGCCCCCACTCCACTCGTGGATCAGGCTGAGGCCTGGTCCAACCCATGGGACTTACCCCAGCAACCCCCCCTTGAGGCCAGACAGCACAGGGAATCAGCTCCCTCCCGCCATCCATCCCCCACTGATCCATTACAGCCTACTTATGATGTCAGGGGACGCCCCTACCATCCCCCCCCACCATGGCAGTCTTATTTGCAGGCCATGCCCACGAAAGATGACTTTAAACAGCTTGTTGAGGACGTTAAGGCGACCTGCCGCGCTGAAATTCAAGTTCTCCAAACGGGCCTCAAACACTTAACTGACAGAATGGAAATGGCAGAGGAGGAGATCCAAGAGACCAAACTGGCGGTGCATCGCACCCAGATTCAGGCATCAGACCACCGTCTCATGCTAAGAGACATGCAGCGGCATGTTGAGGACCTGGACAACAGGGGGCGCCGCAACAACATCCGCATACGCGGTCTCCCTGAAGCAGACGGGGCAGAAGACCTGCAGCTCACCCTTCAGAATTTATTTAATGAAATACTGGGTGAACCACCAAACAAGACCATCGAGATGGACAGAGCCCACCGAGCCCTTAAACCAAAGAAATAGTGTAGTGATATATTGCGCTAACTAAAACAAAAAGTAGAAATCAAGCAGCTAACACAACAAAATGGATATTTGTGGTAAAAATGAGTGAAAGTGTAGCGCTAGTACAGGAATCCCCTACAGGGTGTGCCCATGTGATATAAGAAGTAGGTAATTCAGACCATACTAATCAGAGGAAACTTAGAAGTGAAAAAATTCACTTTCAAAATTAATAACCTTTGGGTGGCCTCTATGTTTGTCCTTAAGGGCCCTTTCACACGTGCGGACCGTTCGTCCGTTTTTTTACGGATGAAAAACGGACCGCAATGCATCCCTATGGGATAGCGGACGTTAGCGGATGAGCATCCGCTAACGTCCGTTTGCATCCGTCTCCGTTAAGCTCCGTTTTTTTGAACGGAAGAAAACCCTATTTTTCTTCCATCAAAAAAACGGAACGGATGAAAAACGGATGTTAGCGGACGATCCGTTTAACATCCGATCCGCTAACATCCGTTTTTCATCAAAATATGTAATAAAAAAAAAGTTCTAAAAAAAAAAAAAAAAACGGATGAAAAAACGGATGGAAAAACGGATGAAAAACGGATGAAAAACGGATGAAAAACGGATGAAAAACGGACGAAAAACGGACGAAAAACGGACGAAAAAACTGATCAACTGATGAAAAAAACGGACCTAAAAAACGGTCCGCACGTGTGAAAGGACCCTAAGACTTGTGAGTATTCAAACCCATTAATCAGGACAGGTAATAGGAAGGCAACCACTATAGGTAAGTGACAAAATCAGTGATCAGTGACTTGATATAAGTAAGTGACAGAATCTTACAAACTGTGAGCAAATAATAGCACAAAAAACAAATCATGTAACTTGTGACAAAACCATGCGATATGAGAGTATCTAATGGCACAAAGTCCACTGTGGATATTTCAGGGCCATCGGACCTGTGAGAATTTCAGTCCCAACATTTAATAGGAGTGACACACATGTCTTCCTTTAGGGTCAACTTGAATGCAGTATATGGTTCAGGAAGTAGTCTTCACACTTTACACAAATACAAGTGGATGGGTACCCTTACCGGATAAGATGGACCCTCACCTCACCATATGGCGGGGGGTCTTACGAGCTTTCATAGACCGATGGTCTAGTCCGGATAACACCAGGATTGTAGTCCTAGGTATGGGCGATTAATGGGTTTGAATACTCACGAGTCTTAAGGCCACCCAAAGGTTATTAATTTTGAAAGTGAATTTTTTCACTTCTAAGTTTCCTCTGATTAGTATGGTCTGAATTACCTACTTCTTATATCACATGGGGACACCCTGTAGGGGATTCCTGTACTAGCGCTACACTTTTCACTCACTTAAACCAAAGAGCCCAGCCTCCAACCCTCGTGACGTCATATGTCGCATAAACTCCTACAAGTTGAAGGAAAACATAATGCGCAAAGCCCGTCCCATGCGCAACCTGGCCTTTGACAACAACCCCCTGCAGCTCTACCCGGATCTCTCTTGGATTACGTTGCAGAAACGACGCCTACTACAACCCCTGCTCCGCACCTTACAGGACAAGGACATTGTGTATCGATGGGGCTTCCCCTTCAGCCTGTCCGCCAACCACCAGGGGACCTCAGCCACTCTACGCTACCCAGAGGACCTGGACGACTTCTGCAGAACCCTGGACATCCCTGTCCCCCGGCTGCCGGACTGGGACCTCGTGGCCACACCACCCCCCCCGCCAGTAGTCTGGCAGAGAGTCCCACCATCCAAACGCCCTAGGGGCCGAAACCCTGCCCGCAACTCCCCCAGGCACGGGCACACCTAGGATGGTAGCCCTGGCCACAAGAGTCGCCTTGAGCACTGCATGAAGCCCTCCTGAGAGACATGCAGCGGCATGTTGAGGACCTGGACAACAGGGGGCGCCGCAACAACATCCGCATACGCGGTCTCCCTGAAGCAGACGGGGCAGAAGACCTGCAGCTCACCCTTCAGAATTTATTTAATGAAATACTGGGTGAACCACCAAACAAGACCATCGAGATGGACAGAGCCCACCGAGCCCTTAAACCAAAGAAATAGTGTAGTGATATATTGCGCTAACTAAAACAAAAAGTAGAAATCAAGCAGCTAACACAACAAAATGGATATTTGTGGTAAAAATGAGTGAAAGTGTAGCGCTAGTACAGGAATCCCCTACAGGGTGTGCCCATGTGATATAAGAAGTAGGTAATTCAGACCATACTAATCAGAGGAAACTTAGAAGTGAAAAAATTCACTTTCAAAATTAATAACCTTTGGGTGGCCTACTACAACCCCTGCTCCGCACCTTACAGGACAAGGACATTGTGTATCGATGGGGCTTCCCCTTCAGCCTGTCCGCCAACCACCAGGGGACCTCAGCCACTCTACGCTACCCAGAGGACCTGGACGACTTCTGCAGAACCCTGGACATCCCTGTCCCCCGGCTGCCGGACTGGGACCTCGTGGCCACACCACCCCCCCCGCCAGTAGTCTGGCAGAGAGTCCCACCATCCAAACGCCCTAGGGGCCGAAACCCTGCCCGCAACTCCCCCAGGCACGGGCACACCTAGGATTATAGCCCTGGCCACAAGAGTCGCCTTGAGCACTGCATGAAGCCCTCCTGTTTTGCTTTTGTTTTTGCTTTTGATTCCACTCCTTCACCTTACCCCAGGTTGCCCCAGCCTGTCCCCTACGCCACACATTGGGCCTGTCTCGGATGAGACACCGAAGAGGCTGCCCTTCTGATCACGGACCCCCCCATGGCTTATAGCCTGAGAGTTCCTCCTCCCCTAACCCCCACAGTGGAGTCCACACCACCCCCTTGCCCCCCTGACCTATGTTCTTGGACTTTCTGGTCGGGAGGCCCTTAAGGAACTGTTGGGACCTGAGGGCCCCCGGGCCGCTTGGGCCCTCACTGTTGAATGTTGATGTGTTCTCCTTATGTTTTGTTTTTGCTCTCACCCTTTTCTTTCTTTTCAGATATCTCTCTCTCCTCTCCTGTGCAGGCAGCACCCGCCTCGGCGGTCTCCCCACTCACCCTCCCAGAACCTGATGCAGCGCGCCTGACTCCAGCTAAGTACAACCCACGATCTCTCCACCCACAGTATGGCTAAGTTGCTATCTTTAAACGTACACGGGCTTAACTCCAACAGGAAACGTCATCTAGCACTTAGGGAATTCAGGCAGTCAGGGGCGGAGATTATAATGGTACAGGAATCGCACTTCTCCAAGGGCGATTCCTTTACGTTTGCATCCAGGTACTTTCCCTTAGTATACCAGGCCTTTAGTTCACGTAAACGGGCAGGGGTCGCAATCCTGGTTAAACATGGCACCCCCTTCACATGCACAGACTCCTACATCGACCCTCTGGGCCACTTCATCATTCTGAGGGGAACATGGCACTCACGAGACGTCACTCTATGCACCCTGTATGCTCCCAATGCGCATCAGCACAGATTTCTAAGCCGGGTTCTTACCCGCCTGGCCAGATCCCCCCGCGACCTACTGGTGGTGGGGGGGGACTTTAACCTCCCCCATTCAGTGGCCTGGGACCGCATGGTGGTGAACCCCCCGGGCCTCTCAGACGAGAGCCCTGCGGGACTCTAAACTCTTCCGTCAGCTTACAAGGAAACATGCTCTCTTCGACGCATGGAGGGCGCTTCACCCAGGGGATCGCCAGTTCACCTTCTATTCATCCCCCCACCATACGCACTCACGTATAGATTACTTTCTAGTCAACAATACTACATTACGCGTCACTAATTCCGCACAGATCCTGCCCATCTCCTGGTCCGACTAAGCCCCCATCACCCTGACCCTTGACCTCAATACTCCCATCCGCAGGCCCTATAACTGGCGTCTGAATGACTTTCTCCTGAAACACACCCCCTCCAAAATGGAAATAGACTCTGCCTTGCAACTCTACTTTAGCGAAAATGACACGCAGGACATCTCCACCACCACACTGTGGGCCGCTCACAAGGCGGTAATCAGGGGACGGTGTATGGCCATCTCCTCGGCCCTCAAGAAGAATGCCGAGTCAGCTAGGAAACAGGCGGAAGCGCAGCTCCGGGCCCTAGAAATTCGCCTACAGACTTCCCCCTCTCTGACGCTCCTTAAACGTATCACCCTGGTACGGTCAACGCTCCGGGACCTTGCGCTGGGTCGAGTCGAGAAAGCTCTAGTACGCCTCCGCCAGGTATATTATGACAAGGGCAACAAGGCACAAGCTCTATTGGCGAGGAAACTAGCGGACCGCTCGCTCGCGTCCACCCCACACCAGGTCCAGGATAGTTCGGGCAATATTCTTTCACACCCTCATAGTATTGCAGACGCCTTCGCAGCATTTTACGCTGACTTGTATAACAGGCCGAAAATCCCCCATGACCCACCCCCCCGACCTGCTAGATAGGATGACACAATACCTAACACGGGCGGGCATTCCCCGACTACAACCGAACGACCTAGCCTCCCTCAACGCCCCCATTACAGGTGAGGAGCTGACCATGGCCATTAAGTCCCTACCCGCCTATAAATCTCCAGGCCCTGATGGATTCCCATATGAATATTATAAGACCTTCCTCCCCACACTCCTCCCCCACATGACGAAGCTCTTCAACGCCTTTCTACGGCAGACCCCCATCCCGCAAGACATGCAGCACTCATTCATCACCCTCATCCCCAAACCAGACAAGGACCCTTCACTATGCGCGAGCTATAGGCCGATAGCCCTACTGAATACTCTGATCTCAAGATCTTCACGAAGGTCCTCTCCCTCCGCCTAAATGTAGTTTTACCCTCTTTGGTCCATAAAGACCAAGTGGGCTTTGTCCCCCTCCGCCAAGCGGGGGACAACACGAGAAAGGTGATTGACCTAATTGACGTGGCGAGCAGGGAGGGCCCGGAGTCTCTGCTCCTGAGTCTGGACGCAGAAAAGGCGTTTGATCGCCTTGGCTGGCCCTTCATGTTCGCCACGCTAAAGCATATGGGTTTTAGGGGACCTTTCCTACAGGCGGTCCGACACCTCTACACCGACCCGATCTCACAGGTGAAAACACCCTTTGCCACTTCATCCACCTTCCCCGTTACTAATGGAACCCGTCAGGGGTGCCCCCTCTCCCCCCTCCTCTTTGCCCTCTGCGTCGAGCCCTTAGCAGCGACGATCCGAGACAACCCAGACATTTGAGGTATCCCGGTAAGGGGGAGGGAATTTAAGATCTCCCTCTTTGCCGATGATATCATCCTGACACTGACGCGCCCCCGTATCTCCCTGCCCAACCTACACAGGGAATTAGAACGCTACGGGGCCCTCTCGGGATACAAGACTAACACGTCCAAGTCCATGGCCATGCCGATTAATATGCCCGAACCAGAAGCCTTACACTTGCAGTCCGTTTTCCCATACCACTGGGAGCGAACCTCCCTGAAATACCTGGGGGTCCACCTGACCCCAAGATTTGCATCCCTATATCAGGCCAACTTCCCCCCCTATACAGCTCAATAAGGGCGCTGATCCATAAATGGAAATCCCACCAGATATCCCTATTGGGCCGGATAGCGGCCATAAAGATGGTTGTCCTCCCAAAACTATTATATCTATTCCAGACCCTCCCTATCCCGGTCCCCTATGCTCATCTACGAGCCCTACAAGCTGACCTCCTCCGGTACGTGTGGAACTACAAGCGCCAAAGGATCCCACGTTCGGTTATGACGGCGTCACGAGCCGAGGGAGGCCTGGCCTTCCCAGACCTGGTCAAATACTACCAGGCCTCACAACTCAGGGCAGTGGCATCATGGTTCCCCCAGAAGTCTTACAATAGATGGACGGAGGTGGAAAAAATTTGGTTGGCACCAATACACCCCAACAACCTCCTGTGGAACGCGAATGCGGCAGTGGAGCCCGGACGTTTACTGGGCTCCATGCGGCAGCTTCAAAGTACCTGGAGGAGGCTAGCCCGAGACGGTCAACTTCAGTCCGATAGCTCCCCGCTGACCTCCTTCCTCTACAACCCTAAAGTGCCGACCAGTCTCACCCACCAGATGTCCTGGCCCTGGGCCTCGCGAAACCTATTCCACTTTGGCCATCTAATAGACCCCAGATCCCGCACCCTACACTCCTTCATTGATCTCCAAGCCAAACATGACATCCCACGACAAGCCTTTTTCAGCTATCTACAGATCAGGCACTATGCCCACACAGTCGCCCCCCGGGTCCTTTTCTCAAAACCGACCCCATTTGAGCGAATCATACTCGAGGGCACAATCCGAAGGGGCCTCATATCTGATATTTAACAAATTCTCAATGAATACCCCTTACAAACCAAAGGTAAACATGCATATATGCTCCGATGGGAGAGAGAGCTGGGGGAGGTGCTTTCGGAGGATGAGTGGAGGGCGGTTTGGAGACAGGCGGCCAAAAGTTCGATCTGCACCCTATATAAGGAAAACATGTACAGTAGGTGACTGGGATATTGTGTCAATCTCGCTCCCTTTCTCGGCGAGATTGACCACCTACGAGCCCCATCGCGGGAGCCAGCGCCGAGCTGGCTTGCCGCGATGGAGAGCGAGCGCGTCATAGAAGCGACGGGAATCCGACGCGGATTCCCGCCAATTCTACACGTGGGCGGAGTTTGTTATGAATCCTGAAGGAGAAATCCCCGCCGGATTTTAAAAAAAAAATCCGGCATGGGTTCCCCCCTCAGGAGCATAACGGGCCCTTAGGTCGGTTACGGGTTGTAAGGAGACCCCCTACGCCGAAAAAACGGCGTGGGGGTCCCCCCACAATCCATAACAGACCCGTATCCAAAGCACGCCGGCCGGCCGGTCAGGAAGGGAGTGGGGGCGAGCGAGCGCCCCCCCCCTCCTGAGCCGTACCGGGCAGCATGCCCTCAACATGGGGGGGTCAGGTGCTCTGGGGTAGGGGGCGCACTGCGGCCCCCCACCCCAGAGCACCCTGTCCCCATGTTGATGAGGACAGGGCCCCTTCCCGACAACCCTGGCCGTTGGTTGTCGGGGTATGCGGGCGGGAGGCTTATCGGAATCTGGAAGCCCCCTTTAATAAGGGGGCCCCCAGATACCGGCCCCCCACCCTAAGTGAATGAGTATGGGGTACATTGTACCCCTACCCATTCACCTGCAAAACAAAAGTTTAAACACAAATAAACCACACAGTGTATTGAAATATTTTATTAGTTGGCCGCCGGGGGGGGGGGGTGTGTATGATCGCTTTTAGAAAAGCGCCCCCCTCCGGCGGGCTTCTGTGGGGGGGTTGGGTGCCGCCGTCTGGTTCTTTTCCGCCGCCGGGGGGGGCGCTTTGATAAAAGCGCCCACCACCCGGCGGGCTTCTTTCGACGTCTTCGGCGGGGTCTTCTCCCACTCTCCGGGGTCTTCTCCCGCTCTCCGGGGGTCTTCTCCCACTCTCCGGGGTCTTCTCCCGCTCTCCGGGGGTCTTCTCCGCTCTCCGGGGGTCTTCTTCTTCTTCAGGACTCGCCGCCGCTATCTTCGTGTGTTAGCTCAATTACTAGCGGCGGCGGTCCCCTCTTCTGCGACGTCGGCGTCTTCTTCTTCTTCTTCTTCTGCTGTCCAGATGTTGACGCGACGCTTCCTCCCGCTGTTATGCCCGGCGCGCGGCTCGCAGCGAATTATATAGGCCTGTCTTGTGACGTCGCAGTCCCATCATGCTCCGGTAGGTACCACGTGATACCTACCGGAGCATGATGGGACTGCGACGTCACAAGACAGGCCTATATATTTCGCTGCGAGCCGCGCGCCGGGCATAACAGCGGGAGGAAGCGTCGCGTCAACATCTGGACAGCAGAAGAAGAAGAAGAAGAAGACGCCGACGTCGCAGAAGAGGGGACCGCCGCCGCTAGTAATTGAGCTAACACACGAAGATAGCGGCGGCGAGTCCTGAAGAAGAAGAAGACCCCCGGACAGCGGAGAAGACCCCCGGAGAGCAGAGAAGACCCCCGGAGAGCGGAGAAGACCCCCGGAGAGCGGGAGAAGACCCCGGAGAGTGGGAGAAGACCCCCCAGCCGCCGAAGACGTCGAAAGAAGCCCGCCGGGTGGTGGGCGCTTTTATCAAAGCGCCCCCCCCGGCGGCGGAAAAGAACCAGACGGCGGCACCCAACCCCCCCACAGAAGCCCGCCGGAGGGGGGCGCTTTTCTAAAAGCGATCATACACACCCCCCCCCCCGGCGGCCAACTAATAAAATATTTCAATACACTGTGTGGTTTATTTGTGTTTAAACTTTTGTTTTGCAGGTGAATGGGTAGGGGTACAATGTACCCCATACTCATTCACTTAGGGTGGGGGGCCGGTATCTGGGGGCCCCCTTATTAAAGGGGGCTTCCAGATTCCGATAAGCCTCCCGCCCGCATACCCCGACAACCAACGGCCAGGGTTGTCGGGAAGGGGCCCTGTCCTCATCAACATGGGGACAGGGTGCTCTGGGGTGGGGGGCCGCAGTGCGCCCCCTACCCCAGAGCACCTGACCCCCCCATGTTGAGGGCATGCTGCCCGGTACGGCTCAGGAGGGGGGGGGGCGCTCGCTCGCCCCCACTCCCTTCCTGACCGGCCGGCCGGCGTGCTTTGGATACGGGTCTGTTATGGATTGTGGGGGGACCCCCACGCCGTTTTTTCGGCGTAGGGGGTCTCCTTACAACCCGTAACCGACCTAAGGGCCCGTTATGCTCCTGAGGGGGGAACCCATGCCGGATTTTTCTTTAAAAATCCGGCGGGATTCATAACAAACTCCGCCCACGTGTAGAATTGGCGGGAATCCGCGTCGGATCCCCGTCGCTTCTATGACGCGCTCGCTGGAATGTACTTTTACTATTCCAGCGAGTGCGAGATGTCGGCAGCACTGTATAAAATACTGTTCTTTTGGTACCTGACCCCGGACGTCCTCCACAAGATTTACCCCTCCACCTCTGACCGATGCTGGCGTTGCAACCAAGCCAAGGGCACATTGTTCCACCTCTACTGGACATGCCCCCTCCTTGAGGCACCCATACCCCTCTCCCCGAAGCTGTTTTTGCTGGGCCTATCCCAACCTCGCATAGCTAAACCTTACAAGAAACTGTTGAGACACATAACCACGGCTGCGAGGTGCCTGATAGCGCTCCATTGGAAGAAACCATTCCCCCCATCCCAAGAAGCCCTTTATGCTAGGGTTAAAGATGTAGAACTCATGGAAAAAATGACGGCTAGGATCCGGGATAGGTTGGAGGACCACGACCTGGTCTGGGAGAGGTGGCATGTGGAGGAAGACCCGCCGTGAGTCGACAACAGGTCACCAAGGTACACTACTCCCCCCGATAATCCTGCCTGCCCCCCCCCCTCCCCCCTCTCTTCTGTCCTCTCCCCTCTTCTCCCTTTCTCCCTCGCCCCCCCTCCTCCCTGTCTCCCTCTCTTCACCCCATCCCCCTTTTTCTATCTCTCCCCTTTTTTTATCTTTTTTATCTTTTGAATCCCCAATTGCGTTACAAGTTACAGATAGCATAAATAGATACGAAACCATTGTGTAAACCTAACTAGCTGGAATTTCGTACACCTTCTTATCTAATGCACTTGAACTGCTGCTATGTTTTGTAATGACCTTTTATGAAAATAAAAATTGTTATTTGAAAAAAAAAAGAAAAAACAAACAAACAATATTTTTTACTTTTTGCTTTAATAAATATCCCCCAAAAAAGATAGAAAAAAAAAAAAAATGTCCTTAGTTTAGGTCGATATGTATTATACCTATTTTTGGTAAAAAATAAATAAAAATAAAAATCGCAATAAGCATTTATCGATTGGTTTGCACAAAATGTATAGTGTTTACAAAATAGGGGATAGTTTTATGGCATTTTATTAATAATTATTATTTTTTTTACTACTAAAGGCGACGATCAGAGATTTTTTTCGTGACTGCGACATTATGGCGGACACATCGGACACTTTTGATACATTTTTGGGACCATTGTCATTTTCACAGCGAAAAGTGCTATAAAAATGCACGGATTACTGTGAAAATGACAATTGCAGTTTAGGTGTTAACCACTAGGGGGCGCTGAAAGGTTTATGTGTGGCCTCATATGTGTTTCTAACTGTAGGGGGGGTGGGGCTGGAGGTGTGACGTCAGTGATCATCTTTCCCTATATAAGGGAACAGACGATCAATGACATTGCCACAGTGAAGAACGGGGAAGGTTTGTTTACACTCACCTCTCCCTGTTCATCAGCT